>CM052541.1:104592447-104660289 GCA_028533065.1 Trachops cirrhosus
CTCATGGCACACATCAAGTACTTACTAAGATTCTGCAGTGTTAGAAATGTGCAAGAGATAGAGGCGGGAGGACCAGGATGATCTGATCCAAGTGCCTTTATTTGATGCTGTGCTTGCAGGTGGGCTGAGTCAGGGACAGACTGCAGCCCCAGGGGGAGGCAGGAATGGGGTTTTTAAAAGAAAATGCACGCAGTTTGTGAGGGGCTAGGGGAGGGGTTAGTCTCTTGCTCTTCTGGGCAGATGCCTCAGGGTTCCAGGATGTGAGCCTGGACAATGGGTTAGGTAAAGGGCCGGGCTGTTCCAGGTACAGGAGGGTCAGTCTGGCCACCGGCCACTGTGGCTGGTGCTAGGTGTCTATTGTGTGTGGTGGGAGGGTTTCGATTAAGCCAAGGGCTATCTAGTGAGTTGGGGTAACTGAGTCATAGGCAGTACAGCAGGCTGGGAAACTGGCCTGCCCCTTTCATGAGGCGCCCAAAAAATATATTTTTTGCTGATCTGACAAAAATAGGTATTATTTTGGTTCACTCACACTGGACAGTTATTGTGTTGGCTGTTGTCATTTTTCATTTGACAATCTAAGGGAAAAGAGGTCAGTGCCCCTGACTAAATAGTCAGGTATTGCAGGTTTTCAAAATTCTTGCAATGCAGTGGTTGAAAATTCTTGCAGCACATGCTGCTCTCAATTTAAGCATGTGGCAAAAGCCCCTTTTCTGTTTCCTCCTCAGTACAGCCAAGAAGCTGAACCTGGTATAAAGGAACCTGACTAAGGAACCAGGGATAAAGCCCATCACTCTGTGGGGTAATAACGAAAGCAGTCAGCGCCTACCGGCCCTCTCCTAAGCAACTCACCTATGTTAACTCATTTATTCCTCACAAAAACCTAGAAAGAAATGTTATCATTTGTTTCCACTTTGTAGATGAGGGAAAGGAGGCTCAGAGAGGTTACGTTGACATGGCCCAGGTCACACAGCCAGTCATTAGGGAGACAGGGTTTGCAATTAGGCAGCGTGGCTCCTGAATGTGGCCCCACCTGCTCTTCCAGCCTCATTCCCAGCTCTAAGCTCCCTAGAATCTAAACCCAGGATTCACTTCCCTTTTCTGGATACCCCGGGCATTTCCATGCTTCTTGACTTTTGTATGTTTTGGCCTCTCTGTTGGTGGAGGATCTTGCTTGCTTGATTTCTACTCACCTGTTTGGCACCAGTAGAAATGTCTCCTTGGGCAACAGCCTTTCCAACCCCCCAGTGTGAGTCACTGTGCTGTCCTCTGGGCTTCTGGAGACCTTTCCATCCACTTACGGTACATTTGGTAGTGGCTGTATGCTTATCTGCCTTCCCTAATGGCCTATGAGGCCTGACAGTAGAGGCTGAGGCTGGATCTGCACCCGGACTCCTAGGCCTGTGATTGCATACCAGTGTTTGGTTCTCTTCACTCCAGCAGCTGGTCTCTGTGGTAGAGAGGGCTTATTGTCCCCTAATATCCTCCCCTGCCTTCTCCCACTGTTAGAGAATTTTGGATGACCTTGGGTGCCCAGAATAGAGTTGGTATTTCCTGTCATCTTTATAGCCAGGTGCATCCATGTGCCAGGTGCATCCATATGCCAAGTGCTGACCAAAGGAACATGAGAAAGGCGATTTCCAGGTCATGCCCTTAGAAGGATGAGGGCGTGTCCCTCCTGCTTCTGGCTGGACATGGCAGGGACCCTGTGAGTGGTTGTCACGCTCTGTAGATGGCAGAACAACAGGGTGGGAGGAGCCTGGGTCCTGAGGAGCACAGTCACCATCGCAGGTCAGACTTTGACCTCAGAGAGCTGTGGACATCTACTTTCTGTCAGTGAGCTTTCTGTCAGTCACGGCCAAGTCTGTATCCTAGATCATATGCCTACCTGCCCACGAAGAGAATCATCTTCCCCTGGAAGCTGGTCTCCTCCAATCTGCCCCAGCTGTTGGAGGTCAGATGAAGGCCACCTCCTTGCCACTGAGTGGACACGCCAGGAGCTCACTTTGGAGGGGCATGTCCAGGTCCTGATCAGAGCAGAGCCGTGGCTCTCAAAGCTGGTCATGCACTAACACATCAAATGCCCAAAACTGATAGGGGGCACAGGGCTGAGCACTTGTGTTTTTAATAAGCCCCCCAAGGTGACATGGCCCCCTGAGATTTACAAATTAGTTTGTTAGGTTCATTTATGCTTCAGGATCTCCCAGCGTGATTCCCAGCATGGCCCACTGTATTTGTTCAGTAGGTATTTATTGAGCAAGTACTCATTGTGTGCCAGGTACTGTGGGGATATAGGCAAAGTCCCTGCCTCCATGGAGCTCACCTAGTAATGGAGAAAATCAATGAACAGCTAAACACACGTGGGTATAATTTCAGGTAGGGGTATGTGCTACAAAGCAAAAGAAAACAAGGCAATAAGGCAATGTGACAGAGAATAGGGGGGTCCAGTTTAGATGGGCTGCAAGGAGGGGCCTTCCCCAGGAAGTGTCATTTGAATAGGTCTGAATGATGTGAAGGGAAGAGCAATGTGTATTGTGCTAGTTATATGTTTTAAAATTATATTTTATTGATTATGCTATTACAGTTGCTCCAATTTTTCCCCCTTTGCCCCTCTCTACCCAGTATCCTTCTTCCCTCCAGCAATCCTCCCCTTAGTTCATGTCCATGGTCATGCATATAAGTTATTTGGCTTCTCCATTTCCTATACTATTCTTAACATCCCCCTGTCTATTTTGTACCTACCAATTGTTTTTTAATCCCTGTACCTTTTCCCCCATTCTCCCCCTTCTTCCTCCCAGCTGATAACCCTTCAAATGATCTCCATACCTATGCTTCTATTCCTGTTTTAGTTGTTTGCTTGTTTTTTTCTTTTAGATTCAATTGTTGATAGTTTCAAATTTATTGCCATTTTAGTGTTCATAGTTTTGATCTTCTTCTTTTTCTTATATAAGTCCTTTTAATAATTCATGTAAAAATGGCTTGGTGATGATGAACTCCTTTAGCTTTACCTTATCTGGAAAGTACTTTATCTGTTCTACCAGTCTAAATGGTAGCTCTACTGGATATAGTAAACTAGGTTGTAGATCCTCACTTTTCATCACTTTGAATACTTCTTGCCAGTCCCTTCTTGCCTGCAAAGTTTCTTTTGAGAAATCCACTGGTAGTCTTATGGGAACTCCTTTGCAGGTAACTCTGCTTTTCTCTTGCCACTTTTGAGATTCTTTATCTTTAACCTTTGGCATTTTAATTATGATGTGTCTTGGTGTGTTCCTCTTTGGGTCCAACTTCTTTGGGACTCTCTGGGTTTCCTGGACTTCCTGTAAGTCTATTTCCTTTGCTAGATTGGGGAAGTTCTCCTTCATTATTTTTTTCCAAATAAGTTTTCAATGTCTTGCTGTTGTCCTTCTCCTTCTGGCACCCCTATAATTCGGATATTGGGACATTTCAAGTTGTCCCAGAGGTTCAAAATCTCTCTTCATTTTTTTTGAATTCTTGTTTCTTCATTGTGTTTTAGTTGGATGTTTATTTCTTCCTTTAGTTCCAAATCATTGATTTGAGTCCTGGTGTCCTTCCTGTCACTGTTGGTTCCCTGAATATTTTACTTTATTTTATTTTGGGTAACTTTCATTTGTTCTTTCATTTTTCAACTAAGCTCAATCATTTCTGTGAGCATTTGGATTACCAGGGCTTTAAATTCTCCATCAGATAGGTTGGCTATCTCCTCATCGCTTAGCTCTCTTTCTGAAGTTTTGCTCTGTTCTTTCATTTTGGCCATATTTCTTTATCTTGGCACACCTGTTAAGTTGTAAGGGGCCCGGGCCTTAGGTATTCATGCAGGCAGGGCAACCCTCTTTGCTGTGCTGTGGGGGAGGGGCCAGAGAGGGAACACTGCAGCTTGTCTGCTTGTCTCTAGCCATTTCCAATGAACTGTTGTGTGAGACTGGGAGTTTCTCCCACCACAGCAAATGATGTAGTCCACAGCCAGCCCTGAGTCTCAGTTTCCCCTTAAGTCAGGCTGCCTGTTCAGCCTATTGCTTTGCCATGGTTTCTCAGCCAGCCCCACCCCCATGGTCCACCACCTTGCTGGGTTCTTTCCATCTGCTGTCTTACTGGTCTGGTTGTTCTGTTGGACTGTTTCTTTAATTCCATGGTTGTTGGAGTTCCATACAGTTTAATTTTCTGGCATTTGTGGTTGATTATTGATTTTAGATTGGTTGTTATCCTCTTTTTGGTTGTGCAAGGAAGCAAAGGGATCCTACCTATGCCTCCATCTTGGTTGGAACTCCAGATTTTTTTCCTGTTCTTTCATTTGGGCCATATTTCTTTGTCTCCTCAATTTGGCAGCCTCCCTGTGATTGTTTCTGTGTATTAGGTAGAGCTGCTTTGACTCCCTATAAAAGGCATCTGTAAATTGTGTGGGGCAGAGCCTTTAGTAGTCACCAGGGTGGGGCAACCCACTTCACCACTTTGTGGCTCTGTGTGGGGGGAGGGCTCAGAGAGGGGACTATGCTGCTACCTGGCTTCTGGGGGTTTGCCCAGCACTCACCTCATTTCTAGTCACTTCTCCAAATCCCTGCATGCAACTGACATCCTGCCAGCTGTTGCCCTGGTGTTGAATCCCAGAGTGGGTGAGTTTGTGTACATTTTAAGACCATGTGGGCCCTTTAAGTCCACTTAAAGAAGTTTCTTGAAAATCCAGCAGTTTCTTCCACTGCCCCAACCCCCACTGGTTTCTACAGCCAGAAGTTATGGGGGTTCATCTTCTGGTGCTGGAACCCTGGGCTGTGCAGTCTGGTCTGGGGCTGGGATCACCTGCTCCCAAGGTATCCCTCTCAATTTTTATCCACCACATGTGAATGAGGGACCACCTGTGCCTGTTCTGCCACCACTGCTGCCTCTCCATGCCACACCATGTCTCCTTGCCTCTCTGTCCCATTGCCCCATCTCCGTGTCTCTGCTCCTCCTACCTGTCTGAATGAATGTGGCTCCTTCAAATCCTTGGTTGTTGTACTTCCATACAGTTCAATGTTATGACAGTTCTGGGTGTTATTTGTTTTGAGATTTAGTTGTAATTGTTTTTGTGGTTGTGCGAGGCAGTGAAGCATGTCTACCTAAGCCTCCATCTTGACTGGAAGTCCTGTGTTAGTTATGTGTTGAACTGACATAATAAATAGATCTCAACATCAAATAGTTTAAAGACAAAAAAGTTTCTTTATTTCTTACATAATCCTTCAGGGTGGGAGTTCAGGCTGGTGAGGTGGCTCTCCTCTATACAGTCACTCAAGGACCCAGGCTGATGGCTGCTCTATTGTCTTCAAGTTTTGACTTCCAAGGTCTTCCTGGCATCACCATCCTGGTTGCCTGGAAGGGCAAAAAACTTTCAGAGGCATTTTGGGAGTTTTCTTATGGGCCAGTCTGAATGTGACAGATATTACTTATGCTCCTGTTCGTTCCATTGGAGCAAATTCAGTCACATGGTCATCCAACTGCAAGGGAGCCTGGGAAATGTAGTCTAGTCATGTTCCAGGAGCAAGGACAGCTAGTGATCTCTGCCAGAAGCAGGGGGAAGATCAAGTGCAAAGGCTCAGAAGTGAGGCTTTGGGGAAGTGAGTTTGGTGTGTTCAAGGAACAGTAAGGAAGTCAGTGTGGCTGGAGCAGAGTGATATTGGAGTACAGGGGTAGCAGACAAAGATGGAGAGGCAGGTGTGTTCCACCACCACGGTGTTCTCCCTCTCCCACTCACTTTGTTTCTATTACAATTTTACTTTTCAATTTAGGTTTACATTCAATATTATTTTGTATTAGTTTCAGGTGTACAGCATAGCGGTTAGGTAATCATATACTTTACAAAGCATTCCCCTCGATATCCCACTCACTTTTGTAAAGGTGTAACAATCACAATCTTTTTGAGCATAGCATTATTCCACTGTACACAAAAATAAAGAGAATAATACAATAAACCTCCAGGTACTCATCAGTTTACTAATGGCTGGCCAAACCTATTATAATTTTAAAACACTATACAATTTCTTAGGTGGCAATAAGATGGGTAACTCTCTCACAGCCTCCCACTTACCTCATACAATCTCTCAGGGAAAATTGTTTCAGATACTTGAAAGCCTGTGGACCTCTAGAAGAAAAAAATACCACAATCTATCATTATTACTACCTTTATCAGGATTTCTAATATTTATGTCAAATGAATCAAATATAAATTTTTCCTAGATGAAATTAGCTATCTTTTGCTGGGTAACAAATTGCCCCAAAGATAAGTGGATTCAATATTTATTATCGCTCATAATTCCCGTTGGTCCAGAATACAGGAGTGGCTGAGTGGGGAGTTCTCACTTGAAGTGCAGTCTTGTGAGGAGGCAGGCGGGATGCTGATCAGGGCTGCAGTCACCTGGAGAATCTGCTTCCACAGCGGCCCACACATGTAGTTGACAAGTTGGTGCTGGCTGATGGTGGTGGGTGCCAGTTCCTCACACAAGCCTTCCCACAGGGCTGCTTGAGCACCCTCACACAATGGCAGCTGCTTCCTTCTGAGGGAGTGATCCCGGAGGCCAAGGAGGAAACCACATGCCTTTTATAACTTAGCTTAGAAGCCACACATGGTCACCTCCACAGTACGCTGTCATCACACACATTATTCTGGTTCAGGGGGGAAGGGGACTACACAGCGCATGAAGAAGTTGGAGATAAGATCTTTATGGACCATCTTGGGGGCTCGTGATCACAGAGGCTTAAGCTAAGCTCATTACAATAATCTGTTTGGAGACACAACCCATTTGGTGAAGGACCACTTTTGGAATTGGTGCCTAAATATGAATAAACAGAAAGATTTCTGATAACTGGTTTAATAGAATCAAGGGATTTTTGTAGTTGTAAGGGAACTCAGAAGTAGTTTATTTCTACATTCCTATTTTACAGAAGAGGAAATTGTTTTCAGAAAGACAAAATGGCTGGCTTCAGGGTGGATGGTAAGTTTGTGGCTGAATAAAGATTAAAGATCCAATTTCCTAACTTGTGGGTCTGCAGTGCTTGGGACAGGGGAAGAACCCTGGATTTGGAGCCCGAGTTCTCAGAGGGAGTGATGTGCTTCCCAGTCTTTGCCCAGTGAACTTGATCATTTTCTGTACAAATATATCATTCTTTCGGGACAATATTTATGCACAGTGTCAAATATTCTCAATAAAACCCAACATTCTTTCTAAAAGGTTGGTTTGTAGCCTTATTCATTTAATGAATTTGTTTTGCTCCAGGAAACAGCATCGGGGGATTTAAAGCCACATGAACGATTTAGCTAAGCTTCATGGAACTCTCAGACCTGCTGCTGTCCATGAAGCAGCAAACTGGGGCACCCGGGGAATGCCAGTCCTGTCATTCTATTAGTTAAGTGTTTATGTTTGTTTGTTTGCTTTTTTGGTTGCATGCCACAGAAACTTGTGTGACTAACTCTAAGCAAGGAAGAAAGGTAATTTGTTAGAGGGACTATGGGGTACCTCACAAATCAAAGGAAGGCTTGAACAGCTAAGACCTGGGATGAAATGAGGCTGCCCCTGATGGCTCAGCAGCAGGAGTTCTGGATCCTCTCCTCAGTGGGCTCCCGTGAACACAGCCCAGCCCCAGAGATCTCCAGTCCATGCATGCTGACACGGATGCATGGGAAGCAGAATGTCTCCGACTCACTTTGGGGCATGCATCCTTTCAGGTAGCAGAGACAAGATTTCTTGTAATGTCTGGCTGAGTCCACCACTGAAGCGGGTGTTCCGGGAGTCACCCAAGAAGTTTCTATGGTGCTCTATGAAATTCTATCACACCAGCAAGGCTCAACATTGGATGTACAAAGTCCAGTGTATAAAGTCATTTCTACCACTTTACTACACAGGAAACCAGCATCCTTAACACCACTATTAACTCACTTGTTTGCATTTCTTTTAAGCTTGGAGCTTTGGGACTCTGGCCAATACCTTTCCTTTCTTGGGACTTAAGTTCTCATCTGTATAGTGAGAGGGTTGTCCTTTCCAAGTTCTAATACAACCTGCTGGCTGTGGAAGCTCAGTAGCCCCGCTTCTCTGTTCCTGGCTGGGCCCCACACTGGGCATGTAAATACATGCAAATATATTTGTGAGAATATGGCCTCGAGGACAGCATCATCCGCATTGTGTCCTCAGGCACCTTCTAAGCTGCAGGGGTGTATATTCTTTTCGTGAACAGGGACCAGGTATGGGCGTGTGATGAGGGGGAAAATTTTTCATAAGCAGGAAATTCAAGGGCTGATGTATCTCTCTTGATGATATATAATTGTTGGTGTAATTTAGGCTAGAACTGGAATCAGAGCTTCTTCCAGGGACTGACTGATGGGAACTACAGCAATAAGTGGCAGATGGGAAGAGAAGGTGGCTTTGGGTAGGCAAGTCATGGGCGAATGAGAGTGAGACTTCAGTAAATCTCAGAGGCCCCCTGAGGGTGAATCGGTTCACGGATTTAGATGAGTAAAATCTGTGAGAGGCTTGTAGGAACACTCCAACCATCGACAATTGGGAAAACTCAAACCTACGTTATGATTCATTAGGGTTGTGGCTGGGGTGATGAAAATGTGGGCGAGGAGTGTGTTGGTGGATAGAGCCCATCCCAAGCTGGGAAACAGCTATCACCACATACTCAAACATGACCCCAACTCAGTTTCCATCCACAATGCAAAGTCCAGCTCAAAGATGGACCCCCAACCATTCCCATCTTTCCTTGGGATCCCAAGTCAAAATCTTGGATTTAGACCATGACAACCAGACAAGTCCTGAGAGATAACACAACTTGATCTCAGCAATTTCTCCCCAAGTTCTCCTGAACTTTCAAAGCCGTGTCTCTGGCAGGTCCTCACAGGTAGCTAACTTTCCTCTTTGTGGTCACTAGTTTTTCACCGTGTTGGCTGCTGTGGAGACAAGCATCTCACCCTCACACAACCCAACCACATTCAAAGCTCATTGTTTTCATCATGGGAGAGAATCTTGCCCCAAACCCCCAACAGACCTTTCCTTTTGTTAACTGGTCAGAAGAAGTGGGTCAAATGCCACCCTAAAGCCACTCATTGTCAAAGAGTGCTCCATTGTCATTCCCAGTTCAGACTACTCCTGCTCCATGCCCTGGGGATTGGGCAGGTGGTCATGGCTGCCCACCAGATGTGTGTACAGCAATGTGGTGGGTAGATGTGTGCCAGGTGGGGATGCTAGAGTGTGGGGGTTCCTGGCTGACATGAGATGGCACCCAGGTTGACCGTCTTGTCCATCCTTGGGCTCTTGAGTGGCCTGCCTGTGGTTGCAAATAAACGGGTCATGCAAGGTTCTACAAAACATCTATTTGTGTACGTGTGTATAGCAGACGTGTGCATATGTGACAGAAAGAGAGTTATGACCCAAGGCCTTATAATGTTCCTTCCTTAATTAGACTTGCGGAAATGCACCATTTTTGCTTTAAAAGAAGTGTAATGAAGATGGATTATAGTTCAGGGTCTGATTGGAAAGAGCCAGGAACTAAGATTAATTAGCAGCAGCATGTGGTTTATTTTCAAGGTCGTTTTTAGTTGGCTTCCAGAAATTCTGGCGTAATATCTTCAAACTCTCACTGAACCTTTCATGCGCAATGGGGTGGAGGATTTCATGTTCTTGTTTGATGGGGAGCATTTGCCTTCCTGTAATACTCTCTGGGCGGCCAGCCCCTGTCACTTGCCATGTCGGATGTCTGTGGATGGCCACCCCAAGCTAAACCGACCTCTCCCACTCCTACCCGCTATGGCTTTAGAATGAATTGCTTTCCAGCTGACATTTCTCAGGAGGTGTGTGGGCGTTGGATTTGAGGGTAGTTTTTAATGGTGCAAGCTGTTTAAAGTCTCCTAAAATTCCTCAGCATCCTTTCTTTTTATTAGTGCTTAGAATTTCTAAGGATTTTCTGGAAGAGAGAGAGAAGGAGAGAGAGGGAGAGAGAGAAGGACAGAGTGATTTTTAAAATGACTCAGCCATTACAGTTCCTGCACCCTTCAGAGGGTTTAAGCACATTCTGGGTAATTCCTTGGTTAGCATTTGGAGACTGCCCCATCTAGCCTTTTGGCTTCTACTTTCTTCCATGACAGCTTTGCCTTCTCTTGAAAGGCTACCTCTTCTCCTACCCAGGGACTAGCTGTCACCACTGGTAAACCCATTAGTAAATTCCTACTGCTCTTGGGATAAGAGCTGAACTCCTTACCATGGCCCACGGGGCCCTGGCCTCTCCGGCCCTCAGCCTTTTCCCTTCCTCCTGAAAGGCACATTGACTTTCTTTGGATTCCTTAATAAGTGAATCTTTTTCCTGCTTCACAACCTTTACACATGCTGTTCCTTGTGCCTGGAACGTGCTTCTCACTTGGTTGTTGGTTAATTTCTTCTCACCTTCCAGGTTTCAGTTTAAGTGTGACCTCATGGTGGCCTTCCTTGACTCTTCCAAATGGGATCTCTTCTTTAAGTCTCGACAATAGCCTCTTGCCCGGGTTCCCTGTAGCACTCAAGGCAATCAGCCACTATTTCACCACTCTGTGGATATGCTTGTTTGGTCTGTCTGCACTGACAGACTGAGGGCAGGATCTTACCAGGTTGCTCACCGCTGGATCCCCGGGGCAGAGCTCCGTGGGCTCTGGGTCAGAGCTGGCTGATCAGTGAGTGAAATCCTGCCTATTTGGGCAGCTTTCCTGGGGCCACCCATCTTGGGTGGCTCCTTAGAGGCAGTGACTAGGTATGACATGTCTTTATGTCACTCAAAGCCTCCTGCCTCGGCTGACCCCTTCATAAATAGTTGCTAATTAATTAAAAGAACTCTGTTTCTAAGCAAGTATCTTCAGCTTCTGCCCAACTGACCACTGTGAAATGAAGTAAAAGGAACAGCTATTAGGCATGCGTATCAGTTAGGATGCAGTTGGCTGCAATAGAAGTTGTAATTGTTGGTGGTTAAAATAATAAATATATTTAATGATCTCACATCACAATTGCAAACCCTCCTGCAGTACTTACTGCCTGCCAACCTTCGCTCCATATGCATTCTTCATACACTTCATCCAAATATCCTTCCTCTGAGGGAAGTGCTGTATGGTCTCCATATTACAGGTGAGGGAACTGAGCCTCAGAAAAGTTAAGCACTTTGCCCAAGTTCAAGTGAGTGGTAGAGCCAGGACTTGACTGAGTCCAAGGTAGTGTGGCCCCAGTGTCTATGTTCACCTGCTGCTTTATCATGGCAGGTCTTGAGGCAGGGCTCTGGGTTAGACAGGAGCTCAGTGATGTCAAGGTGTGAGTCACTATCTCTGTGATTCCCTCAGCCTTCCCCTCTTGGCTCCCACAGTGCAAGCCTCCCTCCCCTCCCTGACAGCTTCTAGAGCAGGCAGTTGGGGGTGAGGCACAAGCGCTTTTCCTCCTACTGCTCTCACCTTTTACCAGGGAGGAAAATCTCTTCCAGAAGCACCCAGAGAGTTCCTCTTAGGTCTCATTGACCAGAACAGGGCCACATGACATCCCTACCACAGCCCGGGTGAAGGAAATTGGGACAGCCATCAACCGGTTTCAGTCGAACCCATGTTCATCTCTGAGAATTAAATGTGCTGCCACCTGAATCAAATTGGGTTGTATCAGCTTCAACAAATGGGGAGGATGGTGGGTAGAGACCCCACCATGCCCGGCCCAGCATGTCTGCTTCACCAGGGAGAGGGAGAAGACTCAGGTTCAGGAACCCATCCTTGACCCTTGGTGGGCATCCAAGGACCTCAGTTCCCTTCCACTGCTAATCCCCAAGTCCAGTGTGATTCTAGAGAGGCGTGCATGTGTTTGTGAGTGTGTGTGTGTATACAGTGCTGGGGGCCAGGGGCTGGGCGTGGGCTTCGGTTGGAGGTGGGGAAGGGGGCCCACCTCCCTTCCTTCTGGATGTGCAGCTTTTCCAGGGATTTCAGACAACGCTGACAGACAGTGTGTGTCCGTGGGGTAGCGGGGACATGAGAAGGGGCAGCATTTTCCTTCACACCTGCTTGGGAGAGCTGAAAATGTGTACTGAGCACTAGCCATGCATCACAGTTGGTGGTAGGTGCTTGTACCTGTATCTCAGTTAAGCTTCACAACTGCCCTATGAGATCAATGTTATTGTTATCATCCTGATTTTTAAAAATCACTTCTAGCTGTGTGACTTTGGGCAAGTTACTTAACCTTTGTGTGCCTTAGTTTCCTTCTCTGTAAAATGGGGATAGTAATAACTTACCTTCTTACATAAGGCGCTTAGAAAAAGTCCTGACACATACTAACCAGTGACTAAATGTAGTGTTATTATTAACGCTGTAATTTTTCAAATGTGGAAATTGAGTCATATTAAGTGAGGCACAAATACCCAATCCTGTTCTAAGAGGGACTGAGTCAGGCTCTCCTGCTGGTGATGATGATGAGGTGGTGAGGATGAAGATGATGATGATGGTGATGATGATGGAGAAGGAGAGAAAAATGAGAAAATGAGGTCAGCGATCATGCTGATGCATAATGGTGATAATGGTGATGATGAAGATGACGTGGGTGATGATAACGTTGGTGATAATGTTGATGATAATGATGGTGAAGAAGACAAACAGGTGAAAGACAACACTATTGAACTTTCACTATGTGCCCGGCACTGTGCCAAGGACCTCACACCCACTGACGGAGGGAACTGGAAGGTGCTGAGGGTAAGGGCACAACAGCATTACACAGGTGGTAAGTGCTGAGCCAGGGCTCATGCCCAGAGCTCCTGACTCAATAGCCCATGCTCTTCGCTCCATATGGGCATCACAGTTTTGTGGGAAGACTGGACTGAAAGCTCGAGAGAACTGTCTTACTTTTCTCTATATACCAGAATCACCTAGAGATCTTTCAAAAAGGACTGAGGCCTGAGCTCCAACCTTAGAGATTCAGAATCAGTTGGTCTAGGGTAAAGGTTGGATGTTTTATTCAGGTAATTTTGAAAACCACTAGTCCAGAGGATCACTAAGGTTTCCTGGCACTGAGGTTCTAGGCATCTATGATCACCCTCTTTTCTCCACTGAGGAGTCTGCGGGGAAGGCTGGCAGAATATCTCAGCAGGAAGTGAGGAGAGCTGACACGCTTCAATGTGAGCCAGTCCTGGGCCAGGCAGGCTGTGAACCAAGAAGGCCAGTGCCAAGAAAGCCTACTGAGAACTTGGGACTTGCATCTCAAGGACCGTCACCATTTCCTTCAACTTTTTGGCTATCTCTGCTGATTTTGGGGCATCTTAGAAGTAAACATAACATTCCCCATTGTCCTTCCCTTTAAAGCAAAGGCAGTGTATTGATCTGGGAACGACTTTAGAAAGAATAGCATCATATAGCATCATTCTATTTTGAAACAGAAACAACCATTTTATCCAAGCTTTTTACTTTATGGTGAGGAATCTGAGACCCAGACAGGGGCAGTGGCATGCCCAAGGCCATGTGACCCACTTACTCATCTTCCATTGGAAGGCCCTACTTGCTGCCATGGAGAATGAGAGCACACCAGACCTCTTGCTCCGAAGCTTTTATAAAAACCAAATCAATATGCTTAATATCATCTTTGTTCATCTCTTTGAAAGATACAGTGTAGCAGTAAAGTCCACTGTCAATATTTTCATGAACTCTGTGGAAAATATGATGTTAAAGGCTTTTGGTAAAGACTTCATTAAGCTTGGCTTTTCTGGGCCACCACAAAAGGTAAATAAACTCTAATGAGTAATATGCCCAGACTGAGATCCTGTAAGTTATACAAGGAGTCAGTGCCTCAAAACACACTCATCCCCCCACCCCAAGCCCCAGGGGAGTCTGAGAAAGGTGATCCTAGCCCTGCACTGTGCACCAAGACCTTCAGACAAAGACTTATTAACCCGCAAATTAGATACTAACTAAATAAAGCCAGAATTTCCATAGACTGAAAAGAATTGCATAGCATCAGTAATGCTGGAAGTTAGCGCTCTGCCAGTTGGCTTCCCATCAAAGCAAAATCCCCTGGTAACCAGTACACAGAGATTAATGGGGGCTGCTGGGCCTAACAATGACCCCGAGCCTTATTCTTTCATTCCTCCCACAAATTCTTTGCTGGATGTTGGGGATTCAACAGCGATTAAGACAAAGTCCCAGCCCCAAAGGAACTCATTGTCTTTTGGGGGAGAAATTGCAGTACGAGGAAATAGGCTATAATCCTGGGGTGCAGTGGACCTGGTTTGTAGGAGGAGCAACTGCTCCATATGGGATGGAGTGGGGTCAGGAATACTATCTTGGAAGGACTGTAAGGTTAAAGGAAGGAGCTCTTTTTCTCTCTTTCTTTCAAGAGATAGGAGAAGGGAGAGAGAAAGAGAGGGAGAGAAACTTTGACTGGTTGCCTTCTACCCTGACCAGGGTCTGGACCTGCAGTACAGGCACATGCCCTCATCAGGAATCAAACTGGCAACGTTTTGGTTTGTGGAACAATTCTTGACTAACTGAGCCACACTGGTTGGGGAAAGGAGCTACTTTTTAACATAAGAGAAACTTGAGTGTGTTGGCAAATGATGGGAAGGAGCCACAAGGAAGAGAAAGGATTCAGGTCCGTCACTGGCCTAAGTTTTGTAAGCAAATAGAAGAGGATGGAGCCAGGTCAGGGGATGAGCCTGAGGAACAGGAATCCTGCCTGTGAAACCAGATGAGAAAGAAACAAGAGTGAAAACAGATGCAGTTGAGCTGGCAGACAGTGGACAAATGAGAAGATGAGACTGCTTTGGCGAACCAGGAGGTGTGAGCTTGTGTTGAGAGTGTGGGGGTGGTGAGACAGTGAAGGGCTTCGTCAGCGGGGAAAGTCTGGCAGAGCTGCTGCAAGAACTGCTCTAGGGGAGCAGAGGAGCACCAAAATGAGTGCTTAGCTGGGTTTCCCCAGAAGTACTCAGCAGTGTGAGAATAGGCACAGAGAAGGCTGGCTCAACGTAGGGGCGTTTTTGCAGGGGACATAATGGAAGGAAAGTGGGGCATAGGGGTTAAGAGTTTTTGTAAGACAGATGCTGAAGGGAAGGATCATGGGGTAGAAGGAAGGGAGTGGAGACAGAGGGGCTGATAAGTTGCGAGAAATGCAGTAGCCAAAGGCCTGGAGGTCTCCATGAGGTTAAACATAGGTGCTGTGGGATTGGCGGAGGGAAAGTGCTAGAAGATACAGGCAACAGAGAACAGACTGTCAGAACTTTGGTTCTACGAAATGGTGAGTTAGGTTATTTGACTAATCTGCCTGATGAAAACAACCAAGGATGCTGGATAAAATATAAAAACACCTTAAAAGTAGCAAGAACTGACAAGACTTTAGGGCAGTGCCAGACCAACATTTAAAGGAAAAAATAAGCCAGAGAGGTAAGTAAGCACAGAATCTGCTTTTGCCTTGAAGGAATTTGGCATTTTAGCAAATCTGAACTTTTGTTTTGTCTACCAAAATCAAAGTCAAATGCCACCTCGAAGTGTGGAGTCTAATAAGAAACTTTCCCCATTATAAGCTGGGCTTTCCAAGAAGCCTTAAATCAGAGGGAACTGAATTAAACCAGATCCTACACGGTGTTGCAGCTCAGATGTGTGCTACTTGGGTGGTCCAGGGAAATTGAAGCTTTGATTTTGGATTAAAGGTGGGTTCTACACTAAGGTTACCAGGCACATAGCCTCTATAAATAATTTTTCAAGTGTAATGACCAGTATACAATCACAGATAATGAAATAACATGGAAATAAGTCATCTTATTAGCCCCATAGATGTAACAGACCCATAGGTTTTAGATGTTATTATCAGACACAGACTATGAAACAGTTATGTTTACTATATTTAAAGAAATAAAAATCAGCCTCAAATATCTGTGGGGAACAGGAAACTATAAAAATAGCATAGCAGATTTGAAAATCAAACGGAATTCTTAGAATTGAGAAATATGATAATTGGAATAGAGAATGATCTTCCGTCCGAGTTGGAGCCGTTGCTGGGTAGGTCCTGGCTGTGTCCACAGCAGGCCAGGGGGAGCTCGTGGCTGAGGCGGGGTGGAGGAGCCGTTGGGAGGACTTGACATGATGAAGAAACTGAGAGGCCAAGGGGGTGTTCACGTGACCTGTGCAGTCATCCAAAATTGTGGCAGAACCTGGGGTGGGGAGGCAGGTGCCGATGACGTCTTTGGGTGTGGGGAGGGCTGGCAGATGACAGAGATGAAGAGAGGTAGAGTGGTCTTGACAGGTGAGATTGAAGCACAGCGGAGCAGGAAATCTGGAAGGGGTGGGGAGGAAGTGATCTGGGGAGCGAGGAAGTGGCACTGGGGAGCGAGGAGATGGATTCCACCTTTTGGTCAAGAACTGGGTAGGGTCTGGGATTTAACTCCACTTACAAGCTAACAAGTTAGCCTGACACGGGCTCATGGATGCTGGCAGTAGACTTGAAACTCCTGGGTCAGAGATCGAGGACAGTTAATTACCCACAGCAATTAGCCCTTGCATTGATTCTTTGAGCCTTAATTCCTGTAGGGTCATGTGAAAAGGGTAAAGTGATATGTGCACATGAATTGAGTTATGTTTCAGGAGAGGATCACTGAGCTTAGGGACTCTGAATTTTTTATACTTGTCAGCAAGCATGTCTGCCCTTTGCTCTGGAGGGAGACATTGTCTCTGCCTTCTGAGCCTGGGCACTACACAAACACCTTGTAAGGAAGGGTTCAGAGTGAAGGCAGTCAACGCCTCCGCTGGTGAGATGGAGTGAACTGTGAAGGGCCCGTGGGGAACTGTCGGCACGCTCAAGCCCCAGGTCCACTGGGTGTGAGGATGGATGTTTTTTACTAGAAAAGGCTCAAAAGAAGTGGTATCCTCAGGGGCCAGCAGGATTTTGGGTACAGCCAGGAGAAGAAGGACAGGTTTTATGAGGAAGTGAAGAATTTAAGGAATTTATCTCTACCTATTAAAAACAGAAGTGCTTACTGGATCATTAAAAATAAAATTTAGTACCAAAATTACGTTTAGTACAACATAATACAACCCTGTGTGGTAGTGCTAGGGAGGGACTGTGCTGGGCCAGGAAGGAGGAGGCCTGGATGGGGCCAGCTCCCCGCCAGCTGGCTGGGGACATTGTCGTTTCCTCATCTGTAAAATGAGCAGGATGGAGGTATTTAATAATTTTGAGATGTCTTTTTTAGCTCCAACAATTTATGATTTCCTTCTTAGAAAATGTGTAACCCCAAAATATAATACCTAAAGAAATTCTCTATTAGGCAGAGGAAACCCTATTTTCTTGCTGGGTTGAGGACACAATTTAAGCAAAAACATTGTAAAACAGAAAGTGGTGATGGGGGTGGCGATAACAATGACTACGAAATAGAAAAAGGAAAGCATGGCTGCCTGTCTAGTGTTGTTCTTATCTGGCTTCGGATTCCAGCAGCATCCAAGGGTATTATTGCCTAGAAAGTACATTTGTTTGAAATTTCTGGGGAGGCTGAATGGCCAGCTCTGATTTTTTCTAATGAAAAAGTAGACATTTTGAGCCTCAGAGAGGCAGCATGCGTCAGAGAATCAATATGAGCTTTGGAGCCCAAAAGACCTGGGCGTAAATCCAGACTGCTCCACTTACTGGTGAGGAAACGGGACTGTGCTGCTACTCTGTGGCCTGCCCCACACCACTGTCTTTTGGGAACCGCACATTCACTTTCTGGAGACTGCTCATACCTCTACTTTATCCATGTGGTTCTGGGGGAAGTTTCACATCTCATATGACCACGTCCGTCTGGTCACAGTTGATTGGTTAAGGGGCAGGTATCTGGTCTGAACTGAGCCAATCAAAGTCTTTCCCTGGGATTTCAGAAACTGGAACTGAGGAATGGAGTCAGTTCTTTTCTTCTGGCAATGGCTTTGGATGACAGGCATTTGGGAATGTAGCTAGACATACTTCCTGCCACATGCAGAAAGTGGGTCTGCAGTGAGAGCAAAGACTAGAGGTGCAGAAAAGCCAGATTGTGTTCGAGTTCTGATTCTGGTTGCTCAGAGGCCTGGTTGTCCCATGCATGGTTTGCTTCTTAAACACTTTGTTGTATTTTCTGACCCACTGAGTCCTTGTGTAGGGTTGACCAAGCTGGCTTTGATTATTTGCAACCAAAAGAGGTCTGACTCATTTAGAAATCCTGTGCAAGTCACTCTCACAATTCCTCAGTTTCTTGACTTACAAAATGATAAAAATTGGGATTAAATGTATAGGATAGCTAGCTGTAGGAGTAGCTGAACAGAGTAAGTGACATAAAATGTGAGTATACCAGGTACCATGTCTTGTCAATTGGAGAGCTCAAGAAATGTTTTTTCTTTTTGGCTTTATACAGGCATTCAGGGTGCTATTTTTTCAAGCTAATAGCTATTGTGCATTTATTCTGAGTCAGGCACTGTACTTGGTGCTTAGGATACATAATCCCATTTAGCACCCCCAATATTCCTAAGACATAGCTATTATTTTTTCTTTTCTTTTTTAAAAACATTATAGTTGACATATAATATTATATTAGTTTCAGATGTACATCATGGTTTGACATCTACATACCTTACAAAGTGATCACCACAAGTCTAGTAACCTTCACCACTGTATAGTTATTGCAGTACCATTGACCGTATTCTCTATGTTGTGTATCATATCTCCATGGCTAACTTATTCCAAGAAGTGGCTTCTATTTATCTCTGTTTTGCAGATGTGGGAACAATCATGAAGGAAATGGATAAAGGGCAATGAACTTGTTCAATGGATTCAAATACCTCTGGCCCCACCCAAACCCCGCATTGCCTTAACCTCAGAGGAAGTAAGTATGGACGATTAAAACACAGATGTGAGAGTAAATGTTGACAGCTTACTCTGTTGACGAGAGGTTTAGTCTGGAACAGAGATGGCTCCAAGAAGGCGTTGAGATAACCACTGTCAGGGACAGCCTGATCACAGATTGGGCACAGGACATGCGTGGGGAGCTGGGGTGGGGGCTGGAGCTATGATCCCTGGGAAAATGAGCTGAACTGGGTGGCTATGAGGGTAGTGGTGGGGATGGGAGGAGAGCTATTTCTAAAGATTCGTCCGGATTTTGTGAACAGCTGGACACTGCAGGTCAAGGCGAGTGAGACTCGATGAAGTTACATCAGCTTTGATATAAGATTGTTTCCTGGAAAGACTGAGGAGGGTTAATAAGTTTTACTACCATTAAAAAATAATAAAGGAATAAAGGAAAAACAAAATGCCAAGCTTCAGTGATCAGTTACTGGCACGGCTAAGAAATGATTGGCGTTTTCGGTTTTGCAGGCCCGGTGGGCTACATGTCATGGAACCTGTCGTTTGTCACACCATTTGTTGTTCACAGCTGATTCTGTCTGGATGCTCTGTGGCCCTGCAGACCTGAGGAACAAAGCTCGGTGACTGACTTTTCAGTGGCTTGGTTTGAAGGTTAGGTGGTAGAAACACCAGAGTTTGGCACTAGGATTTTTAGTGTCGTTATCAACTGGCTGTGTGATCACTGCTTCTGTCTGGGCTGAGCAAGGAACAATTTCACGCTCAGGCCTGCAGAGTGGGTGCGGAGCCCCGCCTCTGCCTCCTCTGTCTTATACCCCACAGTTTGGAAATAACATTCCATTTCTTTTAAGACAAGTCTTTCAAATGAGTGGATGAGACCATCTATAGTCCCGTGCCTCGTAACGTTGGGTCAGCGATGGCCTGTGTGTGGGATGGTGGTCCCAGAAGACGATAATGGAGCTGAAAAGCCCCTGTTGCCCAGTGACGTCGGAGCCTTGCTCACCTGTTTGTGGTGATGCTAGTGTGAACAAACTGACTGTGCTGCCCGTCCTATAAAATACCGCACGTGCAATTATGCACAGTTCATGATATGTGATAATGATTATAAACCACTATGTTACTGGCTTATGTATTTATTAGACTATACTTTTTACTCATTATTTTAGAGCATACACTTTCTATTTATAATAAAAAAAGTTTGCTTAAACTCTATGCCATGTTAACCCTGCAGCAGCCTCATGCATCTATCTCATGTTCACTATGTCTCTTGATGGCATCATTTCCTCTTGTGCTTGATTTAATGTCTTGTTGTTTCATCAGTTTAGTGTAGCCTAAGCGTGTGGTGTTTATAAAGCCTACAGGAGCATGCAGTGATGCCTCAGGCCTTTATGCTCACTCACCTTTCACTCTGACTCACCCAGGGCAGTTCCAGTCCTGCTACCTCCATTCGTGGTAAGTGTCCTAAAATGGGTGTACTGTTTTTTATCTTTTAAATCATATTTTAACTATACCTTTTCTATGTTTAGATACACAGTACTTACCATTGTGTTACAATTGCTGATGGTATTCAGTACAGTAACATGCTGGACAGGTTTGTAGCCTGGACACCATAGGCTGTACCATACAGCCTCGGTGTGCGGTAGCTATGCCATCGAGGCCTGTGCGCTCTATGATGTTTGCACATGACGAAATCACCTAACGAAGCATTTCTCAGAGTGTCCCCCCGGTGTGAAGCCACACTCGACTGCACTTAATGGCTCCTCCAGCTCTCACATTCATGGATTCTCTGACCATGGCAGGGCCTTGAAGGATCATAGCAAGAGCTAAGTATGACTTCACCAGGTGCAAAACTGGGGTGCTTCTCAAGCCCCAACTTTCCTTGCATAAATTAAGAGCCCCTATGCAAGTGTAGGTGGACATCAGTGCAGATAGGGCCTGGGTACTGCAGACCTGGGCAGGCTGAGGTTTGCACCTGCATCTGGTAACCATTACCTTGCTCTTGAAGCTATGTGCGCCCTGGGAAGCATTCGCCTGCTGCTAGAAAGGACTTGATTTTGCTTTCAGCATAATAATTTAGACATCATAAGGTTTAGGATTACCTGAAAAAGTAAAAGGGAAGGAATGTCATCTGAAATTGAGATTCTAATCATCTTTGGTGGGTTTTTGATATGCTAGTTGGAGCCTGGCTGTTGGCCCAGCCAGGGCCCCTGGGGCAGGCTCTGCCCAGAGGTGATGGGGAAGGCTAGAGGAGGGTTACTGGGGATCATGGCTGGGTTTGGAGAAATAGTTCCCTCCTGAGTGGGTGGTGCTACCCATTCATCTCTCACAGATGGTTCAGACGACCCCTCCTGTGCAGTCTGTGATCCTGCTCCCGAAATCCCTCCCCTGGTCTGGCACACTCTGATGACTTTACTCCATGGGTGTGATGAGCTCTGTACCTTCATGCCACTCCCACTGCCTCTGGATTCTCTGCTACCATGGTGTCCTATTCCACCTGAACTGCCTTGGAGGCAAAGACCTGCCCTGGTTTGCCCATCTTCCTTGGCACGTGGCCCCCGAACATGGCCAAATCCAGCTCTTCCCATGTCCTTTCTGTCCTGGCTTCCAACGGGTCTCAAAACATCTTATGCCTACTTACTCGCATTGACCAAATGAATTGAAGGTGAAGCCATTTGAGAGCTAGAACTCCTGAAGCATCTGTCACAGCAATGCCCCACGTCCATAGCTCTGAGCAAGCTGTTTATTCTTCTGTTTAAATAAAACTCAAAAATTTAGCCCTTCACCTTTTCCTCATTTTCTTGTGAATTAAATTCACACTTCTCAGTCTGGAATTCTAGACCATTTGCAATCTGGTCCCAATACTTTGCCAACTTCTTCCCTCCTCCACCATTGCTTGTGGATTTTGCTCGTACAACTTTGGTACAAGACCCCTTGTTGACTCTTGAATGTGCCCTGAACCCCTGCTCCATATCGTCACTCCTATTTCTCCCCTGTCTGAGTGGTCACCCCCACCCTGTATGTGCTGGGAGGGAGCTATTCTCCCAACTCATCACTAAGGTTGCTCCCTAAGGCCCTCCCATGTGCCCTTTCTGGCTCAGTTGTAGCTCATCCTAGCCTGCATCCAGAGGGCAGGGACTGCGTCTCCGTGTTCCCCATGGCATCAGTGTATAGAAGGGAAATGTGGATTTATCCACTGGGTGGAAATGGGAGGAGGGACCCCATATTGTGGTTGCCTGTGATTCCATGGTATGTACCATTGGCATTAAAGCAATGTACTTTAGATCTAAGGTCATAGTAAGGGACAAAGAAGGACACTACATAATGATAAAGGCAACAATCCAACAAGAGTATATAACCCTAGTAAACATTTATGTGCCCAACATAGGAGCACCTAAATATGTAGAGCAAATATCGATGGACATAGAGGGAGAGATCGACAGAAATACTGTCATAGTCAAGGATTTTAACTCTCCATTGACTTCAATGGGTAGATCTTCCAGACAGAAAATCAACAAGGAGACAACGGCCTTAAATGACACATCAGATCAAATGGATTTAATTGATATCTTCAGAGCATTTCACCCCAAAGCAGCAGAATATACGTACTTTCCAGGTGCACATAAAACATTTTCTAGGATAGACAACATGTTAGGACACAGAGCAAGTCTCAATAAATTCAAGAAGATTGAAATCACATCAAGCATCTTCTCTGACCACAATGCTATGAAACTAAAATCAATAAGAAGACACTGAAAAACATGCAAAGACATGGAAGCTAAATGGCATGTTATTAAACAGTGAATGTGTCAACAACGAGATCAGGAAGAAATTAAAAGATACCTTGAAACAAATGAAAATGAGAACACAAAAATCCAAAGTCTGTGGGACACTGGGAAAGCAATATTAAGAAGGAAATTCATAGCATTACAGGCCTGTCTCAAAAAAACAAGAAAAACCCTGACTGGTGTGGCTCAGTCTGAAAACCAAAAAAACAAGACAGAGCTCAAATAAACAATCTAACTTTACACTTAAAGGAACTTGAAAAAGAACAACAAAGCCCAAAGTGAGTAAGGAAGGAAATAATAGAGATGAAAGCAGAAAAAAAATGAAATAGAGTATGAGAAAACAATACATAAGATCAATGAATCTAGGAGGTTGTTCTTTGGAAAGATAAACAAGATTGACAAACCTTTAACCAGATTTATCAAGAAAACAAGAGAGGGGACCAAAATAAATAAAATCAGAAATGAAAGAGGAGAAATAACTTCTGAGACCAAAGAAATACAAAGGATTATAAGAAAATGTTATGAACTATATGCCAACAAACTGGACAATCTGGACAAAATGGATAAATTTCTAGAAACATACAGTCCTCCAAAACTAAATCAGGAAGAATCAGAGAATCTTAATAGACAGATTACACCTAGTGAAATTGAAGCAGTAATAAAAAAAACTCCCCACAAACAAAAGCCCTGGACTGGATGGCTTCACAGGTGAATTTTTACCAAACATTCTAAGAAGACCTAATACCTCTCCTCAAATTATTTCAAAAAATTCAAGAGAAAGGAAGCCTTCTGACTCATTTTAAGAGGTCAGCATTATTCTAATTCCAAAACCAGATAGACACTACAAAAAAAAAAAATAAAAGTATAGGCCAATATCCCTGATGAACATAGATGCTAAAGTCCTCAACAAAATATTAGCAAACTGAATATAGCAATGCATCAAGAAGATCCTACACTGTGATCAAGTGGGATTTATTCTGGGGATGTAAGGTTGATACAACATTTCCAAATCATTAAATGTGATTCACCACATAAAAAAAATGAAAAGTTAAAACCACATGATCATATCAATAGATGCAGAAAAAACATTTGATAAAATTCAGCACCCATTTATGACAAAAACTCTCAGCAAAGTGGGAATAGAGGGGACATGCCTAAACATAATAAGACCACAGATGACAAACCTACTGTCAGCATCATAGTCAACAGGCAAAAACTAAAAATATTCCCCGTAAGACTGGAAACAAGACAGGATGTCTGCTTTCACCTCTCTTATTCAACATAGTGCTGGAAGTTCTAACCACAGCAATGAGACAAGAAGAAGAAATAAAAGACATCCAAATTGGAAAGGGAGAAATAAAATTGTCTTTATTTGCAGATGACATGATACTGTACACAGAGAATCTCAAAGATTCCACCAAGAAACTACTAGAACTGATAAATGAATTCAGCAATGTAGCAGAATACAAAATTACTATCCAAAAATAGGTTGCATTTTTAAATGCCAATAATGAACTAACAGAAGGGAAATTAAGAGAACAATTTCATTCATAATTGCTTCAAAAAGAAAACACCTAGGTATAAACCTAACCAAGGATGTAAAAGACCAGTGCTTGGAAAATTGTAAGTCACTGAAGAAAGAAATTAAAGAAGATACAAATAAGTGGAAGCACAAACCGTGTTCATGGGTAGGAAGAATTAACATCGCTAAAATGTCTATACTACCCAAAGCAATCTATAGCATCAATGCAATTCCTATCAAGATTCTAAGGATGTATTTTGCAGAACTAGAACAAATATTTCAAAAATTTATATGGAACCACAAAAGGCCCTGCAAAGCAACAGCCATCCTGAGAAAGAAGAACAAGGATCACACTACCTACTATCAAATTATGTTATAAGTCCATAGTAATCAAAACGGCATGGCACTGGCATAAAAACAGACACATAGATCAATGGAACAGAACACAGAGACCAGAAATAAATCCATGTCTTTACAGCCAATTAATATTCAACAGAGGAAGCAAGCACATACAATGGGCTAAAGATAGTTTATTCAATAAACAGTCTTGGGAAAATTGGACAGATACATGCAGAAAAATGAAACTAGACCATGTTCTTATTACCACACACAAGAATAAATTCAAAATGGATCAAAGACTTAAATATTAGGCCTGAAACCATAAAAACCACAGAAGGAAACATAGGCAGCAAAATCTCAGACATTGCTCACAGAAATATTTTGTTGGATATATCTGCCCAGGCGAGGGAAACACAAGAGAAAATAAACAACTGGAACTACATCACACTAAAAAGTTTTTGCACAGCAAAGGAAATCATCAACAAAATAAAAAGATAACCCACAGAATGAGGGAAGATATTCTCTGATACATCTGATAAGGGGTTAATATCCAAAATTTACAAAGAACTACAAAACTCAACACCAAAAAACCAAACAACCCAATTAAAAAATGGGTGAAGGACCGGAATAAACAATTCTCTAAAGAGGTTATAGAAATGGCCATTAGACATATGAAAAGATGCTCAACATCACTAATCATCAGAGAGATGCAAATTAAATCCACAATGAGATATCATCTCACATCTGTCAGAATGGCCATCATCAATAAATCAACAAACGACAAGTGCTGGTGAGGATGTGGAGAAAGGGGAACCCTTTTGCACTATCTGTGGGAATGCAGACTGGTGCAGTCACTATGGAAAGCAGTATGGGGATAACTCAAGAAATTAAAAATTGATCTGCTTTTTGACCTGGTGATCCCACTTCTGGGAGTATATCTGAATGAACCAAAAATACTAATTTGAAAGAACATAAGCACCCCTATGTTCATTGCAACATTATTTACAATTGCCAAGGTATGGAAGCAGATCAAATGTCCATCAATAGCTGAGTGGATAAAAAGATATTTACACAATGGAATACTACTCAGCCATAAAAAAGAAGAAGATTTTACCTTTTGTGACAGTGTGGATGGACCTGGAGAACATTATGCTGAGTGAAATAAGCCAGTCAGAGAAAGACAAATACCATATGATCTCACTCACATGTGGAATCTAATGAACAAACTGAACTAACATGGAAGATAGAGACTGACTCGTAGAGAGCAGGGTGACAGGTAGTTGGGGTGGGGAGTTTAGTGGGTAGAGGGATTGGGCAAGAAGGAAAAAGGACTCATGGACATGGACAACAGTGTGGTGATTGTGGGGGTGGGGTATAAGGAGACTAAACACTAATGGAAAAGTAAAATAAAAATAAATTCACCTCCCCCCCACCCTGCAAATGGCTTTCATTCTTGTTTGGAATTTCCTCTCTTCCTGCATCTCTGAATTCTTTGCATCTCTCTCCTCAGCTTGGACTGCCCTTCTGCTACCGCAGCTGTCTCACTGTAGTGCTCACGGGACTCCATGGATGTCATGGGGCATAATGAGAGCTGAATTTCCTTTTGGTTACATTTGTGGTGGACACAGATGATACCTTGCCCACAGCCAGTGGCGCTCACCATTCCCACACATGCTGGCTGGCAAAGGTGGTGGCCTTCTTTCCGTAGCATCTGTGACTCCTTGCCTGAGGGCTTGGCTGGAAATGATGAGGCAATGGCACTGCAGGGAGCAGCCCTCCTTTGGTTTTACAGTGGCACATAAATACTGCTGCTCCCTCGCCTCTGAGGTGGGACAGCTCTGAGGCATGTTCTCAGAGGTCCCCGTGGCTGGAGTCCCAGACGCTCTCAGTGGTAACCTGCTCATAAACTACACCTCAGACTGACCTCTTTCCCTTCCCTGCCTCAGTTCTCTACTCCCCATTGAGGAGTACCTTCTGGGGGTCACCTCCCTAGTCAACCACTTGTACCCAAATCCTCATCTCAGGCTCTGCTTCCAGAGAACACTGACAAGGCAGTATTGGGATCAAGGATCCTAGGATCAAGACCCATCTTTTGCATGCCACACCTCTCACTGTGGCCCAGGGTTTTGGGCCCTTTTGCAAGGGCAGGCTGGCTAACAACCTTTTTCTTGGCCTCTTCTCTGACCAGCAGCCCATGAACATCACTCTCATTCCTTTGCTTCTTTAGCAGAGCTACTCAGTCTTCCTGGAGTGACTCCACCCCAGCCCACTCCTCTACTGGTTGCCACATCCCACACCCAGCACAGCCAGCAGCTCTTCCAGGAAGGTGTCCACTACTCCAGTCAGTTGGAGATGCCCCTTTGCCCCTCAGAATGCACTGAGCCCTCACCCCACGGCTGGTGACTGAGACATGTTCACCTCCTGTATCTGGTGCATGACTGAGGAAATAATCTGCCCACTTTGACCATCAGCTTTGGAAGGACAGGGCCCAGATCCCTAACTCTGTGCTCCGGGAGGCACCTGCTCAATGTGAACAGATTGGGGTCCAGGAAATCCCCATCAATGACTCAGCATCCCCCGATGAAGAGGAGATGGGGTGAAGCTGGTCTCGAGGGGAGGTGGACTTCAGAGAACGAAGACCGGAGACCAGGACAGAGCAGGAAAGCGGGGCGGGGAGAGAGAGGAAACAAACGAAAAAGAAGGTGCAAGTCCAGAGCGGCAGGGAGCCCTGCCAGCCATCAGACAGTTAAGCACAGTGAAAAGTCAGAAAGCAGCTTTGGCTGCTGTTACAGGGTTGCAGCTGCTTTTGGAGTTTGATTGGAACAGCATTTTTATTAACTTCACATTTTGCCTCTGATTTCTCCCCTTGTTCTTTCTCAACCGGGGGCCCTCACGTTCCTTGACTCCCAGACTTGCTGATAGACGGGGGCAGGAAAGCTGCCTCCCTCCCCTCTGCAGCCCCCACCCCGCCCTGCCCCCGGGGCCCCACCAGTGGCCCCTCACTCCCACCTCACCCCACCTCTGGTTCAGCTTTCTCTGTGCTCTCAATACCTGTGCCCACAAACCTTCCCATCTTTTTCTATTATTATTTTTCAGTTACAGTTTATATTCAATATGATTTTGTATTAGTTTCAGGTGTACAGCACAGTGGTTAGGCAATCATATACTTCACCAGGCACTCCCTCTGATATTTCCAGTACCCCCTGGCACCATACAATCTTACTGACCATATTCCCCATGCTGTATTTTACATCCTGGGGACCATTTGCTGACTACAAACCTTTCCATCTGTGTACCTTTTGGGCAACAGACCAGGCCAGCGGGCAACTCCTGGGGTATGACTATTTTGCAGTCAAACTGAGTGTGCTCGGGAATGCTCCAGACCCCAGACCTCCGGCCCAGGCAGTGAGGCTGGGGTCCTGGTGGGCAGAGGGGGTAAACAAGGAGCCTGGCTACCCAGTCTCCATACTGTCAAACTCAGCTTTACTGGGGTCTCAGATTCTTCATCAGTAGCCTATGACCAGAAACCATTCTATGGAAAGTAAAGAAATGAAAAATGAGAGGTATTGAGCATTTTCTACATGCCAGGCACTTCTGTGTATATTGTTAGTTTGCTTTTCGCCACAGTGCTGTGAGCTGGGCATGTACCGATGAGGGAAAGAATGAAGAAGCAGAGAGATCATAAGGCGTCAAAGTCTGTAGAACTATTAGTGGGGCAGGCTCCTGCCCAGGCTTCCTGTTTCTCCAACCTGCCAGTCAGTAGTAACCCAGCTGCCTTGGTTCTCTTTCAGGTCCTGCAGCCGGGTTCCCACCTTCCATCCCTCCTTACCACCCCAGTTATTTCCCCAGCAAACAAACCCAGTATTGATATTTCCCTGCTTAAAACCCTTCAAAACCTCCCTACTGTCCAAAGACTCAAGTCCAAATAAAGCTCCCGTGGTCTGGCCCTGCCTGCCTTCCTGGGAACATCTCCCTGCTCATCTCCCAGTTTCCTGGACAGGCCTCCCACTGGCCTCCTTTCTCTTTGCATCTGTAACAACGAAAATGTTCAGGGTGGGAGGGCCCATACCCTGTGCCTCTCTCATCTGTCTGTGGATTCTTTGTCCTCCTTCAAAGCCAAGTTCAATGTCAGTGCCTGCGGACAGAAGCCATGCTTCTCCCCTTGGGCAGATACAACCCTTGGTGCTCCCCAGAATTGGCCTATTACTGCCCTTTAAACCCTGGTTGCCCACTAGACATGGCCCTGTGAGAGCGGGGACCACTTCTCACTCAGCACCAGGGTGCCAGCTGCTAGTGGGAGCAGCCACCAGGAGGGTGCTTTTGGCCTTGGACCCTGCACACGATGCCAAATGCTGCCACCTCTGTGGGGAAAGTCGTTGCAGGTTGGGTTCCCTGAGAAGCAAACTCTGAGAAGAAGTTTGCATGCAGGATGTTTAGCAAGGGGCCCCGAAACCCTGAGGTTGGGGCAAGCGGGGAGGGGCGGAGGCATGGGCAGGGGAAAAGTCAAGGTGCCACGTGGGCCAGACAGCCTTGGCTGACCCCACAGGGGGCTCTGCAGCTGGCATGGCCCAGTCAGAGCAGCACTGCTTTGGGCCAACGTAGCTCTAGCACCCCAGATGGATCAGTTGTGGATGAGGGCTGCCCGGGCAAGGGCGCGACCTTGATGGAGACAGCTCTCTGCAGCTGGGGCAATGGCTGAGAGGCTGACAGCTGAGGGCTGTCTGCTGCCACGGCTCCCAGCAGCTGCAGACACAGTCCTTCCTTGAAGGGGGATCTGGATGGTGTCCACAACGGAGGGAGTCCGAGCACCCCCAGGAGCATGAACCAACCTCTCCTTGGCTCCTCCATTCTCTCTCCGCGCTTGGATTAAAGCAGTTATGGTGTGGCATGGTGGGCCTGCCGGCCCTTGCTGGGACAGAGATCGTGATGGTGCAGCGATAGGAATATCTCTAGCATTGAGCACAGATGAGGGTTGGGAGATGCACACACGGTCTACCCAGGTGTCCGAAGCCCTGCCACGTGTGCAGAGCACTTGCCCAGGGTGCTCCACTCAACCCTGGGGCACTCGCATTTTGCTTGCCTTTGTTTTGGTCTCTGACCCTGCGATTTCAAGATTATTTTCCTTTCTGGGCCCCTTAGTTGGGTCTGGGATCCTAGGAAACCCTCTGGGGCATGGGAGTGTTCTGGAGAAGGGGAATGGGGGTTGTCTATGGGCACGTGGGCCGGGTGGCACCAGGGACTGGAGAAATGGTGACGGAATGTGGGCTCAGGTGTCATCGGTTTCCTTCTGCAGGGAAATAGGCTGTGGACAGAGATGCATTGTTCTGGGGGGGTGGTCAGACTCAAGGCAAAAGGTCCCTTCACAGGCCTACAGCCTCTCCCAGGGAAAAGCCAGGGCTGGCCACCATGTGGAACGCATTTGGCCCTGGAAAGCAGCAGCGAGAGCTGTGGCTGCGCAGGTTGCTCTGGGCTGGCACCTGGAAAGGCGCTGGGTCCTCTTGAGCAAACTATGGAAGCTCCGGGGTTGGGGGGATGACCTGGGCAGCCTAGGCCATGGGGAGTCCAGACTGACCTGCTCCTCATCCTGAGTCGGCCTCGGGGTGGAAGTCCTCTGCCTGGTTCTGACCTTGGGCACATCTCAAAGCCTCTCCAGCCCGCCGTTTCCTCCTCCTTCTCTGCCCACCTGGCCGTCGTGGGAGGGTTAGCCATGCACATGAGGGGTTCCTGTGTTCTGTGGCCCTGGTGTCTGAGCCGCAGGCTTGGGCCCGTGGCCTGACAAAGACAAATACGATTTAATAAGGGCCGTGCTGAAAAATCAAGGCCTGAAGCTGACGTGTCCATGCGGTGTTAATTGAGGTGCAGTAAGAAAGTTCTCTATCCTTTCCCAAGTGGGCACTGGGGCTCCCTCACGACATTAACCCCCTTGGGACCTTGAAGGGCCATGTTAGCTAAAGGATTGGGGTGTAGTGGAGAGAGCCCAGTTTTTAAGATCAGGTTTCTCCTCGTCCGGTGAAGCACAATCCTACGGACCCTTCTCAGAACACTGTTTTGAAAAGTGTGAGATTAAAAACAAAAGACTGCAAAGGAAACCCAAACCAATCACAGTGAGGTAGTTGTAAAAGTTGTGCGGGAGCGCTGCGTTCACGCAGCCAGCGGCAGGAGCCAGCGCAGGTCGCAGTGACCGTCAGGAGGAGCGAGGTCAGTAGCCGAGGGCTGTCACGTGGTGCGACAGAAGGAAGGCCCCGGCTGCCCTTAACGTTGTTTGGGGCCAATCGCTAAACTTCAGGGAGAGGTTAGTGAGAAGGAAGGTGTGCCTTTCCTGCACACGGAGCCCAGGGTAAGAGCCCCCACTTGGAGCCTTGTGCATGTTACTAGCTGGTGACCCTGACAGGTAAGTCCACCTTCCTGAGTCTCGTTTTCTTTTCTGGGACGTGGGGATTACAACACCAACAGATTCAGAGTTTGGTGCAGGTTAAAGGAGAGGCTGCATGAGAGGCTCCAGCTTCCGGATGCTCTGGCCAGGAGCCTGGGTGGCACCCTGAGGTGCAACCCTTGCCTCACCCCCATCCTGCCGCCCCTGAAGCCCTGTCACTCACCTGGAAAATGTCTTCATCCGTTCTCTTTCCCTCCCCACCCCACCCCCCCACAGCCCCTCAGTGCAGGCTCTGGCGCACCGCGCACGCCCCCTTCAGTCTGCCCCCTTCACATCTGGGCCTCACAGGGGCACGGCTGCGTCATTCTTGTTTTAGACTTTGTAAGGCTCCCAGGAGCCTTCAGGGGCAGGCCCAGATGCCACAGGAGGATTCCCTGCCCTCCGACCTCCACCCGCCTTCCCCAGGACCATGCCCGGCTGGGCACGTTGGGAGCAAAGGCGCCCTGCGCCCTCACCTCTAGGCCTTCCACTTGCTGGTCCTTGGCCCGGCACCCAGTCTCCCTCTCTTCTTGTTCACTCCTCCTCCCGCAGCAAGAAGCCCCCGCTGAGCCCCAGCCCTGGGAGTCACCCTACTGAGCACTGCTGTGGCATCTGGGAACATTTGTCATGGTCACCACTATGTTGTCTGTCCCTTTGTTCTGTCCTGTACTGCAGGGGGCTCATCACTGCAGTCACGTTCCCCAGGCTCCCTCGTCAGTTATGGCTTCCGGTTAGGTCTGGCTGAGAGGCCACGGCAGGTGGTTGGAGGGCAGGGGAGGGGAGGAGCCAGGGGATTTCTTCCCCTCTTCTGGTGGAGCCTTTGACAGGGTCCGAAGTTCCTTGATGGCCTCAGCTCCCCTGGATGGCTCTGGTTCCCCATGCTGCGAATCCAGGTTGCCTCGCTGTCCTCCGTGGGTCTCTGCCTCCCTGACTAAACCTGATTCACCTGGACTGTTTACTCTCTTGCCCCCTCCAGATGGCATATCACTCATCTTAGAGTCTTCAGGGCCAGCAAGGAGATGCAGCGCCCGTGTGGCATCCCAGGCTCCTCTCTTCCCACAAACACCCCACACCCACTCCTGCCTTTCTGGTTTCATTTGAATATTTTATGCCTCCTGCTTCCTCTTTCCCAGCCCCATCCAAAGTCTGCCCTTCAAGCCTCCACTCAGATGCCACCTCCTGTGTGAAGTCCACCTTGACTGCTCCAGCCCAGCATGTACTGGTTCTAGTGAACTCCACTAGGAAGGAGCACACCGATTTGCTTTTGTTTCAAGTCCTGTTCATCCTTTTGCCTAGAGATTGATGACAAGAATTAACATGATAATAAAGACAATAATAACTAGCTGAGGCCCAGAGAAGTTAAATAATGTCACATAGCTACAAAGTGGCAGAGCTGAGCCTGGATTGGAGCTGCCTGGTCTGAAGACTGGGCTCCTAACTGCTGTGCTTTCTCCCTGGGGCACTTGTACTGTAATAGGCCCTTGACAGAAACCGCCCTACAGGTATTCTGGTTGGTGTGAATGCAGATGAAGGGAATTTACGAGGTAGGCAAAGGGGCTTTTGGCCAATCAAATCTCAGCTCCTTGTGCCAAGGAGACTTGGGCACCAGGCCCTGAGGCCAGACCCACACCCCCTATTTTTGCCCTCTTCTCCTTAGTTCTGCACCCTAAGAACTTGCTTCATATCTTGTTTTCTGCTCGATAGTTCCTCCACCCGTTTCCAGCAACTTGCTGTTTCACGTGAAACCTCATCCAGGTAATTTTCCACTTCACACTACAAAGAATAATAGCCAGGGGCTATTTTTATAGGAAAAACTCCTCAAAGCAGAGCAGCCCTCCGCTCCTGGGCCGGCAGCAGAAGTCTGCCGGCTGCAGCTCCTGGCGGAGCTGGAAAACATTAACTCTGCGTATAGATTTCCACTCCTCCCTGGCTACTCCTCTTCGTGCTGAGTTTCGATACTTCCTGGCCATCTGAATCCACTTCTGTCTCTTTAATCACAGGGCCTGAGCCTCTCCTGCCTGGCCCCTCCAGGAACTTGGCATGTGGCGTTCTTGGGGCTCCCCGCCCCCTTTGGACGGGTTCAATGCAAAGCGCCTCTGCAGAGCCTTCCATTTAGTCCTCATCGTGGGGCAGGGAGGGAAGTGGGTCTCTGAGCCCCTACTCTGCTTTTGGGTCATGTATTGTAATTCTTACCTCCTCTGCAACGGGATGGTTTCTCAGAAGTGGAGGCTGAGGTGGAGTTTGGGGCACAGGTGTCTTTGAGGATTAACACCTGGGAAGAGCATGGAGGAAGCTGAGGTTCTGAGGAAGACTTTGGACTGAGGAGTGTTGGACAGCACAGAGCAAGGCTTGCTCACCAGTGTCCAGTGTGGGACTGAAAGGACCAGGTTATATGCCACTGCCTGGCTTTGGAACCGGATGCAGGCTGTCCTGGGAAGGGTGTGCCCTTGGGGAAGGGGGTAGTTCTCTGCAGCTGAGCCTGGTCCCGAGGAGCCAACAGTCGGAGGCTGTCTGCTGACTGCACCCCCAGACCGGGGCAGTGATGTGTCCTTGAAGGGGGATCTGGGGAGTACATCATTGTGTCTACCGTACATGGGCAGCCTTCATGTCCTTATTTTACAGATGAGGCTCATAGAGGGCGTGGCAATCACCCGAGGTCACACAGCTAGTAAGAAGCAAAGCCTGGATTTGAACTCAAAGCTGTCTGAAGACAAACCTCATGCCTTCCCCTCATATTGTGCCACAGGGCCCTGGGGAGGAGCAAGGAAAACAGAGTGATGTGTAACAGTCATTCCCAGAGTGGCAGGGGAAGGTGAGGACAGTGCTGGTGGTGACGAGAGGGGTAACAGGAGTGACAGAAGCAGCAATGGCAGGGGTGCAGTAGGAGGTGGTGATGGTGATGGGGACTTCCCGAGTGTGCAGTGACAGGAGTGTTGGGGAATTGAGGCAAGTGCTGTGCACCTCCTGTCCTGTCTGTCTCCAGTCGGGGCAGGCTCTGTCAGATGCATGCCGGCCTGCTGAGAACAAGCCCTGTCTTTGGTGTAGAAAGTGGCCCTTCGCTTTCCCCATAAATCAGCCCATAAACTTTCCCTTTGCAATTTGCAGGTTGTCAGCCCCACAAGCCACTCCTGCCTGGACTTTGGGGCTTGAACAAGTAAATCACACTTATTATTCACGTCAGCAGCAATGTCATCATTGCAGGGAAGTCCAGACTTGGGCCGACCTACCCAGGGGACATGGCGGCCCCTCAGTGTTGTTCAAGGCAAGCACGCCATTATTCAACACTGAATTTCCAGACAGAGGCCCTTATATCAAAGCGACATAATGTAACAGCGCTCCTCCCCCTCATCGGAGCAGGGCCTCACCGGGCGTGCTGGATATACGGCTTCCCTGGGAAGGGGAAGGACTTTCAGAGGCGGGTTCATGCCCTTTCTCCATGAGAAGACCACTGTTGGGTCCCCAACCTATAATTCAGCGGATGCAGCCACTGACTTGTTACCACACGTGCCAGGGAGACTCAGCTCCCTCTTCCTGCACGCGCAGCCCCACCGAGTCTAAGGGGGTGCAGCGAGGCCTGGCCTGTGTCACGGTGGCCCGGCCCTGATGGTGGCGAGACGCGATGGCTGCCCCTAGGGAGATAGTTTGAAGTCTATTTATTTTTTATATTCAATATCATTTTGTATTGGTTTCAGGTGTACAGCATGGTGGTTAGGCAATCATACATTTTACACAGTGGTCCCCCTGATATTTCCAGTACGCCTGGCACCACACACAGTTATTGCAATATTATTGACTCTATTCCCTGTGCTGCGCTTTGCATCCCCGTGATGATGTTGCAACCACCAATCTGTATTCTCAATCCCTTCACCTTTTTCACCCAGCCCCCCAACCCCCCTCCCCTCTGGCAACCCTCAATCTGTTCTCTGTATCTACGAGTCTGTTCTTGCTTTATTTGTTCTTTTATATTGTTTTTTAGATTCCACATATAAGTGAAATCATATAGCATTTTTTTCTCTGACTGATTTATTTCAGTTAGCATAATACCCTCTGGGTCCACCCAAGCTATTGCAAATGGTACCATTTCCTTCTTTTATTTTTTTTAAATCCTCACCAGAGGACATTTTTTTTCATTGCTTTTTAGAGAGTGAGGAAGGGAGACAGAAATGTTGAGAGAAACATTGATGTGGGAGAGAAGCATTGATTGGTTGCCTCTCCTATGCACCTAGGCTGGGGATTGCAGGTGTCTGGACCTGGGACAGAACCTGCAACCTTAGGTATGTGCCCTGACTGGGGATTGAACCTCAACCTTTTGGTTATGGGATGACAATCCAACGAACTGAACCACACCGGCCGGGGCCATTTCACTGCTTTCTTTATGGCCAAGTAACATTCCACTGTATAAACGTACCACAGCTTTTTTTCTGTGCTTGTCTATTGATGGGCACTGGGGGTGCCTCCATATCTTGGCAATTATAAACCATGTTGTGATGGACGTTATCACCTATGTGACACACTCTGGCAAGGGCTGCACAGTTACCTACCTCAGGCTTGACGGGAGCCTCGGTCAAGGCCTCACTGGCCTTTGTACAGGTAGAGTGGCCACCGTCATCCACAGCTTTCTTGGCATGCATCTGAAGTCCTTTCCCCTTCCTCCTTCATTACATTATGCAACGGGGCAAAGTGACAGTGGGGTTGCCCTTTTTGCTCTTTTCTGGAAGGAATCATTAATTTTATTGTTTGTTCTTTTCTTTTTTTGTTCTTTAGGAATGCAACAACACCCCAGCAACTTCTGGAAAACATCTGAGCTGGTTAGCAGAGAGTTAAAGCAGGCCGAACATCTCGGTTACAGTTGTAGCAGGTCCTCTTCCATGACCTTGAAGGGCGGTGGGGGCCTTTGGAATCCAGTGTGCTGGGGTGTTGGGCCGGGGGTGTCTGGGACTGTCGGGGAGAAGGCTCTTGTTTTAGTGTTCTAGAAATGAAAGTCTTAGGGGGCATCTCTGTGGTTTAGTAAATTAAAAGTTCTAGAGCACATTGGAGTTGGATGTTTTTGGTTGGAACGTAAATGTGTAGTGTGTGGATGATAGATGTTGTGGGCCGTTTTAGGTGTGATTGCAGAAGGCAGCGCCTGTGCATGTTTGGGGTCACAGCGCTCAGGGGACGTCCACAAGGGTTCAGGAATGGCACGAGGAACAGGGGACACATGGAATAATACCCCACCATTTTTAGTGATTAAATTTACTTTGGCTATTGTTTTGAAATAGGTCAAACATACCACACCAAGAGGCAACAAGACAATTTCTGTAAGTTTCCATTGCAAGAACAGTGTGGCTGACTCCCCAACATCCATTCTGCCCCAGGCGATTAAGTGGCCTAAACCAGCCACTAATTCCACTCGGCTTGCCAGGGACGGGCTCGGAGCCAGGCAGATGCAAGCCAATCTGGGCTATGAGGCGGGAGGGGCGGCTTGCTCAGGGCTCTGGGGAAGAGCTGCTCCCACCGTTCTTCTCCTCCTCCCACCTTGCTGGATGTGAACAAGGATGCACGTTGCTTCAGGTGCGATTGGCAGCTATTTTGAGACCATGAGGGCAAACACTATTAGGATGAAGCCAGCACAGTTGCTGACAGCGCAAAAGAGACGAAAAGAACCTGGGTCCAGTGCCTGACTTTACCAATGCTGACCCCTGCCCGACCTCTGGACTTCCTGTTCTGGGAAAGGATAAATGCCTAGGTTGCTTAAGTGAGTCCGGAGAGTTCCTGTTACCTGAGGGGAAAGCTATTTAAGAACTGATGAGCACGCATGTGCTGTTACCAGCATTGGCTAAGCGGTGAGGGGAGATGAGCAACAGGGCTGTGCATGGTGTGTGCGTTCCTGCTCTCAGAGCTCTGGAGTGTTCGGTGCAGAAGCGAGATGATGCTGCAGAAGAGCACACAGCTGTGGTGTTAAATTGTCATGGAAGACTCTCTGCAACAGGACTGGGACAACTCTCCCCGTGAGGGGTCAGATAGGGAGTACTCTGGTCTTTGGAGGCCACATGACCTCTGCTGTGACTGCTCACCCCGCCATTGTAGCGCAAAAGCAGCCACAGACAACGTGAGAACGAATGAGCACGCTGTGTTGCAGGGAAACTTTATTTAAAAGAATGCACAACAGGCCAGGTCTGGCCTGGGGGTCACAGTTTGAAAGGAGACATTTGCAGGGAGTGGGGCCATGGTAGGAGTCCTGCAGGATGTGGGTGCTAGACAGGTGGAGTGGACACAGGTCACCACACCTCTGCACCTGTGCCTTTAGAGACCAGACCATTCCGCTGACTGATGTGACCACATAAAAGAAAAGGCCAGAGCGCCTGTCAGAGCCACAGCTGACAGTCCGCCTGGAGCTGAAGCCGATTCTACGGTCCCCCTTCCTCCACTCCCTAGTAATCACCCAAGGAACGATCAAAAATCGAGGGAGCTGCACACAGAAAGACTCCCTGACAGGTCTACCGCCTACCTGGAGGGCCAAAGGTAGGGCTAGGCGTGCACAAGCAGACAGCAGGCAGTCCTAGCAGTATAGACAGGAGACTTCAAATGAGAGTGCTGAGACCACAGTACACTTGTGGATCTCACGGGAGGTAAGCGGGGACTTGCCCAAAGCCAGAAGGCTCCTGGGACTCATTCAGGGGGTGGCGTGTTGGGACCTTGGGCCAAGATGACTGGCTGAGAGAGCTGCCTCCTAACGGGGACCTTGAGAATGGATAAAATTTGCATACAAAGTAGGTAAGCTCGGGCAGGTGGGAATGATGCTGTGAGCAGAGACTTGAGGGGACTCATCACTATGTGTGAGGGAAGCTCATGAATGACACCCACGCAGGCTGTGCTGGGACCTCTTCCCCTGGACACCTGGAGACAGGAGCCTGAAGTTTTATTTGAGGAAGCGTCTAGAGCAAGAACACCCATCCTTATTGACCTACAGGCAGAGTCTGGGAACTATTAAATCTGAAGAATATCCATGCGGCTTACAGGGTTTGTGGATGGGGTAGGTGGGAGCACAAACTTACCTTTTCTAAATACAGAGCAAGAAGAGTAATGAGAATGCTACTGGGTGTGGGGGTGGTGGTCAGGGAGTGGGAGGGAAGAGACGGCCCAGGGAAGGGGCCAGAGGGCTTGTTCTCTAGGACGAGTGTGAGGCCGTCCTGAGAGCTGGTCACGCTTCAGGGAGGTGGAGGGCCCGGCCTGCCACACGGGGAAGAGGCTCTCTCAGCAGAGTCTGGGGTTGGCAGGGGAAGGGATAACCTTCCTGAGACAGAAGCATCCTTCAAATGTGAGACCCGGCAGTGCTCCCCACCCTCAAGGCCTGCCATTTAGGGACTTAAAAACACTCCACTCGTGTTTGCTTACTTTGATGTGCAAACACGAGGCAATCTAGCCGGAGAGAGGGGAAAAAGAAACCCATCTGCTGAGTAATATCCTTTTGAAAAGAAATACGTATTTTGAAAAAGAACTGAAACAACTTGCAGAAGTTTAGAGGGCTGTTTTCCTTTTTTTTTTTTTTTTTTTAAAGCTCAAGGGTTTTTGGTGAAATCAGTGTTGTTTTCTCAGGCTCCAAAACACATGAACAGATGATGGCTCAGAGAAACAAAGGAAACCACAAAAATAGCTTTCTAATAATTGTCCCCAAACATATCTGTCCAGGGACGGTTGGTGCCAACTGGCCTTCGCTAATCACAACCCAGGCGCGTGGTGCGGGGCTCGCCTGCCCGGCAGCTCCCCCAGGTCCTGGCCTTGCTCTCCTCCTCGGGCTCCCACTCGCTTCCCAGAGCTTTCATCTGCTCTAACACTATCCCCCCCACCCCGCCACCGCTGCTGGGGTTTCAGGCAAACCTTGCATCTGGTTTTTCTTTGCTTCTTTTCCCCTTTGTCTTTGTTTACTTCCATGAGGAGCCGGTTGTTTTTATTGCCCCCCTTTTGTTTTCTCTCTGTTCACAGTTGTTTTCATCTCCTGTTTAACTGTCCCCCAGTCCACTTCCCTTCTTTCTGCTGGGCTGCCTGCCACCGGCTTCCAATAAGGCGGGGGTGCTTGGTCTCAGCTGCTTTTTCAAGCCTCACCGGGGCCCTCAGAGTGGCGTGGCTTCCATTTCTCACTGAGAAGGGTTTTTTGTTGTTGGTTTTGTTTTGTTTTTCCTCTCTTCTGCTTGTATTTCCCCATGCAGGGAGATGGGGTATTTATAAACTTTTCAGGAGATCTCACATTTGAAATGAGAGGATGGCTTCTGAATTTCTTGGGCTGCCTGCTGAGATGCATCGTCTGTGAAATTCCTGCTCCAGTGGCCGGCAGACTCCGAGCAGCCACCTTTCTGAACCTGGCTGCTCCAGGGTTCAGAAGCTAGAGCTGTCACCTCTTCCGGTCCTTCTTCTAGAGCTGAACAAAAGGCGGGGGGAGGTATGAAGAATAAGTAGCATAGAGGGTAGATAGAAAATAGACGGGGAGGGCAAGAATAGAAGGGGAAATGTAGAAGCTAAAGAACGTATGACACATGGACATGAACTAAAGAGGGGAGTGGGAGAGGGTGTTCAGGGTGGAGGGGAATGAAGGGAGGAGAGTAGGACAAATGTAATAGCATTATCAATAAAATATGTTTTTAAAAAAAGTTAAACAAGAAGCACTTCCTCTATACCACACCTTTCTCTTAAACCTTCTTTAAACTTAATCAAGAAATAGCACGAAGGATCAAAGCAGGGAAGAACTAAAATATCTCAAGAATGTCACAAACAATTCGTTAAGTTGGTAAGATATTGCACGGTGTGCTACAGATGAGCACTTACTGCTCCTCTTATTTCTAACCCCCTAAATCTTGGCTGTTCAGAATGTGGTTGCTGGGCCAGCAGCATCAGTGTCCCTTGGCAACTGGTTAGAGATGCAGATTCGGGGTGGTCCCCTCTCCATACCTCCTGAGTCAGCATCTGCATTGTAAAAAGATCCCTGTGCACAACAAATGTGAGAAGTCCTGTCTCAGCAACCTTTAAAAGCATGAAATGGAGCATTAAACCAAGTAAAACCATGAGATTGTTACTTAAACAATCACATGGAACAGTGTGAACCTGTGGTCGAAATACCCAGTTTTAGCCAGTACTCAGTTTAGATGTGACAGGTAGGATGATAAGAAGGCCCGCCCTCGTTACCTGCTAGGGTCCATGCAAGGGTTATTTTGGGTAAAGACTAACTGAAACAGATGGGTTAACCCACTCTGCGAAGCACCGTAAAATGTTAGCTATCATGGTTTACACACTGCTTCACTGTCACTTGGGAGCGTCTTGCTTCCTCCTTTTCCAGAGCCAGCCTAATGCAGATCTAAACTGTGAGGCGTCGGAGCAGTTGCAGTGCGCCCGGACGGGGAGTGTCAGAACACTGCACCCGTAACTGGCGACGGCAGTGCTTGGGAGGACACTTGCCAGTTTTGCCTTTGCCCAGCATCTCTTCCTACAATTGGGGAGTTTGGGGGTAAGCAGGACTGCTTCAAAGTAACAAAGCCTGAAAAGTCAGCAGGGAAAACCCTGCTGGGCTGCTGCCTCCGCCTGAACCTGCTGGCCCAGGACACAGCTGCAAACCCCAGGCTCAGCGAAGCCCTTCTGCCCAAGACCCTGCATCCTGGACCTGTGATGCAGAGACACAGGGACCGTGGACGATTTTTTAGCAGTAGCTATAGGGGTGGCAGCGGCACCAGGCAGGTGGCCCATCCAGCAAGGGCATTAGCTGTTCGTGATTTGAACTCAAGTCTTGGCTTTCCCAGGCAGCTGCCCATTTGCTGGACATTCCCTGTAATTCTCTGAGATGCCTAATATCCTCTTGGTAAACTGCCTTTCTGCTGAAATCGCCCAGAATTGGTTTCTGTCACTTGCTACCAAGGAGCCTGAGTGATAACTCCGCCTGCCTGACCAGCTTGCTCTGAGAAATGAGGAGACAGCGCCTGCTGGGTGGCACCGAGGAGTGCCCCGTTAATAACAGAGAAAACAAGCAGAGCATCTACTTCTGTTTCAACTTGATTAAACTCTGTTCTTTGATCACTGAATTATAAGCGGTAGCTCCTACTAATTCATGGACAGCTGGTCATCTTTACGTCCTCATGGAGAGGAGCCCTGCCCCCTGGATGCCCTTGGTCAGGGACCAACTGTGTGTCCTGGTCTTCTAGGTCAGTGCTAATGTCCACCCCACTCTTTCTTTTTTTCTTATTCTGTTTTTAATCCTCACCGAGGACTTTTTTCCCCCATTGCTTTTAGAGAGAGAGGGAGGGAGAGAGAGAAGCATTGATTGGTTGCCTGCTGTATATGCCCAGACCCGGGACTGAACGTGCCCAGACTGGGAATCGAACCTGCTACCTTTGGTTATGGGACGATGCTCTGACCAACTGAGCCACAACTACCAGGGCTCACTGTTCTATCTTATCAGCAAAACCAAGGATGACAGGTTCTCAGGCTTGCCCAGCATTTCACCCAGTTTGCCCATGAGGCGTCTACTCCAAAGCTGTTTTGGACTATCTCTCAATTTTTTTCTTGACCTGTCAAGAGATGGGTGACCAGGTTCCCTCTATGGCCCCAAGAAATTGAATAATACAAACAGATTCCATCAAGGCCATACTTTTTTGCTATGGTCAAAGCTAACACTAAGAATGCTACCAGGAACCGAGTAGGCCAAATTACGTGATTAACGTGATTCTTCGGCTAGCCCGTGCCACACTGCCACCAGTAGCCTTGTTCCCCCGCTCCGTGTGTTTCCGTCAGGCCATATGCTGCTGATTACCGATCCTTGGGGAGCTGAAATACCTTGTCATTATTTCTTTGATTCTAAGACATGCCTTCCTCTAGCAAAAAAAAAAAAAAATCACAGTATGGCATTTATTTATTTCCCAAATGGAAGCAAATGAAAATTAACTTTGTGCTGAAATTTTCTGAGAATCAGGTTGTCTCTTGAAACGGTGATACCTCGACGTCGAACAACAGCGCCTTAGTGATTCCAGATTATGGGGAAGAAACAGCTGCTCGGAGTCATCATTTATTTCTTCTTTGTAAATGTGCAGTTTTAGCTAAAAATATTTATTTAAGCTCTGACTTTTCTTCTTCAGTCCAACCTGTGCCTGGTTGAAGAATAGCATACGCATCTGTGACCTTTCTGCACCCTGGCATCTGCCGGCTTTCATTTGCCTTTTCTTTTTCCTTTCTTTTTTATAATCCTGTGTCCCGATCTAGCTTTGCAATAGAAAAGTGCCAGCACAACACCTCCCACTTTTTGCTTCTTCTTTTTCTTTGCTCTTTCATTAAAAAAATTTAGCTTTAAAGAATCTGAATGACCCATGCCCTAGAGAAACTCCTGATCACATGCCCCAGGATGCCTGTACCTGATAGCGCTGTGGGTCCCGGCAGAGGCTGGACCTGCCGACGCCCCTCAGTTGGAGAGTAGATCAGCACTGAGACGTGTCATCCACACAATGGAATATTATACGATAGTGGAAATGAATGAAAGCACAGCTACTTACAAGCACATGGAGAAATCTCAGAGACATGGCAGTGAGTGAGAAAAAGCAGGTTGCTGAGCACTATATTCTAAATATATACACAGTAAAGCTCAAAAACAAAAAGAACTGAAGCAAAAACTAACCATATGTTGTTTGGGGGTAACACAGAGGAGATTTCGGGTGCTCACCTCTATCCTGTTCTCCTCTCCCCCTGGGCAGACGGAAGGACCCCCTGGCAGTGAGTGAGGCTGACGTGCTATGAGGGAAAGAGGCATGGGCCACTCCGGCCTGGGCTGAAGCATTTACTTACTGATGAGGTGCTCTTAGGGAGGCCTTATATTTAGATGGTGACACTGTAAAATCAAAGCATCCTGGACTGTGGAGTTGCCACATGGAGACAGTTGTCTCAGAGAGTCTGAGGGACCTGCGGTTGATTTTGCTTGAGCAACAGACGAACCTTTGGTGATGAGTTCAGCCGTTGAGACTTCGGAGTGCGTGTCACTGCAGCACGACCCAGCCTGCCCTGGCCAGGGCAGACGCACACAGAGGCTGTGCGAAAGGCGAGGGAGAATGATGCTCGGCCCACAGTTGAGGCTGTGCTGCCCCTGGAGGGAGGCGGATGGCCGGGGAACAGGAAGGAGCACGCGGAAGCTGCCGGACAGAGGGTGACATTCCGGCCCTCCAGCTGAGGGAGGGGCTCACCAGTCTTCAGTCACAATTAGGCCGATAGCTTCCACACATGTTAATGTAAATGCCAAATATGACATAACAGAAAAGTTTAAAACATTTAGAAATAGTTTAAAAATTAAGTAGCATTAGAGGCAGGCGAGTGGGTAGTTACTATGAAATTCTCTCAATTTGCTGTATATTTGAAAATTTTCATAATAAAATGTAGGATAAAATTTTTTTCCGATAAAAATATTGAATGGACAATAGTGACATTAAGAACTTAAAAAAAGCTTGCCTATAATTCAGCCACCCCAACACAACAACTATTTTAAGTTTTTAAAAGTCTTTATCACTATGAATACAGTGCTTTCTTTCATAGATGTGGTCATAGTACATGTAGTACTTTATGGCCTGCTTTTCTCATTTAATAATTTATTTTCAAAATTTCCCCCAAAGTCCTGTTTTTTGTCGAGTACACTTACAGCTGGGGAATTCCTTCGGGCTCCTGCACATGTGGGTGTCTCCTTCAAAGCTCAGTCGCGCTGAAAGCCAGACCATTCGTGGTAGAAGGAATCAGACCTCTAACACCAGCGCCCCTTCCAAAGTTTCCCTGGGGCATGCGCCGACCGCTGCTCTCCCCAGGTAAGGGGGAGCTGTTTGAGTCGGAGATGCACAGGGCCGGCAACAGCACGTCCCCGGTTATTGTCACATCCTACTATGTGTTAGGCACTTGCTGGGGAAATGTGTTACTTTTCCTTCTGTTTCTTTCTCCTTAGCCCCTCTGCTACTTTCACCTCACCCACATCCCGAACACAGCCCTGAATGAAAGTCGCGGCAGGTATAACCTTACAACCTACTTAGAAAAGTCACGTATGTTTGGAAGCATACATCGTTGCTGTTTTCCTGGTTATAAAAATTATTTATGTTCCCAGTAGATAATTTAGGAAATACATAGAAATAAAGTATTTTTCCACCACCCAGAACTGGACTGCTGCTTATATTTTAGTCTTTTGAAGAAAAGTTCTCATTTTAACGGTCTTTCTGCCTGAAGGCAAAATGTTAAAAACAAAACTGCTCGTTCAATTTCTCCCGTATGCCTGCGCATCCACAGCCCAGGTAAAATTAACACCAGTGCCGTGCGGCCCATCGCTTTTTGTGCATGCGGTAGCTGTAACAAGAAGTCTTCCCAGTCATCATTAAGATATGATTTAATATGTCATCAAGTATATAAAAGGCTCCTCCACTCAGAATGGCAAACAGCTGTTCACCATCTCCAGCGAGCCTGGAGCCAGAGCAAGGAGACTAAGTGACTGGAACTCTGGGCGACTTTTGGTGGTACCTGGGGAAGACAGGCAGTTCCTGGAGGGTCCTGGCTGAAGCCCCCTCCCTACGTTACCTGGACTGTCCACTTACCTGAGGTGTGGACAATTGGGCTTGAAACCATAGAAAAATCTCTCTTACTCACTCACTCTCTCACTCACTGTCTCTTTGTCTCTGACTTTTCAGGAGAGCACAGTTAGTAGTTTACAGTGGGAGGCCCAGGGGTTGTCTTGTTCTTCATAGGTCTTTAAAAGTACCCTGTGTTCTCATCTGCAGTGTGGTGGTATTAAGTGGGATAGATTTTGTGACCTCTGGGGGTCCTGTCTACACAGATCTGACATTGCCATTTCTGCCCCACCTTTCTTCCCCGTCTTGCCTGATAGCCCCCTCCAGCTCTCTGGGAGGAGGGCAGGATCTCTTGCTCCACCAGTTGGAGGAGGGACAGGGTCTTTGGTGTGGGGCAGTGTGCATCTGTGTAGCTCACCTGCCTTCAGGAGTGCCTGCCACGTGCCCTACTGACTCCGTGGGCTTGGCATGGTGGTGTGCAACATCGAAGTCGCAGCGGGAGGCTCCGAGGCTGGCGTAGCAACACTGCTGATATTACAGATGAGGAAGGCAAGGCTACAGAGGGCACATCGCTAGCCCCAAGTCACAGTAAAAGAGAAACAGAAAAAAAGTTGCTGCCCTAAAGAATTTTCCCATCTGAATTTGAAGTATGCATGTCTCAGTAGGTCATGTTACATACTCAGTTGGAGCTGAAAGGTTTTGGAAGACTAGGGGGAAATATAGACAGGAACTGCGTGGAAATAGAGGCCCAGAGCCATCCAAACCCAAGCTAAAATAGCTGTGATGAGAAGGAATTCCATGTAAGGGGATACATATGTGCTAGCAGTACCCCATCCATGCCCTTTGGTACTCACTTCAATATGTGCCAAGAGCATTCCCCTGCTTTCCACAACAAGCACCTGCAACTCAGGGCCTGGAGGCTCTTTTTTTAAAAATATATTTTATTGATTATGCTATTACAGTTGTCCTATTATCCCCCTTCATTCCCCTCCACCCTGAACACCCTCTCCCACCCACATTCCCCCCTTTAGTTCATGTCCATGTGTCATAAGTTCTTTAGCTTCTACATTTCCCCTACTATTCTTGCCCTCCCCCCTGTCTATTTTCTACCTACCATCTATGCTACTTAGTCTTCTTACCTCTCCCCCCTCTCTCCTCCTCCCACTCTTAGCTTGCTAGAGCAGCTGCCTGGGAACTCCTAGGAGTTCCCTTGCTCAGGAGCATCCCCTAGCCAAAGATAGTCACCTTCTGGTATGAGACTATGGTGTTCTACAGTCTCCCCAAATCCCGCTGTGGGACTGAGCCCCCAGTTGTGTAGCTGCCCCCAGGGGTAACATGCATATCTACACTCGCTTCATGGCTTCCTTCCCTTCTCTGCCCTTGTTTAGTAGGACCACCTCCCAAATAAACTCTGCATGCTTGGCTCCTCATTGCAGGCCAGCCTCTGAGGGAATCCAAACTCACTCAGCAGGTCTCATCACTCCCTTGCCACGTTGAGTGTTTGCCCGAGACTGTGCCTCTGTGGGAGAAGTGGTTGCTATCACACAGGACTCAAAGTGAGAACCTACTGAAAATGGTTTTGGTGTCTTCTCTGAGCCAAAAAACAAAAACAAAAAACCAAACTAAAAACAAAAACAAAAATAACCCACACTGATCAAGTGCACACTCTTCTGTGTATATGACCTAGTCCAGCTGTCCTTGCAAAGAGGTGGGAGGGGGTGGGTGAGAAAACACTCACTGAGCAGCCACTCTCTACCAGGCTGTGTTAGGCAAGCACCTATAAGGTAGATACTCATTGCTAACTCCATTCAACAGATGGGAGGAGGGAGGCTAAGCTCGTTGCCGAACATTGTCAGAAGCTTGTAGAACTCAGCTGTGAATCCAGTGCTATGTCACCCCAGCTCTGGTGGTCTTTCATGCTCTGCTGCTGCAGCCGGGGCGGACAAATGTGCCTACCAACCGTGACCCTGGACTGAAGGTGCCCGCTACTGGCTGTGGCATTCTTTTTCAAAATTTTATTTTTCAATCTCTCTTCACATTCAATATTATTTTGTGTTAGCTTCAGGTGTATAGCACAGTGGTTAGACAATCATATACTTTATAAAGCACCCCCCTGATATTTTCAGCGCCCACCTGGCACCATGCATAGTAATTACAGTATTATTGACGATATTCCTTATGCTGTACTTTACATCCCTGTGACTATTTTGTGCCTCCCAATTTGTACTTCTTAATCCCTCCACATTGTTCACCCAGTCCCCAAACCCTCTCCCTGCTGGCAACCCCCAGTCTGTTCTCTGTATCTGTGAGTCTGTTTCTGTTTTGTTTGTTCATGTGTTCTGTTCTTTAGATTCCACATCTCAGTGAGATCATGTGGTATTTGTCTTTCTCTGACTGGCTTATTTCACTTGGCATAGTACCCTCTAGGTCCTTTCATGCCATTGCAAATGGCAGTGGCATTCTTATCCATAAACACTCTTCCCCATCCCCTTCCAACACAAGCCCCCACAGCAGTGACCCTGCACTTACCCTTCTGCACGCTTGTGCCCCAGGCTGCCCTTTGGGGGCTCATTTTCCTCTTTGTTTCACTTAAACCTCATGGACCACGTGTGCAAATACCCCGCAGCAGGAAATGAGGAGCGGCGGAGGCGAGGGCTCCCAAGCTCTCCTCGGGGCGCCCTGCCCGTTGCCCAGCCTTCGGTTGCCTCCACACGTGCCTGTGAGGTGGCTGTGCGCGCAGGACGTCCGTCTTGGCCGTGCTGCCCAGGGGACGCGGTCAGTGGCTGCACCTGAGCTGACCCAGCTCTCCACACGTTTCCCCTGCAGTCACATCTGTCTTGTTTTGTGGCAATATCACTTGAGTCTCATTTCCCCTCAAGTTTCTTGAGGACAGGGTCTGGGTCCACTCACTATAGGATCAGGGACATTTCCTCAGCAACAACAGACATCTCCTGAAATGAATGACATGCCTGTTTTTCTAGACTCAAGCTTCATGAGCATGTGCCTTTTTTTTTAAGAAATAAGCTTTAGATTGCTATTAAAATTTTGACTGTTTTTTATAAAAATGTTCAAACTAACAGAACAGTATAACAAACACTTTTGAATATAATGAATAGGGAAATGAATGTCCCTATACCCACTGCCTGGATTTAACAAATAACATTTGCCATGTTTGATGTGGCTCCCGAATGTGGGCTTCTTACCCAATTCGATTGCAATAATGGTAGTGTCTTTTCTATTAAAAGATTTTATTTATTTATTTTTAGATAAAGGGGAAGGGAGGGAGAAAAAGAGGAAGAGAAACATCAGTGTGTGGTTGCCTATCATGTGCCCCCAACTGGAGACCTGGCCCACAGCCCAGGCATGTGCCCTGACTGGGAATCGAACCCGAGACCCTTTGGTTCACAGGCCAAGGCTCAATCCACTGAGCCACACCAGCCAGGGTTGGTAGTGTCTTGTACAGGGACATCTTGTCCAGTGCGTCACAGAGGTTGCATACACAGGAGCTAAGCCTCAGCACTTCCAAAGTTGACTATTTACCCAATTCCGCACAACTTACCATGGGTGCACTACGTATCAGGCCTTGTGGAGGGCACCCAGTGACCCCATCTTTTTATGAGGAAGTCATGGTCCCCATCCTTGAGACCTCCTCCAGCCTAGAGTGGGGACAGATGTGTAAACAGACGATTGCATTATGATGTGTTAAGGCTAGTGCTCCATTCTGTAGATCGGCAAACTGAGAATCTGACGGGTCTGCAGTTTCGTCTCCAGTGAACATTAGTAGCTCAATTTGGAGACTCTGGCCGGGACCAGGGCCCTGACTTCCAGCTTTGTTGTGACTTAACTGTGTGGAACTTAGTAAATCCCGATCCAACTCCAGATCCCAGTTTTCTCATCTGTAAATTAAGGGGTCAGGCCGAAATATTTCAAAGGTCTTCTTCAGCTTTGAGTTTCTGGACCTTTTCAGAGTAAAGCATGTACCCAGCCTCCTCCCCTCCTCTTGTTTCCCTGTCCCCTGTCCCCTGTCCCACGAGCTAGGGCCCGTAGGAATTTCCAGCTCTGCCAGGATTCTGCGATGGGTTCTAATTCCCCTCCTCAGTTACCGGTGCCAGGGATAATTCCCTCCGTCAGGAACTCCTCTTGTGGAGCTAATTTGCGTGCCTATTGCTGCAGTTTCCATTAATTTCCTTTGACCTGTCCTTGGGGGAAGCTCATGATTACTGATAATTCTAGTTAATCCTTTAACTAGAAAGAGGAAACTAACCATCTAATAGGCAGAATGAGGGAACGACTTGGCACACCGTCTGCCAAATACAAACCTAAAATATCCCAGAGTGTTCTCAGCGAGGCCGCAGCCATTAACGCCCGACTGCCGGCGACTGCGAGGCCTCTCTCCCAGTGGCGGGCACACCGCTCAGCTGAGCCAGCAGTGGGCACAGGCGTCGGCAGCCCCCACGCTCTCCCCTCTGCATGTCTGAGGCATAATCATTTTCCTTGCTAAGGCAGAACAAGTCCAACCCTGTAAAGGGCTTTCTGACATCTCTCTGAGCAGCTGGCCTTCCCCCATTGCAGAAGATGTCATGGTTTATTAATTCTTTGCAGAAGCAATAAGAACTGGGTATTGGCTTAATTTGGGGGCAATTTACTGCTGTGGTAGAAAAATTGGCTCTGTCTCCTTTTATTCAATACAAAGGTCTATAGTTCTTAACCCCTCCTGTGCAGGCTCTTCCCCCTCCCACTGTTAACTGTGTGACCTTGGGCCAGTTGCCTAACCTCTCTGTGCCTCAATTTTCTCAATATGAAATCAGGATAACCATAGTATATATTTCATAGGATTCTTTCAGGTGAATATTAAGTTATCGGGATCTTTTAGGATCTCTCTCTACCAAAGGCTTTACATTAATACACTATTTTTAATAACCATAAATTTCACATAAAATTACAGATTTTTCCATTTCTCATGTAGTAGGTCCCTTTAAAAACAACTGGTGCCTTATAGCACACCTCTGCCCTCTCAGGGCCTCAGGCTCTTCTCTGACACATTGGGGAGGCCCCCAATCCCCCCTGCAGCGATCTCCAAGGCCCTTCCGAGCCTGACTGCTGGGTCGAACAGGACAGGACCCTGCAGTTGAGGCTGGCTCTGGTGACACAGCTTCTAGAAGCCGTGGCCCCCTGTGCCCACAGTCCCGTGGGGAAGAACCGTCTGGAGCCGAGTACAGACGACTCCCTTTGAAAACATTGTTCTGTACCTGCCCAGGTCTCTGGGCCGTCCCGTCCCACCGTGCATGGGACTGGGGCCTTTCTTCATGTCCTGTCTGGCCCCGAGCACTTGAGTCTGTGGTCTGGCTTCCTCAGACTGTGTTGCAAATTAATATGAATCTAGTTATATAGATGCATGTAACTAAGTTCTGCTCAACCTAAACGCTGCTGAGAAGTGTAGTGTGAGTGCTCACCTGCCCAGAGAGCCTACGGAGCAGTCCCTCTCGACCCAGAGCGACTCGCCCTACTCCTCCCCCTGCCCCCACCTCCTGGGCACATTTGGCGATGCCTGGAGACGGTTTTGTTGTCACAGCTGGCCTTGGGTTTGGGGGGTGTGTTATGGCCCCTCGACAAAGAATCATCAATACAAAATTTCAGTAGTGCTGAGGTTGAGAAAGCCTTCCCTAAAGCCAACTCAAGCTTAAGAGTCTGATTCTAAGATGGATTTGAGAGTTAGCAGGAGCCCTGCAATATTGTCTGTGCTCATCTTGTTGTGGCCTGAGCCCTGAGGCCCCCACGAAATGTGGGCATCATCTGGAGCAGGACTGGTGAGCAGAGAATGTCACACTTGGAAGGAGCTTATTAAAGAGCGTCTAAGCAAACCCCTCAGTTGTACCGATGAGGAAACTGAGGGCCGGAGGAGAAAGTGTCTTGCTAACATCACAGTTAGCTCGGCTCACCAGCCAACGGGGCTGAGACCTTACTTCGGAGGGACTGCAGCACAGGCAGTCAGACACGATCCAGGCAAGGCGTGGGCATCATTCCGTGGCGATTCAGGGCACATCCCCTCCACCGGCTCTCGGCTTCTCCTCCTCTAGCAGGAGGTGGAGGAAGGACAGGCCTGGGGAATTTCTAGGACAGCTCGAACACTGTCCGGGGCAGAGGTTCTTCCTCTCCAGCAGGCATCAACATCCCTCGGAGGGCCGGTTACAACACGGATTGCTGGCCCTGCCCCCGCGGCCCCAGTCTGTAGACAGACAGCCCCCGCCTGTCTCAGGTTCCCGGGGATGCTGACGCTGCTGATGGCGGGCCACACTTCGAGAGCCGCTGTCCTGGAGGACGGGTAAATTTGACAGATCCCTGTCACTGGGAAGAGTATGAAACATTGCCGCAGATTGGGCAGCTGCACGTTAGATGGGGGATGTCGGGAGACCCTAACCCTACATGACTCCACATCTTGGCGTAGAGTGGGTCTGTGCCGATAAGCCTGGTGTAGTGAGATCCAAACTTTTGTTCTCGGGAAGGCCACTCTGCCTCGTGGGTAGAGTCACCATATATTTATATTCCAAACGGGTCACACCTGAGCATGGAAGGGGGCAAGGCTAAAACTATGTGGGGGACAAAAGGCGTATTCTGGGCCTGTCTATGGAAAATTGGGCCATGGGAGGTCAGCTGGGCAGCTGGGCCTCTGGGAAAATGGCGGGCCCCCATCGAGCCTTAACTCTCCCTCAAAAGCCTTTTGATGTGGCCACGTCGTTTCCACTGGAATCGTAGGAAGGGAGAGGGTAATGTTGTCTACCCCAGAGGTTTTCGGGAGGCTTCCAAAATACGCTGAGTAGGAGCCAGCAGAGCCTTGACCGTGAATGCAACCCAGGGGCAGGCTGCTTAGCACCTGGGAGGCCAGCTGGGGCCACGGACGGCTACTGTTGTGTTGGCTGTTGTCATTTTTTTTTTTTTATAATCTAAGGGAAGAGAGGTCAGTGCCCCTGACTAAATAGTCAGGTATTGCACGTTTGAAAAGTTCTTGTGGCGCACCATGTACAAATCGCTGCTTTATTCCTCTCCGTGTCACCACGAGATGGTGCGATGCCCGCCACATGCTAGGTGGGCAGTTCACGTTTGCTACTCAAACCGTGTAGCAGCAAGGCTTCCAAAAGCACCTAAACAAACTGTTCATTAGTTTACCATCCCTTGTAACGCACTTGGGAGCAAGGAAGGGAATGGGGGGTCTTGTGTGCCCTGAATGTGAATCTTCTTCTAAAACCATTTTATTATTTCATGTATGATACAAGTAATGAGTATTTATTGTAGAAAAGAACCAAATAAGCCCCCAAAATTAACACGTCAATAATGATGTGATGGAACCACAGACATAGGCAGAGCGTGCTCTGTGCCGGGACATTTGGGACTCCCGGGGCTCTCCTGCGGTGCCAGACCTCTCCTCTGTGTTCTGATTCCTCATTCGCTGTGTCCTTGGCATTAGCATCTCTGAAGGGAGGAGCCCCCTGACCAGACCTGGCCCCAGCATTTAATCTTGTTTCTGCAACAAGCACAGCTCAAGGTAGGACTGCAGCATGCCAGTTGTTCAGCTCAAATGCATGTTCCCATTTTCTGGAAGATGAAATGAGTATGTCACGGGAGACCACACCGCACTTGGCATGCTCACAGACATTGTCTAACTGATTCTGCTGAGCACTCTCCACCAGGTAGAATCTGGGGCTACGCGGAACCCAGCAGTTCAGCTGGGAGTGGAGAACGCACCCAAACCCCGCAGACACTGCCTGGAGTCCGTCCTATGTCAAGTGCATTGCAGCCACAGAAGTCAGAACAACTTGCGTGCCTTTGTCACATGGATGAGCAGCACTGAGATGAGGGAACAAGACATCAGCCAGCCCCTGTAAGGGACACTGGCTGGCCCAGCGTGATGAGAGCCTGACACAAGCGGGACCAAGGACTCTATTGTACAAAATCTGGCGGCGTCCAGGTCGCATGACAGGTCGCTTTCCCTTTCCTAGCTGAGCTCTCCCTCTGTGACATGGGGCAATAACTTGGCCTTACCTGTCTGTTCTCTGGGCATGGTGGGAACCAAGACCATGAGGGCTGAAGGGGCTATGCCACCTACGAGGGCGTTCTTCCCATGTGAGCACAGAGCTGACTTAGCTCGTGTTGTTTCAGGGCAGACTGCTTTTCTTGCCTTTCTTGCCTCCTGGGTCTTGCTTGGATTCTCCCCACAGTGTCGGCATCGCTGGCTCCTCGGGAGCTCCCTCACGGCTCCCCAGCTGCTAATGTTCACTTCTGCAGAAAATGATAAGTGACAAGTTGCTCCCTGAGATACCCACCGTCAGAGAGCCAGGAGGGAAAGCGAGTTCTTGTGGAAGAGAAACAGACTGCACTTTGGAAATTAAATATTCCTTAGAGGAGAGCAGGAAACTTAAGAACGCAGCCATGGGTTTCCGAGGAAGGCTCACCGGAGTGAGCTCGCCACTCCCGGGGTGAGGGCTGGGAGGGTGGAGGCTGCTCCTGACATCTGCAACTGTCATCTGGGGTCTGGGCTGAGGGGCCAAGTCCTCACCCTCTCTGAGCGCCCCGCCCCCTTCCACTCACTGAACACAGAGTGCCTGGCGCTTTCCTACTTAAGAGTCTTGGTGTTCACTGCAAACGGGGACGTGAGAGGCACATTGCCAGTCCCACTGTGGGGAAACTGAGGCACAAAAGAGCGAGCGGTTGTGTGATGCCACTCTGAACAGAGCTCCAAAAGTGCTCTTTTTTGCCCACCCGTGGGTGTGGGTTCACGCGCACTCACACTCACCCCTCCAGCGCGCACACACTGAGGTTTACAGCTCTCTAAAATTTATGAGGAAAGTCGAGTACCCTAGATCTCTTAATTAAGCGGCCTTCCCCTAGGAAAAAGGAAATGGGCTTCCATAGTCTTAGCACCGACATCGGATTGCATGATTTACTACCCAAGGCCTCCGTTTCTCCCCAAATCAACTCCTCTATAGTACAAACATCTATCACTTTGAAGGCTATTCAGACGCCACCTTCCCCTCCTCCTCCCCCTTCCCTGGTGCCCTCCAGGCCTCAGCATTTCCTCTGGCCTGCCCCCTTACCCCAGAGGTTCAGGGTCAGGCCAGAGCTTTGGAGAGCACCGTAGTTGGGCTGGGAGAGAGGGGCAGTCCCGAGCCCAGGGCTGGCACCGAGGGGCTGCTCTCACTCGTGTGGGAACAGGGGGGCCGCTGCCTGGTCCTTCCTCACAGCCACTGTGGCTGCTGATGGCTGCCATGAAGATATATGAGTTTAATCAGGCCCCTGACAGGTAAAGACCCTAACAACGAGGACAGTTTGTTCTCCCAAACTGTTGAGTATCTAAGCCCCATGTTTACTTTGGAATTGAATGAATAACATTGTTCTGGGAAAGGAAATTTAAAAAAGCAGGCTTGTAATTTACAGTAGAGAGAACAGATCTGGAGGTCTTGTCACCCTCCTCCCCCCGGCCCAGGCCCCCCTCCCGCAAACCCTCGCTCTGTCTTTTTGCTGTTTTAAACTTCTAAACACACCACAACCAACCAGCTCATCTTCTCAGCCCTGCCAGGAAAGGTCTCAACATTGCCAGGCTCCCCAGAGCTGCCAAGAGAAATCATTGCTTTAAGGCGAAGGTTTTTTTTCCCCCCTCCTTTTAAAAATCAAAACCAAATGCCACTGAAATTCCAAATGAGACCCATTCAATACTGGAGTGAAGGGTGGTGATGGGGGTGGGCCAGGGGTTTGCCTGCCCGCCCCCCACAATCAGGCCAGCAGTGACTTCTTATCAGAAATAAGGTGTCGGGGGGAGCCCTGCAAGCCAAACTTCAAACCCCACTTTTGGGGGTGAGGAATCCTTTCACTAAGGGAGGTTGATTTATTTTTAAATTCTTGGGGTGGGAGCAAGGGGTAGTCCCTCTGTACCCCCACATGTAGCAAACTCCCAGAGACTCTCTTGAAGAGAGGCTGGCGCAGGCAGCTCTTGCCTCTGCGGAGGCCGAGGTGGCGGCTGTCAGCAGTGGGTGCCCTGGTCAGCCAGGGGGTGCTCGAGACCAGCCTGTTTCCAACCAGCACAAGTCCCGTTTCCAAAGGCAGCCCTCCTCTTCAGACCTGATCACAGCCCCAAGAATTCCAAAAGTTCCTCTCCCACTCCCTCTCTGGAGTCTCCCTCAAATGTAAGTCAGGAGGAACGGGCCGTGAATACAGAGTGCTGGCCGGGGAGGGGCTCTGGCCGCCCCGGGTCTGGGCCTAGGCTGGAGCGGGGAACCTCAAAATCCCAGCCTCGCCTCGGGCAGGGACACCGACCTCCCCTGTCCTCCTCCAGAAGCCAGGCCTCGCTGCCCGCCTGCCCGCTGACCTACCTCGGCCGCCTCGGATTAACTAATTGATGGGGGGTAGGGGGAGACCACTTTGAACACTTCAAGGCCTGGTCAGAGGCCAAGTCTCATTACTTAGCTTCAAAGTCAGAAACTTCATAAAAAGTTCATTGGTGGGGCTGATTGTTCCAGATTGTCCCAGCGGAACTGAACCCACCAGGCACCCCGGGCCTCGCGTTTTAATGTGGGGCTGGACGGTGTGTGGCGCTGCGCTGAGGGCCGGGAGGAGCCCCAGCCCGGTTTGCGTTTTCTTTTCTCTTGTCAACCACTTAGAAATGACAAAAGAACTGCCACCCCATTATGCAAAATTTGGAAAACAGAGAAGAGTAAAGGAAAATGTTCTAGGAGCCCATACTTTAACACAACAATATTCTTTCTAAGCATTTTCCTTACATACAATTTTTATATACTGCTAACCAGCATATGTGTACAAAAATAGCCATTTTTGGCCTTTTTTAAAAATCCCTCTAAGCATTAAAATTATAAGCATTTCCCCATCTCTTTAAAACTAGCATTTTAAGCAGCTATGTGATGTTCTGGCCTGGTAATGTGGAATAATTGTTATACATTTAGGTTGCTTATACTTTTAGGGTTTTATAAATAACATGAGCATATCTGTATTTCCCCATAATTGGTTCTTGAATTTTCCTTTTAAAAGAAGTAACATTTTTCTGATTGTAAAAGTTACTCATATATATATTTGAAAAAGTGTGGAAAATCTGGGAAAGTATAAAAAAGTTAATAAAAATCACCCATAATTGTTCTGTCCAGGGAGAACCACTGTTAATCTGCAGGCATATTTCCTCCCTGTATGTGTGTTTGTGTGTATGGAACAGGCCCACGCGGCACAGAAGTTTTGCAGGCCCCCAGGGCTGGAGGATAAAACCGACAGAGGAAATATTGTTTCCAGGAGCGGTTCAACGTGGGATAGGCGTGCACTTGAAATTGGGTGACATTTTCATTTTGGACGTTCGCGCTGGTGCAGACCTGTGTCCGGCCCTGAGGGTGGCCGTGCCCAGCACTGTGGCCTCGCTCAGCTGTGGGGTCAACGGCAAGGCCACGGCGGGCGTGAGCAAATGCACTTTCCTCATTTCTTCTGACAAGCGCCGCAGAGCCCCTGATTTATGGCCACACTTCACGGGACACTAGTAAATGTCCCATAGTATATTTTGTAAGAGTAATGAAGTCTCAGTAACCCCGGCCCTCCCGACAACCTCTGCTAATAAATTTCTCTCTGGCAGAGGGGTGAGCCTGCCAGGCGCTTGGCGAGAGTCGTCGGGCTGCGGAGCAGCGGAGGGGCACCAGGCTCCCCAGGGCTGCCGCTCTTCGGTCTTTCTGGGAGGAAGTGGAGGGCTTGGCTGCCCCCCACCTCCAGGCACCCCCAGGATGCAGGCCTGTTTTGCTCAATGGCGAACTCTCAAAAGGCAGGAGAAAGATGAAAAGTGAGTCGAGAAGCTGGAAGAGGAGGGGGAGAAACCCCAAACCATAATTGCCCCTTTCCTTCTGCAGCTCAGATTACTGGCTGGGGGCTGAGGGGCCGCGGAGGACTGTTTCTGTTTTGACTACTGTTTCCCTTGAGTTTGAAGATGAACTTGGGATGAGAGAAGATGGCGGGGGCGTTTGCGATGGGCTGAGTTGGGGGTGGGGTTGTGCGGGGCCACCACAGACCAGGACTTGTGGGACCAACTTTTCCTCAGGTTTCAGAGTGGGGTTGGGCTGGGGGTGAGAGGGGCTGGGGACATGACATTCCCCTGCCACCCTAGGCCAACATAGACACTTCAGAAGGCTGGGGACAGGTAATACATCTGCCACTCTAAAGAACAGCTGCCCCCACGAACCTCCCTTTCCATATATTTGGTTCAGAGCTATACCTTTTCTGTCTCATCATTTTAATTCAGCCCGCTTTTCTGCCAGCACCTGCCAGGTCCCACACCAGGTGCTGAGGATAAAAAGATGAGTAAAGACATGGCCCTGTGGGCATAACCGAAGTATGAGCTGATGCTTAGTGAGTGCTCACCATGGGCCACACCGTTCCAAGCACTTCATGTGTGTTAATTCACGTGCTCCTCCCCAAACCCAAGGAACCAGGCATTTGATTGTCATCAGTGTCGTGTTACTCAGGCAGCACGAGGCTAAGTGGCTCGCCCAAGGTCTCTCTTGTTCCTCAGCCCAGGGCCTCAGCGGCCCCTGCAGTCCTGTGCGCTCTGAGCGGGAAGGCCACCGAGACTTCAACTCCAACAACAGGTGACTTTGCAAACTAGGAAACTGAGGCCTGGAGAGGAGAAGTAACCTGCCCAACGGCAAGGCTAGAGCCCAGCTGGCCTTTGGCCAGCGCTCTTCCCACTACCGCCCGCTGCCCTTTAGCCATTCGGAGTCCCCTCACACGTATTCTAAGACTGTGAAGTCTTAGACTTCAGTCTCAGTCTTAGACTGGGAACACTCTCTGACATCTGGAAACTTCCTGTGTGTGATGAACCACTCCAGGGACCCACCCAGCAGACCTGGAAGGAGCCTTGAGGAGGAACGTGGAAAGAAGGAACCCCAAACCTGCAAGGCTTGCTCTAGTATCAGTGGGTGGGAATGAGTTTCCCCAAGTTAAAGACATTTTGGTAACTAGAAATTTCCCGTGTACATAATGTGGAACTTACCACATCTCCCGCCCGGGGACAGCCCGGAACAGGGCACCCCAGAGAAGTGTTTGGAACGAGCGAACAGTGTGAGAATAGCCTGGGAGCCGTCGGCTGGGTGTCGGAGCCCAGGGGGCTGGGCGCGTGAAGACTCGGCCCACCGTGAGGTTTCTCTGGTGCCCCAGCAGGAATTCCCAAACCCCAAAAGTAATCGCAAATGCCTGGGACACACCACGTGGAGAAGCAGGCCTCACCGATAAAATCTGGGCTTCGGCTGTGTGAGGGCACTGAGGCACAGGAGCTCTGCCTCTTGTTAGCCTTGCCCTGAGCTCTCACACAGGGAAGCCCACTCCCTGTTAGCTGGCCCCATGGCAGGACAGGGGAAGGGCCCTCAGCGGGTAGTCAGGGACTTCTGTGTCACCAAGTAGCAGTGGCACGGCATACCTCTGTGATTTGGATGCAGAACAAGGGCAAGGAGATGTCTTGCAGCCTCTAAGTGGAGGTAGGTGTTGTAAGACCCTGACGTCACGGGTCCTCATAGCACACCTGGGCAGCAGGTGAGGTGACAGCCATTTACAAATGAAGAGAAAGCGACATCGAGGGGTTAGAAGACTCAGAGCTTGGAGGGTGGGGTGAAATGACTCACGGACAGGAAAGTGCAGAGGACTGTGGTTATAAACCACCCCCAATAAATGGCCTAGCACATTGCTGGCGTGACCTGTGTTAGTTCTCTCTAGGGCAGGGGACAAATGAAGGGGCAGTGTGGTGCGGTGACGGAGCACTGGATTCTGAAGATTTGGGGGACCTGGGCTCCAGCTTGACTCCAGCATTAACTGGGTGACAGACACCAACTCCTTTTCCTCTCTGGGCCTCGTATCTTCATCTGGGAAATGAGAGGTCCCCCGAGCTCCTCCAGACCCTCAGGTAGAAGCCATTTAGCCTTTACGAGCCAGCTTCCTTGCGTGTGGAGTGTGGTGCCTTGCTCGCAGTGCCCTCCAATGAGTATTGCTGAGTTAAGCTGGACTCCTGCCGGGCTCAGGGAGATATTATGAGGATCTCGTAAAATGAGGAGGATGGAAGTCATCATTCCCTAATTCAGCCGGAGGACTCTGTTACCTCTGTAAGGAGACTGTGAGGAAAGGAAACCCCAGCTCACCCTTCCTGCAAGGACACGTGGGCGTGGGGAGCGTGCCCCCAGCAGAAGCAGACACATTTGTGGGATTTCTCAGCCTTTCACGCTTGGACCCTGTCATCATGAGCATTAAAAAACCTTGTGCTTGCTCTTGGTGTTTTTTGAAATTTCAAAATAATGAAATAGTGATTTAAAAAAAAATGGTCAATTTAGATCATGCTTTTTCCAAACTTCTCAAATCCCCGGGGGAGTCTGATAAACACAAGGCAGGCACTGAAAAATGCTATTTTTCATTCAAGGCAGGTGTGGAAATTGAGTCTGTGGGGCATTGCTTGGGCCTTAGGAAAGAAGGTGCCTCTCCTCATGACGCCTCTCACTGTGAGACCCCGGGGCTGGGCCAGTGGGTAAGTGTGGCCACGGCCTGCCCGGACCAGCGGTCCTCGGCCGGGATGGAGAGGCTCTGTGACGGGACAGTGTGCTGTGCAACCTGTGTTTCTTGATACTGTCATTAAACCGACTGTAATTACTTATGGCTGTGCTTTTCCATTAGACCACGCTGCTTTTTAACTTTGGCTTTGACTTCTCAGCAGGAGGGAGTGTAGGCAGCTGCAGTGGTGTCTCTTTGCTCATCATTCGTTCTCTTCATTGTCTGGGCTGTCCTTTCCCCCTCTGCTCATCATGTTTGAGTCAGCACTTCCTGGGAGTCCGTGATGCAGAGGATCTCAGAAACAGCCCTCCCTGAAGGGACTTAGGATTGCCGTGAGGAAAGCAGATGGAGACCAATCATAGGTAAATGATTAGGTGCCATTATATGGTCGAGTGCCTTAAAATGCAGGCTCTCTGTCCAAGGTAATTATTTTTCCAACTTTCTCTTCCGTTCTCTAAGGCCAGAACAAATCTGGCAAATCATGGGCAGTTCATGCAACCTCTCTGAGCATCAGTTGACTTGAAACCAAGGTTGGGTGAGAGGGTGTTTAAAGCCCCTTCCAGGTCTGGCCTAGAGGGTCTGGGGGACACCTGTCAGCACAGGAATGGGGCCCACCACCCTTGAGGTCTGAAGGTCCTTGTCCCCAAAGCCCTCTGCTCCCACCCTGTCTGGCTCCTCCTAAAGGCACCTCCCTGCTTACTACCTGGCTCCTTTGGTTTTCCAGCTCCTTTTTTTCATCTGTCCTTTTTTCCTTCTGTCTTTAAGGAAAAAGTGAAAAGAGAAGAGCTGGCATTTCTAGGACATCGTGGGTGGCCTGTAAGGGGGGTAATGAGGCAGAGGGCTGGGGGGAGGGGCACACTTGACTCACCAAACCGTTCCACATCACCACAGCCCTGCCCACTGCCAAAAGACGATCACCGTATTTGCCACGGACTGGCTGCCAGCTGGCTGGGTCCAGCGCCCCACAGGAGGCCTCCCAGAGAGAGTGGCAAGAGGGTGGGCGACTCTGATGAGGCTGCAGAGACTCTTCATTGGGCAGATGACGAAGAGCCCCATGGGGCTGGAGCTCTTGTTAGGTCCAGCAACTAACCCATAAAGCCCTCCCTTCTCCAGTCCCATTTCCCCCGGCCCTGCAGACTGAGAAGCCCCATGGGCCATGCCCTGGCACATTCTAGGCACACAGAGAAAATAGCGGCTACTTAACATGGCGCCTGGCCGCATGGTTGGTGGGTGGCCAGTGGAGGTCAGCTTAATGAATGACTGTTTCAAACCCACAACACATTAAGCTAAAATAGTTATTAAATGAATAGCAATCAACAAAGCACATTTTTACATGTCACTAATTTTCTTATTAAGATTTATATATTTTTTCCTGTCCAGCACTCATTGTTTCAAAGACCCAAGGATGATGAGGTGCACTTGAACTGGGACCAAGAAAGCCTGGGACAAGTCTCTCCACCTCCCTGTGTCTCTGTCACCCGACTGCGCATGTAGTGATGGGAACAGCACCTGCGGCCTGGCTGGGGATCAAGCCCACTGGCGGAGGGGAAGGGGCAATTAAAGCGGCTGTGACAGGTGTGAGGGGCCATTGTTGAGATGGTCCACGTGGGCAGTGACCTCCAGGAAGAGTGACCCCTATTCTCTCTGGTCGTCCTTTAGTCTGGCATCAACCAGCCAAGATTTCACCCCCACCTGACGCTGCTAATCCTGCTGCAGATGACGTGGTTCCAAAGGGATGAGGCCCGTCTCCCTGAGCCATCCAAGGTGGCATGTTCCATGGTTTGTTTTTAGGAGCCCAGCTCAAATGCCTCCTCATCAGGAAGCCGTTTTTGAAAAGACTAAAGGAGTGAGCAGAGCAAATAGCACATCTGCAGGAAGAGTATTCCAGACGGAAGGTTAGCAAGGGAGTAGTTGGCTGGGGCGCAGTGAGCGGGGAGAATGGGCAGACAGCTCGGTGAGCGGCCAGAGGCTGGTCGGATAGGGCCTCACGGACCACAGGAGGACTTTGGATTTTACTCTGAGTGCAGTTGGAAGTCTCTGGTGAGTTCTGAGTGGGGAAGTGGTGTGGTCTGGCTGACTTGTGGAGAGCTGTTCTTGGGGAGGAGGAGGAAAGAAGACAGAATTTCCTGGTGGATTGAGTGTGGGGATGGGAGAAAAGGAGCAATCAATGACAAGTTCGAGGCTCTTGGTCTGAGTAAGCAGATGAATGGTCAGTCTGGCCTCCTGGAAGCCAAGTCCTGCCAATGGAACCTCGAAGATCTCTCATTCATTCCTTTGGGCTCCCTGTGCTGCTGCCTTGTTCAGACCCCCATCACTCCCCATTGGGCTTCCTGCAGAGGCCTCACTGCCAGTCAACTCAACTGTTAAAGGTTAGGTTCAATTATTTCACTTTCCAGTTTGAGAACTCTGAGGGCCACCTGTACTGGCTATCTGCTGCTGTGTAACAAATTGCCTAGCAGCTTAAAATGACAAATATTCATTGTTTCCAGGTTTCTGTAGATCAGACATCCGGGTACAACTTGGCTGGGCCCTCCGTCTCAGGGTCACGGAAGGCCGCAGTCAAGGTGGCAGCCAGGCCGTGGTCTCATCCGAAGTCTCAGTGGGAGAAGGACCCACTTCCAAGCTCCCTCATGTGGTTGTGGGCAGGATTCTGCTCCTCACAGGCTGTTGGACAGAGGGCTTCAGGTCCTCGCTGGCTATTGGCCAGAGACATCAGCTCCTCACCACACAGGTCTCTCCCTAGAGCAGAGTAAGACAGGGAAACAGCAAGAGTGAGCACCCCAAAACAAAGTCATAGTCTTTTTTGCAAACTAATCTTGTCAGTGACATCTCATGACTTCTGCTGTGTTCTACTGGTTAGAAGTGAGTTACTAGGTTCAGTCCACACTCAGGGAGAGGGGATCATACAAAAGCAAAATACCAGGGGGCAGAAGTCACTGGGCACCACCTTCAAGGCTGCTTACCATGCCCAGCCCCTTTGCTATGTCTTCCACACCTACTCCTCAGTCTGCTCACGTCACTTGACTTGCTGGTGCTAAAAGAGCTATCCGCTTTCCCTATTTTCTGTCTCATTGTTTGTCTGGCTATTGTGCACCTTCTGCCTTGAACTCTGGGATATTTCTGCTCAATACTTCAGGCCTAGAACAAGGTTGTGGCCATAACCCTCCCTCCCACTTGCTTATGTCAGCATTCTTCGTCCATGTGTTTGTTCTCCCCCTGCTCAAAACTGTGCTCGGTGACAGCCAGGACGATGTGCCATTCATTTGTGGGTTCCCATCGCCAAATATGGTGTACGGCACCCAGTAGGCTCTTGTTAACTGTTGGTTCAGTATGAATGAGTGAGTTTTAGTTAACGAAAAGGAAAAATTCAGGAAGGTAAACCTACTCATAGGTTGGATTTTAAGGGCAAACGAAGCGTTAAGATGATTTATTTGGATCATCTGTGTCTAGCTTCCCTTCTGGGAATTCCACCACGGGAATTCCTAGAGGAAGCTTGCAACGGCTCCTGCAATGTACAGCTTGCCTCACTTTGGGCCTCTCACAGACCCTTCCTGAAGCAGAAAGGGCAGGGATCATTGTGCCCATTGTACAGATGCAGACTGAGGCCCAGGGAGGTGACATGTGGTGACATGTGATGACCGAAACCAGGTGGCTAGTATCTGGTGGAACCAGGCTTACCTCAGTTCATTTCAGGACACATTTACCAATACATTTTACGTTTTAGAGCCTGAGTTTTCAGACAGAAAAGTAAGACACAGTCCCTGCTCTCAGGGGGCTCACTGTCTCATAGTGGAGACCGATACTTGAACAAAGATCATTGCCTCTCGGGGGAGAGCTGCTGATACACCTCTCTAAGGGCAGAGCAGTGGACCCCAAATCTGATGGGTCTTTACCATCTGGAGAGCTTTAAAAAAACACAGATTCTGATGTATGGGTCCAGAAGGGGGCCAGGAAGCTGTATTATTAAAAACCATGTAATACTGATGGGACACCAGGTTTGAGATGCTCTGGTCTAGCGGACTTGGTGTTAGGAGAATAATGACCAGCCTTGGAAGTACTCCAAGTGGGAAGCAGGGAGACTTCCCACAGGCTCAGCCTGCTACACCTTCCTAGGTATTTCTCTGCCCTGATCTGCTCCAGCCTTAAATGGGCCTCTGCCCTGCCATTTCCTCTGGATGTCCCTACTCTGTCCTCCTGAGCCCACGTTGTACCCTGTCCTTATATTTCAGGTCACATCCCCGCTCAATGCCACCTGTCTTAGGCACCTCACCCAAGTTTCAAGCAGTGAAGTGGAACGATTCCATGGGTGGAGAGCTCTCCTCCTTGGGTTACAGCGGGTTCTAATAGTTTCCTCCCCTGAATTGCCCCCACCCTCAGTCTGGTAATGCACGAGGCATCTGCTGTTCCCACTGTGTATGAACAGGTCCGCTCTCCCTAAGAGCTGGTAAACTGGAAGGTAGATAAGTCTAGGGTTTAGGTTTCGACCCTTCACCACCTTCAAATCTTGATTCAAATGCTACCTTCTCAGTGAGATCTTCCCTGACCACCTATGTAAACCTCACTCCTGCCTCCTATATACCCGATCCCCCTGACTCTTCTCAAAGTCCCCCATGGCACTTAATACCTTCTATTCATAAAATCACTCATTTATTCTGTTTCTCATCTCTCTCTTGACAATAGAGTGTAAGCTCCTGAAGGGCAGGGCTTTTGGTTTCCTTTGTCCATGGAGTATCCCCAGCACCTAGCACAATGCCTGACACACAGTAGGTGTTGCAGAAAGATGTGTCGAATGAATGAATGTTGAGTAATGCCCTTGCATTCACTGGTGCTCTCTGAATGCTCTTTGGCTGTTCGGTTAATAGATAAAGCCTGCCAAATTGGAGCAAACCCCTCTCCTTCTCATCTGGAAGAGTCTCTGGATAGACAGCTGAGACTTGGAAACTGGTTTCTTAAGCGTGAGGCTTGTTGAGATTGTCACAGCCTTCCTAGCTAGGCTGAAAAATGCCTTTGGAATCAGATGTCGGGAGGGGATGGGCCAGCTCCAAGACTTCCCAAGGAGCTGGAGTCAGGGCTGGCTCCACATCCCGTTCATCAGCCCCAGCATGCAGAGTAGAGGCCTTCAGCTGCCAAAGACTTTGTTTTATTGTCACTGCAGTTGGCTTCCCTCTGGGTGGAGCTGCCAGGGCGGCAGCCCTCAAGCCCTGGACATCAAGCTGGGGTAATAATAGCAATTCCATAATTCTCACCGGAGCCACGCTGAAAGGAGGAACTGCTGGAGGTGGCTGAGCGAACAGGAGCCCAGCAGCAGCCGCCGCAGGGGGAGGAGGAGCAGGAACTGGCTGTTCTCTCTCACTTCCTCGCAGACCTGGCCTTGGGACGTGGCTCGTGGACCTTCTTCCAGCCCAGTCTCAGTTCAGTTTTTCCAAAGCTTGTCACAGAAAAGAGAACTGGGATGTTATTTGTAAGTTTTGGGGACGTAGCGGAGGAATCTTTGGCAGGAAATTCTGATACCATTTTGTAGATCCTGCCACAGGTAACCTGCGCCACAGGCGAGAGGGACTGCTGCTCAGGGTGATCTGAACTGCTGCTTCTGTTATACGTGCCTCTGGTCACTAGAAGCAGGTGCCACCACACTGAGAAATCACCCCAGAACTGTTCTCACTGCCCTTGGGCTGCGAGGCCCCCACAGGTGTCGGACAGTAAACCTTTGCACCCACCTGTTCTGAGACCCCTGGCTTCTGGCCCTGGAGTGGGCAGGCCTATTACACTGCATGGTAGTCTGGGAATTGCTGAGCCATGGCCGTCACTCCTGTTCCTCATTCTGGAAGAGGAAATAACCGGCGTCTTAAAAATCGGCCTTGTCAAAGTGCCTTCCTGCGGCACCAGACGGTAAAGCCGGAATTGAGAGCCCAGAAGATTCTCCAACCCAAGCATCCACCCCAGGCACTGGGCAGGGAAACCAAGGCGAGTGAACACAAGTTCCCAGAGAACGAAGCAGGTAGCTCGTGCGCATATTAGATATTTGATTGCACACACTCTCGTCCTCCAGGCCCATATTTAAGGCTAAGTAGCCGTCCAGCCCCTGACTCTGGCATTGGCTAGACCAGTTTTTCCAGAAAACCATTCTCTGGCACATGAAGTCTGCAAGATGCTTCATGAAAAAGGGCTCCTAGACCAAAATATATGGGACACACTGCCTATCTTCTTGAGATTGACAACACGTATTAGCCTATTCAATACTCTGTGTTCTGCAATGAACTAATCTGTTTCATTCTACTTAATCCAATGTTTCCCACACTTAAACTCTTTTCCTTTATCAATTTTTGATGTTTCTTAGCACTGGGGTTCCTCATATATGTCGCTTACTGGGAAACACAGGTTTTGAGAATGTGCTTCTAGGAATGCTAAAGGTTGGTTGGACCTACTTGGCACCATTGAGCTGGAGGCCTTGTGTGATTTTCATTCATGGCTGTGAGCCTCCCGGCGAAGCCCACCGGCCTGGGTGGAGGGCACCAGCTGGCTCAGCGTACTCTCAGGGCCAGCAGCGCAGACGTGGCGTCTGGAAAATGAAGCCTTTCTCTGAGCTGTTTTCACCATCCACTCAGTCACACAGACCCTAGCAAAGTTGAAATGTAGATAGGTTTGGCTGTAGGAAACCCCTATCCCTTTCCTTTTCAGCACTTCCTCTGGCCCTGCTCTCTGGTTCTGCCATCTGTTTACCCCACCAAGGCAAACCCACGGCCCAGATTATGGACTCTGTTTCCCCTTTGTCCACCAAAATGTCTCCTGAATCTGAAAAGCAACAAATTGTCAAATCACCCAGTCTTAATGATACGACATTTCCCTCTTAGTGCTCTAATCTTATAGCTTAGTAAAGATAACAAATAACTACACTAATTCACATTTGTGACCTTACCTTGGTTTTTGCAGAGGCTGCCTGAGTTACCCGAACAGCCCTTGTGTGTGTGGTGCTGCCTTTGGAGGTGATGAATCACTAACGGGACAGCGCCAGGGCTGCTTCTGAGTGAAGAGATCTTTCTTCTGAGTGAAGATGCAAGGGAGAGGGAAATAAAATCATAGCCTCTCTACCCTAGGACAGGCTTGAATGTAGCCTGTTGGGCAGGAGGGTACTGTATTAACACTTGTGACATAGAAAGGAATAACTCTAAGATCTCAGAGGAGGGACTGCTAGAAATCATCACAGATCTGAAACTCCAGTCTCACCACTGGCGGAATCCACCTGCCTCTGCGTGTTCATTCATATGTGCCTCGGGCAGAGAACACTAGGTCCCATTTGGGAGGTGACCAGAGGATGTCTGCTAGTTTAGGCAGCATCTTTTCCCCATGGAATTGTTGTCCTTTCTTCTTGAAAAAATCTCATTCCTCAGATCTTTACTGAGACCTCACCTGCTTTCCAATGGTGTGTTTCTGTCTTCAGGGGTCAGATGGGTGCTCTGGACTTGGTCTTGTTCTGCTGTCTCTAGGTTTTCTATTGCCTTTAGATTTTCAGACACTCGGTGATGGTAGCTCAGGACAGGCCAGCATTTCAGGTTACTGCTTGTTTCAGCTGCTTTGGGGAACACGCACACACACACAGGCATTCATCCCCCAAAAGCTTTTAAGACAGACAGTTAGTTGAGTGTAGCAGTCATGAGAGGCCTCTAGGGTGCCAAAACTATCCAATGGAGGTGGAATAGTCTTTTCAACAAATGGTGCCACAACACCGACTATCCACATGCAAAAAAATAAAGGTAGACTTCTACCTCACACCATATCAAGACTTACATATAAAACCTAAAACTTTAAAACTCATAGTATAAAACATAGGAGCAAATTTTTATGAGCTTAAGTTGGGCAAAGCCTTCCTAAATATGATTCCAAAGGCCCAAGGAACAAAAGGAAACAACAGATAGATAAATTGGACCTCACGAAAATTAAAAATTTGCACTTCAAAGCACATCATCAAGAAAATGAAAAGACAACCCACGTAATGGGAGACAATATTTGCAAATTACTTATGTGATAAGAGACTTGTATCCAGAATGTATAAAGAAATCTTACAACTCAACAATAAAGAGACAAGTAACCATATTTATATGTAAAACATTTGAACAGACATTTCTCCAAAAAAAAACTGTATGTATAAAAATGGCCAATAAGGTGTCCAATATCATTAATCACTAGGGAAATGCAAATCAAAACCACATTGAGACACCAGTTCACAGCCACTATGATGACTTATCAAAACAATGAAAAATAATGTGTTGCTGAAGATACAGAGAAATTTGACCTCATCCATAGCAGGTAAGAATGTAAAATGGTATACTGTTTTCCAAATGGTACTTTGGAAAACAGCTTTGCAGTTCATCAAAAATTTCAACATAAAAACTTCCGGCCAAAATAGAAGCATAGGTAAATACACTTTGCCTCCTTACACAACCAAAAGAAGGAAAACAACAAATTTAAGAAAGAAAAAATAACCAGAACTGCCAGAAAAATCTAACTGTATGGAAGTCTGATGACCAAGGAGTTAAAGAAGAAATATTCATCCAGAACAGTAGGAGGGGCAGACACAGGCAGCTGGGGCAGAGAGGACATGCTGCAAGGTGCTGGCTGGCAGAGTGGACAGCCAAGGAGGCAGCCGGTGGACCGGGCATTCCCACATTTGCATGTGGATAAACCGGGAGGAATAACTGGGGAGTGAGACAGACCACACAACCCAGGGTTCCAGTGTGGGGAAATAAAGCCTCAAACCTCTGACTGAAAAAAACTGTGGGGGTTCCAGCAGTGGGAGAAACTGCCAGCCTCAAAGGAGAGTTCCCTGGAGAGACCCACAGCGTTCTAGAACATGTACAGACCCACCCACCTGGGA
>CM052541.1:104660789-104925417 GCA_028533065.1 Trachops cirrhosus
TCCCAGGTGGGTGGGTCTGTACATGTTCTAGAACGCTGTGGGTCTCTCCAGGGAACTCTCCTTTGAGGCTGGCAGTTTCTCCCACTGCTGGAACCCCCACAGTTTTTTTCAGTCAGAGGTTTGAGGCTTTATTTCCCCACACTGGAACCCTGGGTTGTGTGGTCTGTCTCACTCCCCAGTTATTCCTCCCGGTTTATCCGTATGCAAATGTGGGGCCACCCACTCCACCAGCCACCACCTTGCAACCCAAGTCCTCCAGCTGCTGCCTTATGTGCATCCTCTCTGCCCTGGATGCCCATCTCTGCCCCTCCTACCAGTTTGGATGAATGTTTCTTAACTCCTTGGTCATCAGACTTCCATACAGTTAGATTTTTCTGGCAGTTCTTGTTGTTTTTTGGTTTTAAATTTGTTGTTGTTCTTCTTTTGCAAGGGGGCATGATGTATATACCCACACCTCCATTTTGGCTGGAAGTCCTGCAGAAGCTTTAGATTCAGACTTGAATTTGAATCTGGGCTCTGCTAATTGCTGGGTAACTTGGCACAGGCTACCTAACTTCTGTGACCTGAGTTTCTGTCCTCTATACAGTGAAGGCAGCAATATGTATCTCATGGGCTTCTTGGGGGGTGATACACATTGTTATGTCTGCATTATCTATAGTTCCTGGCACATGGTATCCCTTTTCCACCAAGCTCCATTCTATCATGTGGACACCTACATATGATGGCTCTTGATAGCAACAGACAGAATCTACTCTGGCAAGTTTGAGCAGAAAAGGATTGTAATAAGAGATAGTGACTAACTATCTTTTTGGGAGACTAGTGACTAACAGATGTTGGGAGAGCTGGAGAAACACACTCAGGACCAAGCTTTCAGGACACTCCTAGGACAATGCTGCAGAGCTGACCCCGGAAGCAGCTTCCCTCACAGATGACCTAGAATCACTCCACCTCTGCCATCACCCACATTAGTGAGACTGTAAATCCCCGATCTAAAGAAGTTTCTGGCCTTTACTGGTGACCCATTTATTCTAGACAACATTTTCTTTGCCAAGTAATAAGTGCCTAGAGGCCCCCTGCTATTTCTGGCCACACAAACTTGAGCTATCACTGTTGGCTTGGCTCAAGCTGGGTCATTTGATTCTCCACCAGCTTATTTTGGGGTGGAACTTTCTCTAACCCAAAATTTTATTTTTCTATACAATTTATTGATAACAGTATGTCTTAGAACTCCTAATAATCTCACTTTTTCAAAGGTTAATTGTGCCATTTGGACTGTTTTTCAAGCAGCTGTTCCTTCCCCTCCCTTTCCCTTCCCTTTTTTCTCCTTCCCTCCCCTCCCCTCCCCACCTCTCCTCTCCTCTCCTCTCCTCTTTTGTTCATCTCCCTCTCCTGCCTCTCTCTGTTTTTCTCTACACACACACACACACACACACACACACACACACCACACCTTCTGTCTCCCACTCTTTATTTTCCTTTACCCACCTGTATTGTTTTAAAACCAAACAAAATCATCGACTTTTATTTCTTGGGAAACATTTGAAATCATGGAATCCAACTCTGTATCTAGCCCAGAGGAGGGCTGTGGCTTGCCTGAGATCACTCAGCAGGCTGAAGGTCCCTGTGACCCACAGAGATGGAATCAGAGGCTCTGGATTCTTGTTTCAACCCAATCACAACCATCTCAACCCTTGACAGGACACTTCTATACTAGTCAGGACTCCAGGCTGTAAGTGAAAGAAACCCAACTGGAACTGACAGTGACAGAAAGGGACTTTAATCACTCATGAACTCTGGAACGGCAGGGGAGGGGCCAGGGAAGGTAGCTACCAGGGGCTTGGAGTGGCCAGAAGTCTCCTGTGGCTTTGCTGTACTTTGTCCTGGCTCAGGTGAGATTTTTCCACACAATGGGGCCATGGCTGCTGCCTGATCTTGCCGCCCATTTCCCAGATTTATCAGGGAAAAGAAAGGAGCTTCTTTCTTCAGCTCCAGCTTTAAAAGTTCCAGGAAGGGTCTTTGGTCATGGGATTGCCCCTTCGGGCCCTCCTGGACTCCTCAGGCCCTCAAGTCTATTTTATCTTATATGAAGTTTGCATTCCCAGCCTTCTTTTCTTTAGTGTTTAACTGATGTGTGTTTTCTGTCCTTTTATTTTTTTTTAACTTTGAACTTTTCTGTGTCCTTATGTTTTGGGTTTGTCTTTTATAAGCATCATGTAGTTGATTTTTTAAAAAATTCCAATCTGATAATTCCTGTCTTTTAAGAGATGAATTTGGTCTTTTTACATTTAATGTCATTGCAGGCATGTGTGGACTTGTTGCAGTCATTATGCTTTGAACTTTCTATTTGTCCTGCCTTTTACTATGACTCTTTGTTCTTCCTTCTTTCTCCTCTTTTCGGATTAAGTTTGTTTTCTTATTCCACCCCTTCTCCCCCCGCCCCCGCCCACAGATTTGGTCGTTTGTTTTCTTATTCCACCCCTCCCCCCTTCTATAATTTCATTGAAATTTTATAATGCATATCATAAAATTCTAAGTTAATCAATATCTTAACTCCCTTCACAAATAACATACAAACCTTATAAGTCATTAGTTTTTTCTGCACATCTTCCAGACTTACATGCTTTTAGGTCAGTATTTAGTTCTGTCTTTTTCTAACCTTCCCAAATAGATATTGTTATAATTTCTATATAGAAAATGTTTGGTTGGATTTATGTACATGATTATTAATCTCTTTGTCCATCAATCCTTCTTTCACCTTACACCTTCTGTCTGAAATAATTTTTCTTCTTCCTTGATGCAGACCCTGGCCTGCAGAGTCAGTGGGTTGTGGCTGTGGCGAACAAATTCACACGGACTAAGGAAGTCTTGTGGAGAAAAAGGGAAGGCATGGCCACTCTCTTGAGTGAGAGAGGTCTCCGACCTCTGCTTGGACAGGCTTTTAGTGCTTTTCTGGGCACATTACATTGAGGATGGTCCTCATTTACTATGCACAGGTTTGCTTTAGGTGGTTACCTTTTACAGAAAACAAAGGAGAGGGTGTTGCTAATTACATCAAAGAAGAAGGATATTTACAAATGCAAAGGTAAAAGTGGTTGAACTGGTTACACTCATCCTTGGGAGGTTTAGCATAGATTTTAGGAAGTTACTTTAAAGATATGCAGTAAACATTTGCTGCCTCAATTCAGAGTGAGGGAGTTTCAGCAAAAGCAAGCCTCATAGCAGCCTAGGTACAATGCAGGCCTGATTCCCCACGGGAGAACCTATCCGTGGGCATGGGTCCTGTGTGCCGACCTCGCTCCCCACTGGCCTTTCCTAGTTGCGGCTGGGCTATATTTCTCACACCATGAGGAGCAGTTCTCTTCCTAAAGTATGCTTTCTAGAGGTTTGTAAAAAACTAATGGCTTGTTGGATTTGCAATCTCTATATCAGAAGATATCTTTATTTCGCCCCAGTTCTAAAAGATAACTTTTTCAAGTATACAAGTTTAGGTAGATAATGATTTTCTCTATGCATTTTGAAGATGATTTCCATATTTCCTCTTGAGAATTTCTCTAGTTTTTATACCTTTTTTTCATAATCAGTCTTCTCTTTAGTTCTTATCTTTATTGTTGATGTTCTGTGGTTCACTGTCATATATCTGGGTGTGTGTGTGTGTGTTTAACTCCTGCTCGATATAGTCTGTGCTTCTTGTATCTGTGGATTCAGACGTTTTATCTGTTCTAGGAAAAGTAAGGCCATTATCACTGCTTCTTCTCCATCTTTTTTCCCCTTCTCTCTAGAACTCTAATGAGAGACATTGGTCCTCTTCTTTCTTTCTTGTCTTATAACTACTTCTGGTCCCTATTGGTCTTCCTTTGCTCTATATTCCTGCACAAGTTGTAATTTATGCTGTGAAACTGAATATAGACATTACTTCTTCTGCCATTCCCTGTTTTAGTCTTCTCTTTCACACTAGGCTGGAAGTCCCTTGAGGACAGTGTACCTGTCTTATGTGCCATTTGTATAGTCATGGGACTTGGCCCAGTGCTTGACATAGTATGTGCTCAATAAACACTTCATCACTATAGGCCCATTCATTCATGCTCCCAGATTGCACCCTAGCCTGAGTCTTACACATGTGACCTCTCAGGAGCCAGATGAGTGCATTGGACCAGGGCCCCTGAGTGTTTTGCTCCATGGGCCTCAGCTGACTTTCTTGGATTGCTTCTTTTACCTTTGTGATCCTTCCAGCCTCTGTGTCATTGGAACCTCCCCTTTGACTTCTCTGCCTTGGCCTTTTCAAGCCAGTCTTGTTTGGCTGCCACCCACAGTCCAGAAATACAATTCCAAGGGCAGACCTTGGAACTATTTGAGAGTGAGCACTACTTCTGAAGGGCAGTTTAAGTGTGAAATCTGTCAGGGCTATGTGGCCCTGGGCTCTGAGCCTCAGTTTCCTTTTTTGGAAAATGGGAATGATATGGTGGTGAAAAATAATTGAAATAATGAATGTGAAAGTGCTTACCAAATGCTGGGTACAGTTATTGCCTGCAAAACAGCATTGAACAACAACTCTAACCATTAGACACAGGAAACATAGAAAAAAGTCTGTACATTAGCTTTGGAAAACACTTAAGTTATATTACTTAACCTGGTTTTTAAAAGATTACTTTAGGAAACTCTATCAATCTGACTTTAATCAAAAGGTGCTGAAAGGAAAAAAAAATCACAGATTTTTTTTCTGGATTGCAAAATAAAAATTAAAAAAAGAGAGAATTGAGTGGTTTATTTAAAACTCTGAGCACCTTGAAACTATTTGAAATCCTGTGTCCTCTTTAAATCATGTTGCTCCTTAGTTAATAGGTAAGATTACAGTCAGGAAGAATAGGGTAACAGGAAATAAGGGAGAGGATTTAAAACATAAAAAGTGTCAGGCTTCAGAACCTTAAGAATGTTGAATTTCTGCTCAAGTCCCAGCATCCTGCCCCTTAAGCCTTTGGTGAGGCCACCCTGCATTTGCAAGGATCATCTTCTCTTTTGCAAACTATTGAAATCAAAGCCACGTGCAGGTCTCGCTGCTCCGCTCTGGTGACCTTTCTCTAGCGCTGTGCACCAGTTCCTGCTCTCTTTTGGGTCTGATGACACCGGAATCTTGAAGCCCTTGTGAGAAGCAGTTTCATCCTTGGACTCTCTGATGGCGGCAGAGATAAAAAGCAGTGATGTCATTACAATGGGTGTCCTCGTCTTTTTTTTTTTAAATAAGTCATTGTTACAGACACGGGGTAATTTCTCCTCAACCACCCAATGCTCTGTGAGGTGAAGAGGAGAGACTAAATTCCCCCTTTATAGATTGTTGCAGACTCCAGCCAGCGGAGTCTGTGTGGCTTGTGGCTGAAGATGAGAACAAATGCACACAGACTACAGCAGTCCTGTGGGGAAAAGGGATGGTACGGGTGCTCTCTCAGGATGAGAGTCCTATGGCTGCTTCTCTCAAGGGGAGGGCGCCCTGACCCTTGCCTGGACAGGCTTTTATTGTTTCTCTCGGGTCTTATTATCTGTTACATAGAATGTTGTCGTCTACATTTTAGGTACAATCAAGGAAATGAAAATAACAAATGCAGAAGGGAAAGGTGGTGAGCTGATTACGCTCCGTCCTTGGGAAAATTCACACAGGCTTTGGAAATTACCTTGAAGATAGGCAATAAACATCTACTGTTTCAGACCAGGGTGAGGGAGTTTTAGCAAGAGCAAGCCATGACAGTCTGGATGCATTTTCTGGTTCTCACGGGAAAACCGGTTTGAGGGTCTGGCTCCTGCCCACCACTTCCCTCCAGCTGGTTTTCGATACAGGGCTGAGTCACATTCACCATTTTCAAACACACCGGCTCCCTACAATAGGTGGGAAAGTTGAGACTTGCTCGAAGTCACATGGCTTGCAAATGGCTGATGCAAAGGCCGTTCAGGTTTCCAACTGTTATTCTTCCAGGACTGTGCAGGGCTGGGGTAGTCATAGCAGCACCACCCATGGAAAAAACCCCAACATCATGGGCCTCCTGGACATTTAAATAAATGCCTGTACGAGAGGCCGGCTGTAAGTCCGATTTCTTCAGCAAGAACACGGACGGAGGCCCAAGCACTTACCCATGGACCTACCCACAGAGGTTGTTTCCCGACCTGGGGTTCATGGCTCTTATTCTACATTCAAAATGAATTTAGTGTTGCAGATTCTGATTCTTTTGAAAAATACAATATGCAGATGATATACTGTAGAATTTTATACCTGAAACCTATATAATTTTATTAACCAATGTCACTCCAATCAACTCAATCAGAAAATTTTTTAAAAAACAGAAGTCCGTATTTGGTGTTTCTGTTGCCTAGAGGATTTAATCAGTAATGGAAACTACATGTTCAGTCACTGACCAGTCCCTATTCTACAAAGCATTTCCCGTCCTTTGTCTCCAGACAGTGCAGTGCGAAGTGTGCCCATTACCCAGGACGTCGCCACCCCGTGGAAGCTGGTGTTCCATGGGTATGACTACAAGCACTCTCGTTTCACAGATGGAGAAACTGAGTCACAGAAAGCAGTTTTCTGTAATAGTGTTGTCCCAGAAGTAGAGTTGCTGCTTTCTCACTCCAAATCACTACCCACATATTGTGCCATTGGATTCTCCTGGGGGAAAAGAAACGTAGATCAGGAAAAGACCCCTGCTTCGGGATCCAGGAGGCGTGGGTTCAAGCCCTGCTGTTGATGCTCACTAGCTGAGTGACTTTCCCTTTCTGAGCCACTTACTGTTCTTATCTGTAAAAACTCTACCTACCTCAAAGAGTTCCTGAGAAAACATGTGACTGTGGTAAGTTCAATGCCTGTCATGTAGAGTGTGCTCAATAAACATTAGCTAAATGTGAATCTTTCTAGGGCTTAATTTTCTTATCAGTAAAAGAGGGATAGTAAAGAACTATCCCTCTTCATTCAGCTGTTAATCACCTCAGATGATATCATGCTTGTAGGATAACTTTGAGAAATAATGCTAAAATGCTTTGCATTATTATGAGAGCTTTATTAGTTAAAACTGTGTGGAAGTTGCTGACATTCCTTTACAAGTGAGATCCTGACACATATTGGGTTTTGCTCATGTCCCTCTCAAACCTGAAGATGTAAGATTAGCCCTGTTTTACAGACAGAGCCACTGAGGAGTGATTTGCTGGTATCAGCACAGAAGGTAGCCGGGGGACCTGGCCTGGAAGCCTGGCGTTTTTCGTAAGCACCCAGAGAGGCGTGAGGAGGCAAGGGTGTTCACATTCTTCCTGTCGGGGAGGGCTAGAAGAAGGGCAGTGTCTGCGTTGGGTCTTGACAGGTGGGTGAGACTGGGATGCATGGACATAGTGGAGGGCAACTTTAGGCTTGGGAAGCACTGCAGGCATAGGCGAAGAGACAGGAAAGCACGGGGAACCCAGGGGAGACAGCGAGTCCTCTCATCAGGCTGGAGCAAAGGAATGCAGAAAGTAAAATGTGTCAGAAAGTGTCCAGCCCAAAAGTCCAGCCTCTAGACCATCAAGAGAATGGACTAGAGGGTTCTGTGAGTGCGAGGGGAAGAAAAATTCCTCCTCCCTAGTTTGTGGGGGGAAGGAGCCTAGCTTAAAGTTTTGATCTGAAAGAATGTACTTTCAAAGCTGTAGGAAGTATCTTTATATTGCTAAGGATGAAACCTGGGAGAATGACCCTTTGGTTACCAAAACAGGTGGGCACATTTTCCCTCCTGCAATTATTACTTTTAATGAAAAATTAGGCTGAGATAATAATTAGGTCCAATAATAGTTGAGTGCAATAATAATCACTGCTAACATTTATTGAACATTTTCTACATGGCAGGCACTGTTTGAGTAGTTGTACTAATTTTCTAGGGTTACTGTAGCAACTGCCACAAACTAGATGACTTAAAATAACAGAAATGTGTTCTCTCACAGTTCTGAAGGCTGGGAGTCCAAACTCACAGAGTGTTAGCTCCAAGGAGAGAGTCCCTTCTTGCTTCTCCAGCTCCTATGGCTTTGCATGTCCATTGGTTTGTAGGTGCATCACTCCAGTCTCTGCCTCTGTCTTCACATGGTCTTCTCTGTGTGTCTCTTACAAGGACACATGTCTTTGGATTTGGAATCCATTCAGGTAATCCAGGATGAAATCATCTCAAGAGCCTTAACTTAATTTCATCTGTAGGGACCTATTTTCCCAGTAAATTCATGTTCACAGATTCTAGGGATTTGTATGTAGACATCTCTTTTGGGGAGCTACCATTCAGTGGTCTACATGCATTATATAATTTAATCCTCAAAGAGTGATTCTGCTATGGGGTAAGTAATATCACTATCCTGTTTTTATTTATTTTTTTAAGCAGGATCCATGAAACTCTCCAGGTAGGACTGGTAGGTGGGGCAGAGTCGGGTGGCCAGGTGGAGAGGGGTTGAGGCACAAAAAGCGGTGGCATTGGGTGCACAAGGCACCCTGGGCATGCAGGCAGTGGCTGGCAGACCCGGGTACGGGGTGGCAATGGGCAGACCCTGTGAGGTGGCGATTGTGAAACAAGGCACTGCGCACAAGGCGGCTGGCTAACAGGGTGGTCCCACAGTGGCACGCAGATAAACCAGGCGAAACTGGGGAGTGAGAAAGACTGCTCATTATCCTGGTTTTATACATGAGGAATCTGAGGCTCAGGGAGGTTAAATAACTTGCTCAAAGTCGGTGGCTGAGCTAGGATATGGACCCCAGTGGTCCACTTTGGGGCTCTGTGTACTTCTAACCATCAACTCATTCTGCCTCTTTGTGATATTGAGAGAAATCAATCTGGGTGATGAAGAAACCAGGAATTTGGAACCTTTCCTTGGTGGATGGTGGGATGGTGGATCCAGAATAGGAGAGAAGATGTGACCACGGGGACAGGGTTCTGACAAAGACAAGAACAGATGTGGCCAGGCCTAAGGAGCAGGGCAGCCCACAGGAGACCGACTACGTGTGTGCATGTGTGTGTGTCCATGTGCATGTGTGCGTGTGCGTGTGCGTGTGCGTGTGTGCGTGTGTGCATGTGTTGGGTGTCTGGGTGGCCATCGAGGCCCTCTGGAGCAGTGAGGGCTTGTGCTAGTCAACATGTTAGTTCCCAGATATCGTCTTCCCTTTCGTCCGTCACGCACAGTGTGTGTGGATTGGTGGTACCTTGAAGTGACAAAGTTGCTGTCCCACATTCATATGGGAGGAGACTGGAGCCACTTTGTGGGCCGTTAGAGGAAGGTCAGGGTGGCCCAGGCTAGGAGAGGTCAGAGAGGAGGATGCCCTGGGATGTGGGGAGAGGGTGCTCCTCCCCCCTGTGCTAACAGAAGGCACTGCTCTCCCAGGAAGTGTGGTGGCAGGAGTGTGCCCACAGGAGAGGAAGCAGCCCCTCACAGCTGGCCATCCCGGGGACAGCAAGCAGCTGCAGGGAGCCCAGGGAGGAGAGGAAGACACCCATCTCCACCCATTGTTTTCCTCTTCCCCAAGGCTATTCTGAGAAGGAGGGGGTGGTGTGAGGACTGGAGCAGGGTGGGCAGGCAGAATTTGCCTTGGTTTTCTCCACTTCCCCAACATGGTGTTTGCCTGCTTTCCCCGCTCACTACCATGGAGGCCTCCAAATGGAAGAGTGAACTTCCCCGAGAAAGGCAGGGACACTCTAAAGAAAGATCCCCTTCTCCTAAACCTCTCTTGGTTCCTCTGGCTAGTTTCTCACTACAGGCTGCAGGAGGCCACACCTAATGGGATGCGGTGTAGGACAGCCCCTTGTGGACCACACAGTCCTTCCTACACAAATGCCAAGTGTCACGGTAACTCCAACAGCTGGACGCTGGAAGCAGTCACCAGGAAAGCTGGGGTTGTGGCCCCAGAAGTCAGAGGTCAAAGGTCAAAGGGGACCAGCTGCTCCATCTCCCTCTGGTCCCCACAGTCTTGTTCTTGCCGATCTGGTTCTAGGTGCCCCACAGCTGTCCACTTGGCTCTCCTCCCCAGCAGTGCCTTACCCCAGCCGGAGCAAATGAAGGGGCTCACCCAGCACCCACATGACAGCATGAGTCTTTGCTGCTACCCCTTCCTGCCCCACCAAGGCTGCCCCAGCTCCTTTGTGGGGTGAGTGGATGGAAGTTAGGAGGAGTTGATGTCCTGAGGGTCAGCAAATGGAGCCAGGATAAGAGCTCTGTGGACTTTCCTTTTTGTTTTTTGTTTGTGTATGATCTATATTTATTATTTTTTATTGTTGTCTATTACACTTGTCCCTCTTTTCCTCCATTGCTCTCCCCTGCTTGTCCAATTAGCATTTTATTTTCTCATGACTGCTGCCTAGGCCTCAGGAAAGAAAAGTTAAATAGGGGTTTTCTGGATGGCAAGGTTCAAGGCCAGGTGGGTGATAAGGTGAGGTGGTGGTGAAAGCCCAGGGCAGAGACAGAGCCCTCCAAAGCCTCCGCAGGCTCCCCCACATCCCCGGCCTCTGCTGTGGTTGAGCTGCGGTCAGGGGACTGGGAGCAGAATGGTGGGTGTAACTTCTGGGGTGAGGCAGGTGAAAACCAGTCACCTTTACCATCCTTCTCTTCCTTGCTAGAGTGCTCTGAAGACCCCATGGTCCAGGTGGCCCAACTGCAAGATGGGCAAAGGCTGTGCAACCTGCAGGGGACTTTTCCTGAGTGAGAAACAAGCCTTTATTGTGCTAAGCCACTGAGATTTGGAGGCTGTTAGAACATTGATTAAAACAACCCGTACGTCAACACAGCACCTTCAGTTACGTATTATCACTTATTCTTCATAACAACCCTAGGAAACAGTTCTCATTCTTATTTTACAGAAGAGCAAACTGTGGCAGTGTCTTACCCAAGGTCATGCAGCTAGAAAATAAGCAGATGGGACTGTTGAAAGTTAAGGGGGTGTACAGAGGGGGCAATAAGAGTGAAAGAAGGAAGCGCTTTGAGGAGAATCTTGGATTCTTCTTCCCTCCACATCCTCAATGTCATGGCCTGCACAGGACCCTTTTGAAGCAAGGGGTGCTCTGTGTGAGGCCCCCAGCACCAGGGAGGTAGAAGCAGAGAAACATGACCTTGGGGCTCATGTGCCTGTTCTGAATGTGCTCCAGGTAACAGAGTGAGTGGCAATAAAACCACTGAGACGTTGCACAAGACCAAACACGGCAGAATAGAGCTCCAAGGACGGCTCCGCCGCAGGGCTGCCCGGCACCCTGACCAGGCTGCTGTTCGGGGCGTGCCTGTTTGCTAGCCACGTCTGTTGCAGTTAGGCCACTTACGTGCTGGTTCTGTTTTTTTCTTTCTGTATTTTTTCAATGTATTTTTGAATAGATAAGTTATATAGGTGTATGTGCAGACATTTAAACATATTCACAGCTATATAGTAATAATGTGTTCTCCCACTGTTGTCTCCTTTTTGCACAGCTCCCATTCCATCTGACAGGTAACCATGGGGCTGGTTCATTACATCTGTTCAGATTTTATTTTGTAAATTTGCAAGATGACTGAGCTGTGCATTCTATTTATCCTTGCTTTTCTCCTGAATAGTGTTGCACTAGACAACATCTTGCATTTTTTTTGACTTAATACATCTTGGAAGTATTTCTACACAGTAATGAAGAGTATAAAGATTGCTCTCTTTTTCTTTTCAACAGATACACAGTATTCCGTGGTAAGAAAGTACCCCCATTTATTTAACCAGTTCCCCATCGGTAGACATTTAGGTTGTTTCCAACCTTACGCAACATCACATAGTGGTGCAATGAATATCTTCCACACACATGCCATTTTGCATATTTTCCAGTATACCTGAAGGAAAAATTTCTACTGGTGGAATTGCTGGGTCAAAGGGTATATACATTTATGCTTTGTTAGATACCAAGTTGCCCTCTACAGGGCTTCGTTGTGACAATTTTATTCCTATCACAGTATATGGAAGTGACATTTTCTGCACAGTTTTACCCACAGAAGAATGTGTGTTCAAATCTCAGACTTTGTTATTTTGATAGGAGAAAAGTAGAATAGTTTTAATTTACATTATATTTACCACAGTGAGATTGTACATATTTTTAAATGCTTATGGGAGATTTGTAGTTCCTTTTATAAAATTATTTGTTCCTCTCCTTTGCCAACTTTTATTCTGTCATCAGTCTATTAATTTGTAGGAGTTGTTTGTTTATTATATAGATCAGCTTTTCTTCAGTGAGATGAGTTGCAAATGTTTCTTCCATTTCGATATTTGAGAAAAATCTTTGCCTGGGTTGTTTGTTTTCTTGTTTGTTGGCTGCGTTTTGTTGCCACGCAGAATCTTTTGATTTTCATGTAATCACATCAGCCTTTCCTTTTGTAATATGAATATTCTGTTATAGTTAGAAAGGCCTTCTCTACTCTAAGGTTTTAAGAAGAATTCTTCCAGGTCTTCTAGCACTTTTATAGTTTTATTATCTTTTGTTTAAGTCTTTGATTAACTTTGCATTATCTAACATAGACCTAGTTTATTCTTGTCTACTTGCTAGTAAGATATTCCAATACCACTTATTGAATACTCTATTTTTCACCAATTATATGAGATGCCCAAATTATATATTATTGGGACTCATTTATAATAACAAAGTCATAACAAAATTTTATAATATTTGGACTCATTTCTGGTCTTCCTATTTAGTTCCATCAGCTTATCTATTTACATGCCACCATCACAGCTCTTTAAGCTATTGTACATGTTTTATATCTGGTAGGGTAGGGCCTTCATTTCTCTTCTTTTGCAGAGTTGTCAGGGTTATTTTTATTTGTTTATTTCTCCATGTGGAACTTAGAATCAGATAACTAACAAAAAAATGTTAGCCTTTTATTGGAATTTCATTAAATTAAAACAGTGATTGAGGAAAGATCGACATTTTATTTTGACTTTGAGTCTTCCATTCAAGGTTGTGGTGTCACTTGTCTTTGTCTGAGCCTTCTTTCTGCCTCTCCACCAGTTCTAGTCCTGCTAATAACTGGGAAGCCTTTGGTAGATAGAAACATTTCCAAACCCATGGGGGAGCTTTAGCTGTTCATAATGACAGCAGTAACTAAGGGCCTGCTTGGTCTCCACTCAGCTCCCTCTGGACCACGGCTCACAGGCCTGTCCCTCATTTAGTGTTGGGTTGGAAGTTGGTGGTGGGGAGAGGGGAGGGTCTGTCGCAAACAGCTAGAAAGAGATAAGGGAGGGGACTTGGACGTGTGGAGAGAGGCACCATCTGGATATCCAGAACTGAAAGTCAGCAATCTTGGACAAAGATAGAAAGAAAGAGGCAGGCGTGGAGGACTGCGGGTTACCGGTGAGTTCTGCAGGAAGGTGGGGAGGAAGAGAAACCAGAAGGGCAAGCAAGAGCAAATGTGGGTTTGGAGGAGGAGGGGGGAGAAGAGGAGGAGGGGAGGAAACATCTCTGTAGCTGTACATTCTAGCAAAACCCTGAAGAGACTGCAACCTCTTCAATGGCTGGGGCAACACCTTTTTTTTTTTATGGAATACTTAACACACATATAAAATGTGTAAAATATATATGTGCTGCTTACTAAGTGGTTGTGAAGTCAACCCCTTTTCAGCCACCACCAGGCCAAGAAATGAAACATTCCCAGCACACCAGGAGCTCCCTCTCATGTGTCTCCTAGAGGTAACCATTATCCTAATTTAATGATCAGAAGGCAATTGCTATTGTAATAAAGAAAAAAATGTGTTGAAAAGTGCAAGACCAGGCCTGAAATGTGCTAGAAAAGGGATTGGAACCGAGGCCAAGAAAGGAGAGCTGGAAGACAAATCAGGAAACTGAGTCAAATGTGCAGCCTTGCAGACAAAGTCCCTAGAACAGGGGTCTGGAAACAAGCCACAGCCCCATGGGGATGTGGGCTCATGGCGCCCCAAAGGCTCTCCAACTGCCTGGGTTGGAGTATGCAGCCCAGGCCAGCCTCACAGCTGGGAGCAGCAGCCTGGTGCACAGACATTCAGGGCCTGGGTGGAGCCATAGTGCAGGATTACCCTAGTTTCAAGGAGTAGAAAGAACCCCACTTAAACTAGCCCAGATAAGGGGAGGTGGGCCTGGGTGCCTCCCAGTGCTGAGGCCAGCCAGTGAAGCCCAGCTGGTTCCAGAACTCCAAGGGGGAAATCAAGAATGTGAATTTCTAGAACTCTGTGAGCTGTTGGTCTCCTTCTTCTATTTCTGTAGGCTTTGTTCCTCTCTTGCTTTCTTGGGGTCCTTTGTTTTCTTGCCTGAGACTCAGGAGAACCCTCCTTTATATACCAAGACATTTTTCAGTTCCTGATCCCTAATGCCCTCTCCATCAGTCCCGCCCAGTTTAAGTGGGGTTCTTTCTGTTCCTTGAAACTAAGATAACCTTGCACTGTGGCCCCACCCAGGCCCTGAATGTTTGTGCACCAGGGAGTGGGACCTGATTCCTGAGGAGGGGAGCGGGAGTAGGACTTTCTGCAAACTATCCGTTGTGAGTGTGCCAGGTAGAAGCCTCTGTGTGGTTGGCACCTTGGTGTCTGTGGACAGAGCATTTGTAGTTTGGAGTTTGATTCCTCCCCAGGGCAGTAACCAGGAGGTTTGCTGAGGCTGCAAATCTGCTGTGGGGTAACATGGGGGGAAGGGTGGTGTGAACAGCCAGCACCCCCTGATCTTTCCCAGTGGGTGCATCTCAGGACTGTGTTTCTTGGTGAAAAGAGACTTTCAAAAGAGAAAGTGTTTCTAGTAGTTGAAAAGGTGACACCATGGAGCCGAAACACAGATTCAGAAAACTCATGATTCTTAATGCCCGAGGCCTGGAATTTGAATATTTGGGAAGGTCAAGGGCATCTGTGCTTGACCAGCCAGGAGTAAAAAAAGGCATGGCCCATGTTAGGCTCAGTCAGAGGGGAGCATGAAGCCAGGAAGTGGGGTCCGGGCAGGTCAAAATTCAAGGCAACACAGGCTGAGGTTGCAGGGCAGGTAGTTCCCGAACAAGAGTGTGACTGGCGTGGGCAGCCTGCTTGCGTTTGGCTGGCTCCATGGTGAGGCGTCCGGCCTCTAGGCCTAAAGAAACCATGAGGGGTAAGGTGAGGCCTCTGCTGTGCCACACAGGGCGTTTAGGAGGAAATTCTAGTTTATTTTTAGGAAATGTAAGGACAAAAGTCACTCAGTCCCTTCATGTTTCCATGAGGCTAGGCGCCACAGACAGACAGCGCCTATGTGGTGGTCTGTGAGGAATCCCATGAGGTGCTAAAAGCCCCCGAACATCTCTCCCATCACTCTTTCAACATCTGGAAATGCCCACCCAGCGTGAAGTCTGTGGCTTGAGAATGTTTCTAGAAAGCCTCTAACAAATAGTTCCCATGCTCACAGCTGTATCTCAGTGAGGTTCACCCCGATCAATTGCAGTTCCACACCTGAAATTTCCCACCCCCTTATCCTGTTATATTTTACTTTTTATGGCACTTTTAACCTAACACACAATACCTTTTGCCTATTTTATTATTTCCTGTCACCTCCTACCAGGTTGGACAGTGGCCCCCCGTCCACAGTCTCACTTTCCATGGTTTCAGTACCTGCGGTCAGCACATCAGCACGAGAAGAAGGGGAGCACCGGACAATAAAATATTTTGAGAGAGAGAGAGAGCAGGTTCACATAACTTTGATTACAGAATATTATTATAATTATTCCATTTTATTATTAGTTATGCTGTTAATCTCTACTGTGCCTAATCTGTACATTAGACTTTATCATAATTAATGTATGTATAGGGAAAAACGCAGTATATACAGGGTTCAGTTTTATCGGTGGTTTCAGGCATCCGCTGGGGGTCTTGGGTTGTATTCCCCATGGGAGGAGGTTTCTGTCTGTCCCTCACGTTCACGGACACACCCCCGTTGCCTAGAAGAGTGTCCGGCAGGCATGGGGTGGGCACCAGCAAACATCTGTTGAATGAAACGAAGGCCTGTGACCTGGAGATGTTGAGGCTGGGGCGGGGGCTACGTAACACTTTAATTCAGGATTCCCGTCCTCTTTCAGTAGGGAGGCCTCTTTAAAGCTAAAAACATTTTATAAATGTGTATATGATAATAGCTATACTTGAAAGGTACAAAGTGCTTTTACGTGAATTTGTAGTCATTAATCCACATACATTGAAAACAGCACGTGAAACTCCCCACGCACACCCGTCTGCGCACTGCAGCGGCACCGCCTGACACTCGTGTGGAGCCGCGAACCGTCTGCGGAGCTCTGAGGACGAGAAGGGCCCGCAGCCCGCAGGTCAGACAGTAGTTTAAAGCTGGGAGGGCTTTGGGAGATGGAAACATTTCCAAATCCACAAGCGAGCTTTAGCTGTTCATGACAGCAGTAACTAAGGGCCTGCTTGGTCTCTGCCCATCTCCCTCTGGGCCCAGGCTCCCGGCCTCTCCCTCACACGGTGCTGAGTAGCGGTTTGAGGGGAGGGGGAGGGTCTGACACCAGCAAATAGGAAGGGAGGTAAGGGAGCCCGAGCGGGAGGTGTGGAGGAAGGCGCCATCTGGGTATCCAGAACAGAAAGCAATCCCAGACAAAGAAAGAAAGGAGCAGGCATTTCAACCATTTCAAACCACTAGCAACTGCGAATAATTGAGCACTTACTCCTTTATCGACTTTTTAGTTATCAGAGAGCTGGACTCAAAGGGTTTGGAAAAGCTGACAGTTAAGTTTTGACTGGGAGCAAGAAGGAAAGAAGGTGCTTAAAGAGCACAGGCTGTGGAACTACAGAGATTATTACAAATTTTTGCTCTGACAGGGCCCATCTGGGTGAGCAGAAAGTTACTTCTCTCTCTGCATTTGGGCCATGGAGATGAAATGAGATGGTGAGAGCTGGGTGCTTAGCAGAGCACCTGGGACGCCTGGATGTTCAGTGAAGGTTGCTTCTCCCTGCATGGTCAGAGGAAGACCCTGGGCATCAGGGGAAGGGCCCTGACTCAGGAATGAGGAGGCACTGACGGGCTGAGGCTGCCTTGTGCAGGGCGACGCGGCGCTCTTCAGTGGCTCGGGAATTAGGAGACAGTTACTTCCTGGCCCCTGGAAGCATCACCTTTGGGCAGAGAGGTGGAGGCCCTGGACGCATTTGCAATGGGTGAGGGACACTGCCTTCCCTGCAAGTGGTGACCATGTGTCCCTTGCCGTGTGGCTGATGAGAGGCTGTCCCCTAATGAGAGTGCGAGAGAATGCTGTCTGAAGCCTCAGACTGAGACTCTAATTATAATCAGTGTTTTAATTCCAGTACATTTGGCAAAACAAAACCACCTGTGAAGAGAACCAGTGAGAAAGACAAGCGAGCCCTCACTTTTGCCTTTCAACCCGCCGTTTCAGCTGCCATTTCAGCTGCCATTCCTCTCCCCCCATTTCAGCTGCCATTCCTCTCCCCACTTCTCTTAAACACTGGCCAGGGAGCACGATACCACCGACAAGTGAGTGCTCCCATCCTCTGACCGCCCCCCAAAACCTCTGCAGGTTTCTGGTGGGGCCCATCCTCTTGCATTACTGTGTACATGTGTCTGTCACTCCACGTGGGCTCTGTGACAAACACTCATACACACGTGAGCCCTCAGGATGACAGCGAGTCTATTTTCAAGAAACTGGGCTGCAAGCAAGTCACAAACAAAACCAAAGAACACAGCCTATTGCCCCAGACACCACTTTCCAGCCACTGATGGGTTTGGCCTCAGTCCTTTCTTTGTGGGTCAGCTGAGAAGTGTCCACTTACACAGGATGTAATTTTAACGAGCTCTAAGATGTTCTGAAATAGAAATTCTCCTCCTAAGAGACATGCCTTTCAGGTCAAGAAGGCTCCTGTCAAAAAGAAATAGCTAACCAGAGAGGAGCAGCCTGCTTTACCCATTAGCAGACCTCAGTACCCGAGGAGTAAGGTTTTATTTGTTTGGAGGGGGAAGGCCCATGGTAAAGGGCTTGCAACATAGTACAGACGCCTTTTGATGCGGGGGCAGGCACAGGAAAGTATATGTGGCCAGGGGAGAAATTTTCTAGCAGGAGGAGCCACGTGGGGACCTGGCATCTGGAGGAGTTGTAGTGAGAAGGGCAGAGGCAAGAAGCCCTGGCTTCAGTGGCTGCACTGTCTTGGCCCACCGACTGTGGATACAGAGCCATGCGTTGGTCCAAAAGTTCATGGACTAATCATTCATTTATGATTCTACCAGTGCTCTCCTATTATTCTGCTGTGTTCTACAGGGAAAGTAAAATCCTGATGTACCTTCCCCATTCATCAGGAAAAAGGCCTAATGATCTTCTAGCCAGGCTCGAAGTTGGAGAGCAGGGCCATGACTTGGCTCCTTTGAACACCCCTGGGGGGCGGGGCTGAGTCAGAGGCATGCCCTTTTCTTGGACTCTGGTTGCTGAAGGCCCCTGCAGTCTGGTTTTGCTCTGCCTACCAGGGAAACTGGTTCAATACAGAGAGCTGAGGAGGCTATTCCTTCTTTGTTGCTGTAAAGTGAGAGACTCTCAAAATGAAGAATATTTCTGAACTTGGTTTGGCTGATAAGAGGGAAGCAAACCCCACAAGCAACAAAATATTTAATATTCTCGATATTTTTGATGTGCAAAGTTCTGTGCTAGGCACTGAGGAGGACAGAGCAGGGATGGAAGCTGAGGGGCTGCACTCCGGGGCAGTTCTGGGTTGTTGTGATGTAATCCTTCGCTCCTCTCTCAACCTCAGCAGCACCCTCGACTGGACAAGGCATTGTATGTTGGTCCTCAGGATAAAAACTCTGCTGGAGAGCTCACAATCTAGTTAGCAAAAACAACTAGCTCATTTTTGGAATGAGTGAAGTGAGATAAAGCTGGACTGCAGTTAGGGAGTGGCTTACTGGAATCCGTGCATGTCCAGAGAGTGAGCTGACATTTGGCTTTCTTCTGCTGCTTGGGTGCCTGCAGGTGTATGGCTGTGGGACATCGTATGCACCGTTCCACATTGGAAACATCCTCGGGGACATCCCCGAGGTTTACAGTGTGAAGGGTGCCCCCTAGAGTTGCGCATCGCAGTACTCTGGGTCTTGGGTTTGGAAAGGGCTGACAGGTGATTGTCTTATTCTCAGCTGGGAGCCTGCCCACACCCTGAGGGCCATGGTTTCACCTTGTTCATCTTCACATGCCTGGACACAAGTTGATGCAACAGAACAGTTCTCCAATACATGTAGGTTGAACCGAGCCAGATTTAACTATCAACCCCCAGCACAAACCCCCAGAGACCTGTGTGAAGATGGTCTGACCCAACTGTTCTCAGCCATGGCCGGGGAGACATTAAGATGACTTGGGTGTCTGAGCCCCTCACAGGTGTATGGCATCAGCATCTCGGTGGTGGTACCTGGAACGTGTGGGGTTCTGATGTGGGGGGTGGGATTGGATCCTCTGGTCCCTCCTCTCCTTGACCTGTAGACTGTAGTGGTGGGAGGTCAGGGCCTCCTACAGGGCCAGCTAGTTCGATGCTGGGTGGCTCTCACAGCCTGTGGTTTTGTGATGTCCATTGATTGGGTTTTCTTCAGAGGTGCCGATTCTGGTACCAAGAATAAATCCAGGCTATGGAGCTTCTCCTGGAGGCAGATTGCATTTCTGGGAACTGCTATGATAGGGGAGGGGCCTCTGATCAGAAGAAGAGGTAGCTGAGGGCAGGAAGGTTTGGGACATGGCTATATCATTCCCTCCAAGGCCCTCACTAAAGGCCACCATCATCTGATCAAAATGTCCCCATCTTGGACCTCTCCAGCAGGGCTGAGGGCAAGCAAGAGAGAAAAGGTCAGGGAGTGCATGTCCCCAGACTTGGCCTCACATCAGGCCTTCTGAGGGTTGGTTGCAGAGTGTCAACCTTGGGATTGGCCAGGGTCTTTGACCGGTTTAGAAAGAGAAGTGTGTAGCGGGAGGCAGGGTCGGTGGAAGAAGGGGAAACCGATATGAGAATATCCCATCCCAGGAAAGGTCATGGGAACACTACTAAACGGAGGCTCCTCATATAAGGACAAATGGTATTTGATAAAGTGGCCCCACATGCCCAGCCTTCTGCCCACGATGAGTCACAGGACGCACAGGGTGGGAGCGGAGCCGGGCAGGGAACCCCAGAGGAGACATAGGGCATCTCCTTAGACAGTGCAAAGGCTCTATGTGGCCGACCCTGCGCCCTGCCGATGGCACAGCTGTGTCTAGGATGCCAGGGCTCTCCTCCGAGGCTGGGAGTGTGCGGCTCTCAGGGAGCCCCAGTGTGGGGCCAGAATGAGAATCTGGGAACCAGTTCTGATGTTTTGATCGGCTTTCGAAAAACGTACTGTTCTAATTCCCAAAGTGCTCTGGGAGTTCTTTCTATTTGCTCTGTATCATTTTTCAGGTGAGGAGGCGAGAAATAGATGGTGAAAACAGATGAACTTGGACAGAGGAATTTCGGTTCCCCATAATCTGCCTCCCAAAGTAACCATAAAATCTTGTGCCCTGGCTTCTGCTCTTGAGCCAGATAATTGGGGATCTGATTGCAGCTCAGTCACTTTCTACCTGGATGGCCCTGGCAAGTCATCCCTTTTCTCTGAGCCTTGCTCTTGGCGATCGCGTGGTGGGCTGTGTGAGAGGCGAAGACAGGGATGCGGCCTGGCTCTGCGCCAGCCGCGTTATTGCTCAGGCAATGGTGGCTGTTCGTGTTGTGTGAGTAATAATAGGAAGCACTTTCCCAGTGCTCACCAGATGTCAGGAGTCCCACTAAGCGACTTTTAGGCCATCAATGCCCTTAGCCCATTTGGCAGATGAGGAAAGTGGCATACAGAGCAGCTCAACAGAGTACAGAGAAGTTCGATATCTTGCTAGTGCGTGGAGAGCTGGGATTTGAACCCAGGTGGGCAGGCTCCCGAGTCCACACTTTGTTTGCTGCCTCTGTCCACTGGCAGCTTATATCAAGGCTAGAAATAAACCCTATTCTTCCTGCCCTAATAAAACTTGTGGCATCAACACCATTTGCCACAGAGTCCCCAGTCCTCTCTCCCTAGGCTGTCCCTTTCTTTCAGTGGTGGCCCAGACACCTGGAACCCTTTGGCTTCTCAGATTTTCTGCCCCTTGGCTCCTATGTGCTGGGTGTGGTCTGAGGCACTCTGGCTACCTCTTCTTATCCCGAAGCTCTGGGAGGGTGATCCCCCTCTCCCAACTTACAGATGGGAAACAGCACTCCTTGGGTCACCCAATATGGCCCCCCTTCCTCAAGGGTCCTATTTCCTGGGGGAGACTGTTCCAGCTAAGGGAACAAAAAGGGAGGAAGCTCTGAGGCACCGTGGCCCTTTGGGGAATTTACAAGTGTCTGTGTGGTTGGCACACGATGAGAGAAGGACTCAGGGAGAGATGAGGTCAGGACTGTCTTCCCTTTGCTGAGCCTAAGCACAGAGGACTGTGGTGACCCTACTGGCCCCCACGCCACCCTCAACAGAACCTCACACATCTGCCCTGGTAACAACGTCCTTCCTTTTGCTTCCAAGTCTGCCTTTGGTGGGGGTCGGTGGGGGGTGGGTTGCAGCTCAGGGTGCCCAGTGGTGCCGTGTGTGGGGGTGTGGGAAGTCTAGAACTTATTTTCCAGCTCCTCCACTGAGCTACAGTGGATGTCACTTGATCCGTAGTGGCACTGAGTCCTCAGCTATAAAATAGCTATACAGGTAAGGACAATGTCCTTCCGTTTGATGAAGAGGGCAGCTAAGATCACAGGAAGGGGCTTTTTGGGAGAGAGGTGTTGTGTCTAGTAGTTTCTGGGAGGAGGCTGGGCTCCTTTGGGGCAACATGAAGGCAGCCCAGCATCATGAGGGGGCACCAGAGGGTTTGTCTCTGAAGGGGAGGTGGGTGACACTGGCAGCATTATCCCCACTCCCTCTCACTCCTGCTCCTGGGATCACCAGGCTCAGTGAGTTGAAGCCAGCCAGTCCGTCCCACTAGCTCCTGTCTGCACTCACCTCTGTGGGCTTCCTTCTTGACTTTGCAGCCAGAACCTGAGTGGACATCACGATGCTCTCCCCTTCCAATTTTCCGGGCATCTTAGCCTCAGTGAAGCAGAGCCAGGCCCATACTCTGGAGTTGTGGTTCACAGACCAAATTTTCCATATTTCTGATGACCAGTCCTACTCGGAGGCAGAAAAATCTACAGGTTCCGTCATTTCCAAAATGTCACAGCTACCTTCCATCTTCTCAGCCCTGAATGAACACAAGAGTCAGAGGCAGTGACCTTGGTCCTTGTGTCTCAGCTGGATGAGGCCTTCATTCCCAATTGAGAGGGATCCTAGCATCAACTCTGTGTCCCAGAATTTCCAAGAAAGTCTTGATTTCAAACAGCCTGCTGTGTTGGGAGACCGTGTGTCAGGCCAGTGCCAGATGAATGTGTCCTGATTTTTGTTGCAGAAACTATGGTCAGCATAACTGGGGAGAAAGAAATTGGAAAGGACAGTAATTGGAGCCTTGTCCTGGGCACGAGGTGGAAACCACAGAAAGGCTCCGTTTCAGTTTGCCTAAGCCACAGTAGCTATCACAGCCTATCAGGGTGGAGGCGCCCGTCAATGTCAAGGTCGTCTGGTTCAGCCTCAGTCTTTCCATAAACATATCTCAGTGGCTTTGAGCGCTGGCTCAAAGTCAGATATATGTAGGTTTGAATCCTGGCTGTTCTGCTTCCTAATTGTGATCTTGGGCAAGATGCATAACTTTGGTCTCCATCGTGTGCAAACCTAGAAGAATAATAGTACCTATGCTACAGGATTGTGTTTAGGGTTAAACAAACAAATGAATGGAAATTGATTAGCTCAGCCCCTGGCTCCACAGTTGTTATCATCCTCTTCTTCCTCATTGTGCGCCTGGTACTGTGCTGGGTGTGGGGACACCAGAGTGAACAAGTGCTGGCCTATGGTAGACACTGCTCATTGCCTGCTCTTGATCCATGCTGCCTGCCACCCTGCCTCCCTCTCACTTTCCCTTTCCCCCTTCCTTTCATGACGAGCCCTGCTTTATTCAGAGTGGGACAGTATTCCTCTAACATCCACCACATTCCATTTTTTTTTCTGATGGAGGTAGTCATGTGATATGGGATGGGACAACAAGATGTAGGTGGGAGTGATTGGGTGACATCTACCAAGATATTTTAAAAGGAGATGATGGTAGAGGGAGAGTAGCCAGACACCTCTGGCAACGATGGGACCAGCGTCGTGACAAGAGTCTTATGCTAAGGTAGAGCAGGAAGAGAGAGAAAGAGTTGAATCCTTAGTGGCAGAGTCAGCAAAATAGGACCCACAGGCCAAACCCAGCCTGCTGTCTGTTTTTGGCGTAAAGCTTTATTGGAACGCGGACATGTCTACTCCTTTATATATTATCGGTGGCTGTTTTCACATTACAATGCAGAATGGAGCAGTTGTGACAGAGACTAAACTGCTTATGATCTGGCCTTTGAAAAGAAAGGAAAAGAAAAGAGAGAAAAAGTTTGCCAACCCCTGCTTAATGGGATCAGTATGTCCTGTACGAGCTCTGATTGCGCATCCTGAGTGCCTCAGTGATGGCAGTATAAACCCTCGCATAAATCATTTCATTTAGTGGGTGTTATGCTTTCTGGCTCTCCAGCGTAATACTAGAACATGGGCTGCCCTGCAACAGGATTGCTCTGGTCCTGCCAACATGTTGCAAGCTTCTGTTGGAAGACTCAGGGACAGTGCATCTGTGAGGGGTCATGGGCTGCAAGCAACAGAAGCCCCCCTCTAACTGATCATAATGGAAAGGAAATGATCAGAATGACAAGGAAAGGTTTGAGAACTGGTATGAGAAAGGGCAGGCACTAGGCATTTTGAGGGGTAACAGGAATCGATCTTTCCCTGAGGCTGGAGGTAGAATGAATGATGGAGCTCTTGGCTATGGGAGAGTGACACCTCTGTTAACAGTTCCTGGGAGAGAGGCCCATTCCTGAAAAGGACACCAGGGTGCTGTTGGAGCGCCAACACCGTGAGGGTCCGTCACAGAGAGGAAAACCCCTGGGTCCAAAATAACCCGTCATCACTGTGCTGTGCCTGCTGGCTGCCCCCTCCCCCAGCACCACTTTCCCCCTCCTCTCCCATGCTAATGGACCCTCCAATGTTTTAGCAGGTCACATGGCCACCCAGAATACGGATGAGTTTCCCAGTTTCCTTTGCTGCCAGGTGAGGGTCTATCCCTATGTTGTCATTGGACTGAGAGCAAAAGCGATGTTCGTTCTGGGATGAGAACTTAAAGGCTATGCCTTTTCCCTTCCCATTTCCCAGAACATGGGTGTGGTGTTCTCTGTCTTGGGCCAGGTGGGCAGTGTGCCAAAGGAGAAGGAGCCTGGGACCATGACATCATAAAGCCATCAAACCAGTCCTGGACTGCTCACCTCCAGAAGGCACTTACCAGGACAGAAAAGACGCTTCTCTCATTTAAGCCATTGTTTGTTCTGGTCTCTGTTATTTCTAATAGATATAATCATCGACTTCCAGGAAGGAATTACTCACGCTGAGCTGAGTGCTGAGTTCCAGTAGCTTTTACCCAGTAGATTCCCCCCGTGGGACTGTACATGACACTTCTAAGTTCTCTTTCAGATATTTCCCAACAACCCCATCCAGTCCCCACACTGCAATGGTCTTTTAGCTCTCGTTCTCCACTGTTGTCTGTGGGATGTGTCTCCTCTGAACTGCTCCGTCTCCCTTCTCCACGGGCCTCTCACCATGGATGCGCAGGCCAAGCAGGGGCTGGGCAGAGGAGAGCTATCACTTTCCCCCTTTTAGATTTTACACTTCACAGTTTTTCAATCAGCTTTTATAAATAATTAGTGAATTGATACATTTTAACCTTTTTTGAGTTCCAATAACCTATGTAATACATTTTATTTGTTTTCTATGTGTGTCGTAACAAATTACGATAAACACAGTGGCCTAAAATAACACAGATTTATTATTCTTCAGCTCTGGAGGTCGGAAGTCTGAAATGGGTCTCACTGGGCTAAAGTCAGGGTGACAACAAGGGCTGGTTTTTTTGTTTTGTTTTGTTTTTTGTTTTTTTTTGTTTTTTTCTGGAGACTGTAGGGGAAAATCTATTTCTTGCCCCATCCAGCTTGGCCACATTCCTTGCCACCCGCATTCCTTGGCTCTTGGTTCTCTTCTTCCATTGTCAAAGCCAGCAAAGCTGGGCCAAGTCTTTTCATCCTGCCGTTTCTCTGGTTCTAAATCTTTTTCTTCCCTCTTCCACCTTGAAGGGCTCTTATGATCATTTAAAGAGATGACTCATGATAATCTCCCTATTTTACAGCCAACCGACCCCATCTACAGCCTTCATTCCCTTTGCCATGTGGCATAACATATTTTCAGGTTCCAAGGATGTCTTCAAGGGCCATTATTCTGCCTGTCACACACACTATGACATCCACATATGGAGGTTTCCATGGGCCATGTGCAGCAGCGAGCACTTTACAAACAGTGTCTTATTTAATCCCACAGCCCCGTGGCAGGCGGGATTTTAAGGTGGCCCCCAAGAGTTCTGCCCCCTGGAATATTCGTCCTACATCTCCTAATATCTCCTCCTCTTGAGTGAGGGCAGGACCTGTGAATATGATAGACCGCCACTCTCATGCTTAGGTTATGTAATAAGGCAAAGGCGATGGGATTGTTAACCCTGTGATTAGGTTATATAAAACGTCATCTTTTGCAGAGAGGGAGAGATGCTGCCGTTGACCTTGAAGAAGTGAGCTACCTTGTTGTGGACTGCCAGTGGAGGGGGCCGCATGGCGAGGAGCTGAGGGCAGCCTACAGGAGCCAAGAGCAGTCCCGTCCAGCGGCCAGCAAGCAAAGGGGGACCTCAATCACACAGCAAGGAGCTGAATTCTGCCAATCCCTGAATGAGCTTGGAAGCAGATTCTTTTCTAGAGTTTCCAGATGAGAATGCAGGCTGGCCAGCACTTCGATTTCCGCCTTGTGAATCCCTGGGCAGAGGACCCCATTTGGATGCTGACCTATAGAAACTATGAGATAATGAATGGATTTGTTTGTGGTAATTTGTTATGCAGCAACAGAAAACAAATACATTTCAGTTTGAGCAAACTGAAGCTCAGAGAATCTAAGAAACCTGCCAAGGTTAGAGAGCTAACAAGCAGCAGAGCTGGTATTCAAATGAAGGTCTATTTCCAAATCTGAATTTTTAACTACTACTGTTTCCCATTTGACAAGCATGAATCATAAATTTGGTGCCTAGTTGAAAAAAACAACATCCAGCTGTCAGCTAGGGCTCAGAAGGAAGCTCCTGGATGCTGTAGGACTGAAGGCCTCACTTTCTTTGTAGCTGTCAGCTGGAGTTCAACCTCAGCGCCCAGTGTCCGCCCTCTGTTCTCTGCCACAATGGGCCTTCCCACAAAGGCGGTTCCAACATGGCAGCTTGCTTCTTCAAAGCCAGTGAGGGAGTGAGAGAGGCTAGTAAGACAGGTGTTGTAGTGTATGTAATGTAAACACGCCATCACATACCTGTAATCTCATACATCCTGTCATACTCTACGGGGTAGAAACAAGTCACAGGTCCCACACTGAAGGAGTGGGGATCACACAAGGACACGAACATCAGGAGGTCAGAATCATGTAAGCCACCTTAAGAGTCTGTCTGCCACAACCCTGAGGTTTGCTCCAACACCGAACACCGTTTCTTCCCGTTGCAATCAAAGCCTGACCCCCTGCATCATCGGGCCCTCTAGGGACACAGCCGATAGTTACCACAGGCCATTCATTTGTTCATTCTCTCACTCGGCACCCAGCTGAGCCCTTACTATGTGCCAGGCAGTGAGCAAGGCACTGGCCTCAAGCCCCCATTTTCCTACCTCCTTCTTCCTCAAGTAAATGTCAGTCAGAATTGAGGCGCCTTAGGTCCACAAATTTGGGGACAAGATGAGGAAATGTATCTTTGAGAAATATAAACTAGAATAACATATCTGTGACTGCCCCTCTTGAGAATAGCCTACCATGAGATGTAAACTGGGGATTGGGACAACCTTAGAACATTGCAGGAGTACACAATCTAAAATGTGATGACTGTGAGATAAACTGTAATTGATGTCATATCAATTAAATAGACTCAAATGAAATGATGAATTTCTAGGAAATTATTAAAGATTACTGTGGTAGATGATCTTACTGTTTCCGCTTATTTGCTGCTCCCCTGTGAGAGGACCACACACCCTGCCTGCTGCTATGTGATTCACAGTGCCCTCTTGGGGAGGGGTGTACCTCCTGGTGCCCTTGTTTTGGGTATGACCGCGTGACTCGCTTTGGCCAATGAAATGTGAGTAGGAAGTGGTGTACACCACATCTGATTGGAAGCTTTAAAAGCCGTTGAGATTTTCCCTCTGCCACAAGAGTGGCAGGCTCCAGATGGGGACCGCTCCTTCAGCTTGGGCCCTGGAATAAAGACATGTGGAGCAGAGCCACACCTGTGGGCACATAAAGTGTGAGTGAGAAGTCAACCTTGTTGTCTGAAGCCACTGCGATGTGGGGCTGTTCCACACCACACATCATTTAGTGGACAGTGACAAAACGCAACACTGAACCAATCATACCTTCTGTATGTGGGAGGGGCTGGATGGTGCCGTCCCTACTGTCTTTGAGTTTCTGCTGAGACCCCAGAGCACAGGCGAGGGAGGACAGAAGTCTAAACTGATAAGCGGTTGAAGTTTTAATTTAGGTTGTACTGGACTTTATAATTCTTGAAAATCAGACTGTTACACTTTCTAAAGGGGACAAGAAAGTTGTCATCCAGGGTTGGAGAAGTCAAACCAAAGAGACTATGACTAAAGGCACGAGGGTGACAGAAATGGAGCTCTTTCCTGATGGCGCTCTGCCACAGCTGGCTCGTCTGAGAGACCTGTTACTTTATACAGACCTCCCTCCTTACACAGAAAGTTTGAGGAGTTGTTAAGGCAGCTGTGGTGCCCAATGAATAAGGTACCTGGTTCTAGAGAAAGGCACTGACTTTCTTAGAATAGGAATTTGGGAATGGGAAAGACTGTACAAGCCATCGAAATCTGATCCTTGTATTTTCTAGGTGAGAAAATCTGGATCCAAAGACTGGAAGCCACTAACATTTTTCTTTACTCTCTGGTCACTCAGAGGCTTGGGGTTTGATTTCCAGAGTGGACCTACCAGTTACCCCATCACGTAAAGGGCACATTTGTTCCCTTCCATCCTCCTGTGAGTTAGTGGTTATGTCTTGATTCCCCAGGGCCCATGTGCCCCTAAGTGAACTGAAAATCAAGGTGTGAACCTGACTACACCTTGGGGTGAACCTGATCGAGCTCGGGGCTTGCCTAGGAAGCAGCCTGCAGCACACCAGAGGGAATGGGTCATGAGCTTTCAGTCTATTTCCAAATTCTAAATCCATGTGGCTCCATTGTGTCTGACCTTCCAGCTTCATCTGCTTTACTTCCCTTGAATGCTTGACGTGTCCCTCTCTCGATGCTGGGGTGGGGGCAGAACTGCTGATTCTCATGGCAGCCTCGGTAAGGCTTCTGGGGGTCAACTGGGGACCCAACCCAGTTGACTTCCTTTGCCTTTTGGTTCCTCTGTTTAGAAATGTCATGTTTGTGGCTTCAAATACATCAAGAAATTGAACCTGAAAGATAGGCAATTTGGCCAGGTTTCAAACCCACTTAAAACTCTGGCTCTAAATTTAGATGGGATCTGGAAACTTAAGTTTCAAGTTCCCCTTGACTTGGGCAAAGCCTGAATTTCAAGCTATTGCACGTTTTAATTTATCTTTTCTCATCTTGATTTACCCAAACTTCTTCTTCCATTTCCCAAGCTCGTTGCTCTGGTTGACACGACTTTCATTTGGCCATTGCCTGGACTCCTCTCACATTATTGTCTTTTACCATTACACAGGCATTGTGCGGTGCGTCTCCCTTTAATCTTGTTTCCTCTGCTGAACTGTAGTCTCCTTGTGGGTAGGGGGTATTCCCAGACCTTTCCTTCCCCATTAGTGAGACTTGCCCAGGGTCCAACACACCATGGGTCACAGTTAAGGCTTGAAGGTTGCTAGCTGTAAAGCTGGAAACCGGGAAAAGATGCATTCCAATGAGATTTCCAGAGCTTTGGCTTTTTGATGTCATTAATTATTCATCAAAAGTAAACTAACAGATAAGCAATACAGGTATCTAGAGAACAGTGGTTTGAATTAAGAAAAAATTTACACAATTGTTGTAACCACCGGCCCACAGTGATTTCAAATGTAGATGCTCGAGAGATACGAGAGAAATACACACGGACTACTGAGTCCTATGGAGGAGGAGGAAAGACATGGCTACTCTCTCAAGGGGAGAGCGCCCTGCCTTCCCGCCCGAGCAGGCTTTTATTAGGTAGTACTGGGTAGGTGAACGGATACAGAATGTGGATTATCGTCTAGCAGAGAAGATAAAAAAACAGGTAGATATTTTACAAAGGGTTCAAAAAGGTCATGCTGAGTTTTGGGGCTTTTATCACCTAACAGATACAGGATTAGTTTCGTTTCCTGCCCGTGCCTACACATCCAAGAGCATCCTAGCAAGCAGGTCTCACAGGATTTTGCATATTTTATGCCCCAGGTCTAATTTACCCCAGGTGTCCACTGACTCTGGTCTGGACCTCACCGTCCCTGCTATTTCTGCAGGCCCTGAGTCGGGCAGAGGGGACAAAGGCAGCCAGGAGACTTGGATTTCTCACATCCAGAACAAGGACTCAGGCTTTTGTCAAAGCCGAGGGAGCAGGGGTGATGTCAATCACCCCTTCACTTCCACAGCCCCCTGAGTCTCTTCCCTCATGGCTTATTCCCATGTGATCGTGTCTGTCTTAGGTTCATTCTCTCCAGAGAATTGTTACCCGTCATTGACTATCCGACCAAGCTGAAGGGAGTGACAGAGCAGGCAGTGCCCATGTTCAGGGAAATAAGTTTGGTCTCCTTAGGCCTCCTGGTTCTCAGAGGTTTCTCACTCAGCCTTAGCCACGGGGGGTTACAGCTCCTGAAACCAGGCAGGGTGGACTCCACACACAATTCAAGAAAAGTTTGTGGAGAACAAAACCGTGATGCTGGGCAAAATTCAATCAGTTCAGAACAGCTTTCCCTCCCTGCTGCCATGCGGGTACTGCCTGCTTGTTTATCTCCACGTTGTGGGAAGACCAAAAGAATAAATGTTAAGCTTTGGCACACGGGGCAGAACGAGAGTTCAGATCTCAAGCACCTTTTCTCACCTTCACTCTTCTTTTGGTGAAAGTAGGAGGGTATTAGTTTCCTAGGGTTGCCTTAACAAAGTGCTACAAAGCAGATGGTTTCAGCCCTAGAAATTCATCGTCTCAGTTCTGGAGGACAAAGGTCTGATCGAGGTGTCGGCAGGGTTGGTTCCTTCAGAGGCTGTAAGGGAAAGCCTGCCTCTTGCCTCTTGCCTACCTGCTGGGGGTTTGCTGGTGATCTCTGGTGTTTCTTGACTTCTAGAGTTCTGTCTTCATCTTCACACGGCACTCTCCTGGGGTGTGTCTGTGCCCAAGTTTACCCTTTTTATTAGAACAGCAGTCATCAATATGACAGTAGACGGGGTCCTACTCTGCTCTGGTATGACCTCATCTTAACTGCTCATATCTGTAGTGACCACATTTCCAAATAAGGTCATGTTCAGAGGTATGGGGGGCTAGGACTTCACATATGAAGTATGTGGAGCAGGGGATTCAATTCAACTCATAACAGAGCACATAGTCTTTCTGTTTGAATTTATTGTTCTCCAAATCAGGCAGAACAATTTGTGTATCAAATTGTGACTATGAATTTGAATGATAAACACCTGGAAGTACATAAAGGTGGGTTTTTTCCCCCTCCACCCAGGAATCTATCCAACCATTCATCCATCCAACCATCCACCCATCCGTCCTTCTATCCATCCATTCAACTCTTGTTACACACATGTGTGCACACACATCCAAACACACATTTCATATGGCTGGGACCTTGGGAGTTCCTAACTGGTTGTCCCTGCCATGCTAGGGGCACCACATGGAGCCCTGTCTGCATGTGTCCTATGAGCCACATCAGGGAGGTAAGGTGGGGTTCAAAACCCAGTCTGTACTTACCGCCTTGGGGAACTCAATGACCTCTTCCTCTTGGAGCCTTGGTTTCTTCATTTGCAATGCAGCAAACATTAGAACAAAGCCTGGGGCTTCATAGGTGCTGGAAAAACAAGTGGCAGTTATTAACGTTATTACTGTTGAGTGGAGTGTGGAAAGACAGAAAGAGAGGGGAAGTGTAGTCCACCTGCCAGCTTCCAGGAGCTCAACATAATACATTCCTCTGGACAGAATTCCCAGCTCTCTCATAGACCTTGTTTAGTCTTATATCCTTACAATCTTTACAGTCATCCTGGAACTGTGGTTCTCAACTGTTCTGGGAACTGGACCTCTCTGAGAATCTGTGCACTCTCCTTTCCAAATAGCACATGTGTGTGGCTGTCCACACAGACTTGTGTGTGATTTTAGAGGGCTCCCAGCTTCTTTTCAGCCCATCTGTGGAGGCTAAGCACCCTCATGCAGGACGTAACAACCTCAGAAATTCATGTGTTCAGTCAATAAGCATTTACTCGTGGCAGTCACATGCTGGGTGCTGCAAGGAAGGCTAGGGAGTGGGAGAAGTCAGACAGGAGATCTTTGCCCAAGTTGCTCACAGGCATCAAGAATTATAATCAGAAGTACAAATGATTCAGTCTTTCAGGAGAAGTACAGCTCCACTTCCGTGAGAGTTCAGAGGAGGGAACGGTTTCCACCATGGGACTGTGCAGATAGTCAAGTGGGTTTAGTAGAGGGGAGGACAGCTGAGCTGGGAAAGGAAAGATGAATGGAAGTTTGGCCTCAGACGACTTGTTGGCATTCCCAAGGACACTCTCCAACAGTTCACACAAACGCACATGCCAATCTGCTGGCATTCGCCTTCACCAGAATGAAACTAGTTGGTAGATTCCTAAAGTGCTCATAAGAAGTCAGATGTAATTTCATGTCATGTTCTTCAGAAACGGTCTTCCTAACTCAGTACACCTCTATAACACAAATCATTGACCATTTATGCAAAACACGTGAGACACGGATGTCCTGCCTGTCTTCAGTCTTCACCTTTGTCGTGAGGGCTCCTGAGGTCTCTGGCCCTCAAGGGGTCACTGTCATTGAGGCTGGGTGGGACATAGCTCAGCTTTCTGTTCTGCCCCTTAAACCGGAGTCTCAGATGCCCTCGGGTGTGGAACGGGAAGTCCACATTGTGGGTAGTTGACCTCTAACTTCTACTTTCTCTTTACCAGGAGAGGGTTTTCTTTCTACCCCCACGGCCTGTCTTTGTCCACATCCCTCTAATGACCAAGAGCTGAAACTCCTCGGGGTCGGAGAACATTCTGACATGCCAGGTTCTGTTCTGCTTCAGCTGCATTGAAAGCACATCCATTTGGTTCTGGTTCATAATGCTTCACTAGAATTTTTCAGAGAGACTTTAATTTCTTCAGTGGTTCAGTGAAGATACAGGTATTTGGGCTGAGTGCAGCTTAGGGTTAGGCCAGGGGTGAAGCTTGTTCTGGTTTGGGTTTTACAGGGTGATCATTTGTAAGACCCTTGTCTCAAGCCAGCCCAGGTGGCAAGGGCAGGGGGATGTGGCCTGGAAACCCACTTGACGAGAATTTTCAGTAACTGTGTTGAGAACACAGTGTCTCTCCTGCACAGTAGCAGCTGCAGCCTTTGAAGGGAAACTGGGCCTCGTTCTCTGCAGTAGAGCTCTAGGTTCCCAGCGTCAAAATGCGTTTGATGCAGCAAGAAGTTAGGAAAGTGATTTCTGGTTCAGGCTTGGGCGCAGACTTGCAGTGGGGCCCCAGGTAAATCAATTCCCCTCTCTGGGACTCCGTCTCCTTATGTGCAAAGCAAGGAAATTGGACTAGAAACTAGATGATGGTCAAGGTACTTTCAGAGCTAAAATGTTATGACGTTATGAAAACAACTTTATTTTAAATTAACTACACCTCTAAGGAAAAGAAAGTCTCCTTTCCCCAGTTGCACACCCAGTTCTTCCTTCATCAAAATTTATCCCTCCCGTGTTTCACTCCCTTAACACTATGCTCATTAGAGAGCTAACTTAATAGCTTAAGCAGCCTTCCTGGATACCATTTATATTTTAACAGAGGCCTTGGTTGTCATTACCTGACGCTGCCTCAGTCACTGGGGTTGTGTAATAAGAATTGTGGGCTCACAACTCACAGAAACTCCCTCCCTCCACCCACCTCTATTTTCCTTTCTTTTTTCTTGTTTTTCAAAAGTATATTTTATTGATTATCCTATTACAATATATTACAATAATATTCTATTATGTCCCATTTTTTCTCTCCTTTATTCTCATCTGCCCTGCACCCCCTCCCTCCAGCATTCCCTTTGCCCCTGCTTTAGTTCACGTCCATGGGCCGTACCTATAAGTTCTGTTCCTTGGCTTCTCCATTTCCTGTACTATTCTTAAACTGCTCCTGTCTATTTTTTGCCTACCAAATGTGCTTCTTATTCCTTGTACCTTTTTCTCCATCCCCTCTCCCCTTCCCCTCCCTGCTGATAATCCTCCATGTGATCTCCATTTCTGTGATTCTGTTCCTATTCTAGTTGTTTGCTTAGATTGTTTTTGTTTTTTTAGGTTTGGTAGTTGATAGTTGTGAGGTTGTTGTTATTCTACTGTTCATATTTTTTATCTTCTTTTTCTTAGATAAGTCCCTTTAACATTTCATATAATAAGGGCTTGGTGATAATGAACTCCTTTAACTTGACCTTATCTGGGAAGCACTTTATCTGCCTTTCCATTGTAAATGAGAGCTTTGCTGGATAGAGTAATCTCGGATGTAGGTCCTTGCTTTTCATGACTTGGAATACTTCTTTCCAGCCCCTTCTTGACTGTAAGGTCTCTTTTGAGAAATCAGCTGATAGCCTTATATGAACTCCTTTGAAGGTAACTCTTTCCTTTTCTCTTGCTGCTTTTAAGATTCTCTCCTTATCTTTAACCTTGGGTAATGTAATGATGATGTGTCTTGGTGTATGCTTCCTTGGGTCCAACTTCTTGGGACTCTCTGAGCTTCCTGGACTTCCTGGAAGTCTATTTCCTTTGCCAGATTGGGGAAGTTCTCCTTCATTATTTTTTCAGATAAGTTTTCAATTTCTTGCTTTTCCTCTTCTCCTTCTGGCACCCCTATGATTCAGATGTTGGAACACTTAAAGTTGTTCTGGAGGTTTCTAAGCTTCCTCTCATTTTTTTTGAATTCTTGTTTCTTCATTCTGTTCTGGTTGAATGTTTATTTCTCCCTTCTGTCCAAGTAGTTGATTTGAGTCCTGGTTTCCTTCCCTTCACTGTTGATTCCCTGTGTATTTTTCTTTATTTCACTTTTCATGGCCTTCACTTCTTCCTCTATTTTGCGACCATATTCAACCATTTCTGTGAGCATTCTGATTACCAGTGTTTTGAACTCTGCATCTGATAGGTTGGCTATCTTCTTTTTGCTTAGTTCTTTTTCTGCAGTTTTGACCTGTTCTTTCATTTGGGCCATATTTCTTTGTCTATGCACACCTGTTAGGTTGTAAGGGGTGGAGCCTTAGGTACTCACCAGGGTGGGGCGACCCAGTTCACTGCGTCGTGGTGCCGTATGTGGGGGAGGTGTCAGAAAGGGAACAATGTCGCTTGCTTGGCTCTCACCCAGCTTTCAGTCACTTCCTTCGATTCCCACAAGTGGACTGTGCTTTTTCAGGTGCTGATTCACAGGTGCATGGATTGTGTACATTCTAGGATCCTGTGGGTCCCTCAAATGACTCTCCTGGGGACTGGGAGTTTCTCCCACCACCGCAGCCCTCTCAGGTTTTTACAGTCAGAGGTTTGAGGCTTTATTTCCCCACACTGGAACCCTGGGTTGCATGGTCTGTCCTGTTTCCCAGTTATTCTGCCCTGTTTATCCACTCTCGAATGTGGGATACCCTGGTCCTCCAGCCATTCCTTGTCATGCGTTCTCACCAGCCTGGCTTCCCATCTTGCCCCTCCTACCAGTCTGGATGAACGTTTCCTTAACTCTTTGGTTGTCATACTTCCATACAGTTCGATTTTCTGGCAGTTCTGATTGTTTTTTGTTTTTAAATTGGTCGTTATCCTTCTTTTGGTTGTGCGAGGAAGTAAAGTATATCTGCCTATATCTCCATCTTGGCCAGAAGCTCCCCTCTTCTTTCCTCACAATAAAACTTGTGTTGAATGCTTTTTTTGCATGAAGCTCTGTTTTAGGGCAATATTAGTATGATCCATACAGAAGGGAATGCACTGCCTCAAGGTGCTAGAAGATTCTCTAGCAGGAAAAGCAGAGCTTTCTTAGTCCTGCTGTGGTCCTACAGAGCACCCCACCCCAATACTATACGGTGTTTCATACGTGAATCTCACCTTTAAATAACAAAATACTCTCATCCATTTTAGATATTTTAAATGGGAATATGTCTGCTTTTGGGTCCTTGCCTCTCATTTTAGCTGGATGTCATGAACAGACTCGAACCTTCACCTGAAAAAGTAGCAACTGTCATACTTCAGGTTTTTGTGGGTAAATTGAGGAAAAGCATACCTCCCTCACATGGAGCATTTGAAGTCTAGTGATTTCATAGCTAAAGTATTTGCCCACAGAGATGTAAGTGCTTACTTAATAGTAATGATTGTTCTAATTGCCAGTTGATTATATAGTGATATATTCAAGGTGATTGATTTATGCAGAGCTATTTGTCCTTTTAGGGCGTGGCTCCTAGACTGTCAGGCATTTTGAATTTTTGGATGTGAATTAAAGAGTTTCTCTTCCTTTCCTTCACTGCCCGTTAACATGGTTTGCACCTGCCTAACTTAACCTCCCTTTTCTTTCTCTCTCCCTTCCTCTTTCTTGATTTCTCTTTTTAAAAGTTCATTGGGAGTTCTTCATTATAAAAAGACTACACACTCATTACAGAAAATTTGAAAACAGAAAAAACCACAGAAAAGTAGAAAAAAAATCGCTCTTGGCATCCAGAGAAAACCACATCTTGGTATATTCTTACTTTATCTCTTTTTCATAGTTTTGAGTTTTGTTTGCTTGTTTTACATGTTGAAGCCATACTGTAGATATAATTTTGCATCTTGGTTGCTTTTAGTTACAATTATCATATAAGCATTTTCCTATGTTAACTTGAAATTCATCACTAACATCATCTATAGTGACTGCAAATGCGGTTGGGCCCAATGCTGGGGTTTGACTTACACCTCCCTGCGAGGTTCATGTTAGCTTCCTTCTCATTTGTTGTCTCTGATGGACTGTGGCTGGGAAACCACCCACCAAGCCAGTTAGAACTGCCTGTAAAATAACAGTTAATCTGTTTTTGGGATCTTTTGGGAAGGCCTGAGGGGTTTTCCTAAGGAGTCTTTGGATTTGAATTTTGTGACATATTCTTTGGTCTCTCAAAGGCCCCCTTTACTTATGTTTTCAGTTCTTGATGGAGACTGTCAAGTAATTGACTTTTAATAAATGAAATACCACTGTACTAGTAAGAATTATAAAAATCTGTTTTCTTTCCCATAACAGAAAATTTCTCATTAGAGAGATAGAATAATGTGATTATCAGAGATGTATGTGTTCAAATCCCAGCCCTCCCACATCCTGGCTGTGTAATCTCGGGCAAGTCTCAGCCTCTCTGTGCCTCAGTGGGATGATAATAGTATTCACCTCAGGGGGTGGTTGTAAGTAGTAAAGGAATTGATCTTTAAGGTGCCTGGCACTTGGTGAACTCTAGTGAATGTTTGCTATTATTATGGCCTACTGTATAGAGGGCATTTTAAAGTTTCTTTTAAAGATTTGGACCTGCTCTTTAGGCTTTTTGTTTTTTAAAAAGGCTCAGGAGTGAAGGAGGGCAAGGCCTGAAAAGAGGAGGGGAAGGAGGAGAGCAGGGCAGTGAGGGAGCCGGACAGACCCCTGGGCACCTCCATCCCGCAGCCTGGGGAGTGGGTACTGGTCTCAGGGCCCCTGACACTGTCCAAGCTGGACAGGGAAGTAAGAGTTAAGACCCAGCAAGAGGTGGGAGCCTGAGCTATAAACTAGAACCTGAAGGAGGAAGGGACTGGGGTCCGCCCTCTCCGCAGGACCAGGACCGCAGCCTAGGTGGAGGGCAGTACAGGGTGTGCAAACAATGCCTGGAGTTGGGGGCAGGGCAGGCGAGGGGAGTCTAACTATAGAATTTGCAGTTTTCCTTACAAGAGGTACAGCACAGTTACATTCTGGTAACGGAAGTGAAATTAAAAATATGAGCAGGAAATAAAATTAATTTAAAAATATCTGAAAACATGTATTCTGTGGCTGGTCCAACTGGCCGAACTTGGCTGGCTTGTTTTTCCTCAGACTGACAGAAATGAGGAGGTGTGAATTTATCTTGGACCTGAGTGGGGAGCCAGGGGGGTTGGCATTGGTTCACTTAGGCTAAATCTGTGTTTTAAAGTCGAGGAGGGGTGCCCACCCACTGGATATGCTGAGGGGTGGGGGAGTTGGAAGGGAAGTACTTGGGCCTGAACTCCTTCTCAGCAAGCTTCTAGAAGCAGTTTGTTTTCCTCTCCTTTGAAAGTACAGTCAGGCAGGCCCAGAGGCAGCCCTGTGACTAGTGGGTGCCAGGGGCCTTTTCTTGGCCAGGTCGAGGACACAGAGCAGCCCCCGGAGGGCAGAGCCGGGCACATTTTCCAGCCTGAAATGCTCCCTGGGACGAGGTGGAGGACAAGCCAGGATTCAGGGAAATAAAATAAAATCCCACTGGGCTGTTTTCTTTTCAGAGCATGGAGAATCATTTAGCGGCATGAAAGGTGGTTAAGAAGCAATAAATAATCTTCAAATGGGGAAAGGCCTAGTTTCATTTTTTTGCACTTATCTGTCCAATTTTCCCAACACCATTTATGAAAGAGACTGTCTTTACTCCATTGTATGTTTTTGCCTCCTTTGTCAAATATTAACTGACTGTAAAGGCATAGGTTTATTTCTAGGCTCTTTATTCTGTTCCATTGGCTATGTGACTGTTTTTTATGACAGTACCATGCTGTTTTGACTACTATGGCCTTATAGTGTAGTTTGATATCAGTTCCTCCAATTTCATTCTTCTTTCTCAAGATTGCTGTGGGTTTTAAGGTCTTTTGTGGTTTCATATAAGTTTTGGGAATATTTGTTGTAGTTCTGTGAAATACACCATTGGTCTCTTCATTAGAATTATGTTGAATCTGTAGATTGCTTTGGGCATTATGGACATTTTAATGATGTTAATTCTTCCTATTCATGAACATGGTATACATTTCTACTTATTTGTATCTTCTTCAATTTCTTTCTTGAGTGTCTTATAATTTTCTGAGTATAGGTCTTTTACATCCTTGGTTAAATTTATTCCTAGGGTTTTTTTTAATGCAATTATAAGTGGGATTGTTTTCTTCGTTTTCCTTTCTAGAGTTCATTAATGGTGTATAAAAATACAACTGATTTTTTAATATTTATTTTGTGTCCTGCTACTTTATTGAATTCATTTATCAGTTCTAGTAATTTTTTGGTGGAATCTCTAGGGTTTTCTATAAACAGTATCATATCATCTGCAAATAATGACAGTTTTACTTCTTTCTTTCTAATTTAGATGCTTTCATTTCATCTTGTCTGACTCCTGTGGCTAGGACTTCCAATAGTATGCTGGATACATGTGTGAAGGCAGAAATCTCTGTCTTGTTCTGGATCTTAAGGGAAACACCTTTAGTTTTTGTCGATTAGTATGATGTTGGCTGTGGGTTTGTCATATATGGTCTTTATTATGTTGAGGTATGTTCTCTATTCCCACTTTTCTGAGAACAGCGATTCTACTCTTGGGAATATATCCAAAAAACTCTGAAACACTGATTTGAAAGAATATATGCACCCCTATGTTCACTGCACTGTTATTTACAATAGCCAAGATTTGGAAGCAGCCCAGATGTCCATCAGTAGATAAGTGGATAAAAAAAGTTGTGGTACATTTATAAATGGAATACTATGCAGCTATAAAAAAGAAGGAAATCTTACCTTTTGTGACAGCATGGATGAACCTGGAGATTATTATGCTAAGTGAAATAAACCAATCAGAGTAAGACAAGTACTATATGATTTCACTCATATATGGAATCTAATGAACAAAATAAAGTAACAAATAAAACAGAAAGAGATTCATAGATACAGAGAACAAGCTGACAGCTGTCAGAAGAGAGAGGGTTAGGGGATGGGTAAAAAAAAGTGAAGGGATTAGGCCCTTGTTGGTGTGGCTCAGTGGACTGAGTGCCAGCCAATGAACCAAAGGGTGGCTGGTTCAATTCCCAGTAGGGCACATGCCTGGATTGTGGGCCAGGTCTCTAGTGGGAGATGTGTGAGAGGTAACTACACATTGATGTTTCTCTCCCCCTCTTTCTTCCTCCCCTCCCCTCTGTCTAAAAATAAATAAATAAAATCTTTTTAAAAAGTGAAGGGATTAAGCAAAGAAAAAATACTGATAGATTCAGACAACAGTGTGGTGATTACCAGAGAGAAAGCAGGAGGTTGGGGGGAGATAGAAAGGGTAAAGAGGGGATAAATGGTGACAGAGGAGATTTAATTAGGGGTGGTGAGTACACAATACAATATACAGGTGGTGTATTATAGAATTAATTGTACACCTGAAACCTATATAATTTTATTAACCAATGTCACCTCAATAAATTCAATAAAAATTAAAAAGTAAAAATTGAAAAAAAAAACAAAATAAAATAAGTAGGGAAAGGCTGCCGTGTAGGAGGCAGAGAAAAGGCTGCAACGCAGAGCACTTTATCTGAGTTTAAACCCCAGAGAGAGTCTGATTTTGTTGTGGTTCAAGACACGGATAATTAAAAACAAAGACATCTTTAAGACAGATCTAAGTCGGCCTCCCTGTCCCGCTCCTTCACCCTGCAAACACCCGACACCCGCTCCCACCCTCCTCCTTTTCCCAGAAAAGACTGGGAACACCCTCACAAGTAAAATCATCCTAACAAGACAAGGCATGTTCTTGAAGAAATTTTGACTTATAGTTTATAACTTTATAAGCATTTCAGTAGAAAGATGTTCCACACTCAGGCACTAAGTCAAGGGCACATAGTTTCAATGCTAGTGAGGTCTTCTGTGTGATTATTTTTACAACATTTACAATTAAATGCAGATTTTCCTCTGCCTGACTTTGACTGGACAAGGGGCTCTGGTGCTCCCCGGGATCTCGGCACACACTCACACACGCAGAGCCTCCCAAGGGCACGCACTCACGGACAACACCCACCCACAGCACGCACATAAGCGGAACCCACCGAACACACACATGCCCTCAGGAAAGCTGCCTGTCCCCAAACCTTCTTCACCAGAAACAGATCTGCTCTGCTTCCCCGACGCTTCATTTGGATAACCGAAATTTTCCTCAAGCAAGAGTATAGGGACAATGACCCTTTTTTAATACTCCAGAAATCTAGAAGAAAATATAATTAATAAGCTCTTATATTTTGGTCTCAAGAGGAATTAATTTTTGTGTGTGTGCACACGCATGCGTGTGTGTGTGCATGTGTCTCAGGAGGGTGGGGGTCCTGAGAAGCAGAGGGCGAGGTGGATTCTGCAGAGATGAGGAGGACCACGGTGGGTCTGATGGGAGGCTTGAGGAAGTAGGGACTGCTACTCTAGAAGAGAAACAATGACAGGTGACGAAGTGTAGAAATCTGGCATACTCCAACAAGCCCCTGTAAACTTGGGGACTTAGTGAACCTCCACAGAGTTCCATGATGTCTTTTCCTCTGGGATGGCCCAGGCTACATAGCACTGACTGGGAGAAACTTGCAGGAAGAGGGAAAGTTGATTTTAGGCCTGCAATCCCCAGCCCCTGCCTAATCCTGCATATTGGGGGCTCCACCAGGGGCATTGTTATTTGCTTCCCAAGGTCACTTTAAGAGGCGGTAAGAAAGGTCAGAGCCCACCTCACCTAAGTAGGAAAGCAGAGTAGGTAGTAGAATAAGCCAGGCCTCAGGGACAGAAAGGCCTAGAGTTGAATCCTGGTGGCCACTTCGTTAGCAGTGCAACTTTGGGAAAATTCCTTGACTCTCTCAACCTCAGCTTTCTCATCCATCAGCTGGGGCCAATGAGCTCCATAACATGCACTTCTTGTGGGGCTGCAAGGAGATAGTGTAAGCATAGTGGCTAGTACCGAGGGAGTGCTCAAGGGATAGAGGCCCCGTGTTCTCCTCTCCCACCAAGGCCTCTAGTCTGCTATTGGAAGTGGATTTGGCTGAAGGAGGCTTTATTCCCTTTTGGAAGACTCCCACCCTCTTCCTACACCCTGGCCACCTCCCTGGGCTTCCCCTCAGCACTTGGAGCTGGAGTCTGACACTCAGGTCCAGGAAGGATCTGGAGCATGTTTCAGCAAGGGGGAAAGGGAAAGTGAAAGGCAGGCACTGAGGCAGGAGGGGTGGGCCAGGCATGGGAGACAGACTTCTGCCTGCTCCCCAGTTTTGATCAGAGCCAGCCCTGGGTAAATGGGATGCACTCATCTCCGAAATAGCTAGTTCAGATGACTTTAGCCCTCCCTCCCCACTCCCGTGTGCAAATTTCCTCTTTCCTTTGGAGACCTTGCTTTGTTTTACTCTGATCCTGTCTTTGACCACCCTGAGCAGCCCCAACAGGAATTGTGACGCTGTCCCTTACCAGTCGCATTTTTAAATGCCATCATTAGTTGTTCTGGGGACTACTTCTTTGCATCTCACGAGTTTTCTCCGGCACCCCTGGGCATCTACACCCATGAATGGCTGTGCTAACCCTGAGAGAAGGAAGTCAGAAGTAAGGCTCATTAGTCAGTATCAAGGGCAGAAAGTCATGTTCAGGTGCTCAGGCAAGGTCTGTAGGGTGGATGGCATTGATTTAGGAGTTGAAAGCTGGACTTTCAGACATTGAAATCTAATTCATTGTCAAGTATTTTCAATCTGTCTTTTCTTCACAGAACAATAACTGGATGGCCCTGGCCAGGTAGCTCAGTTGGTTGGAACATCGTTGCATACACCAAAAACATTGTGGGTTCGGTTCCCAATCAGGGCACATACCTAAGATACCTAGGTTGCAGGTTTGATCCCCAGACAGGGCACATATGAGGGCGATGATCGATGTTTCTCCTGCACATCAATGTTTCTTTCTCTCTTGCTCTCTCTTTTTCCCTTCCTCTCTAAAATCAATAAACATATCCTTGGGTAAGGATAAAAATAATAATTGGATGGAAAACATCCTTCCCACTCCTCACCTAGACTTCTCTGAATCTGGGCTTTTGACATGGATTTTCCCAGCTCAGAATCAAGCACCGCATCACTGAAGATCATCAAACTGCTATTTAGAAATTTTAAAGAAGCAATTTGAGTCCCAGGCAGGGGAAAGGGGTGGATAAAAGAGATTATATGATAATGATATGGCTGTGGAAGCCTGTCAAATAAAGTGCCTTTTCTCTGGCGGGCAGGCTATTTCTGGAGCTGTGTACGGGCTCGCCTCACTGAGGGATGTGTTTATCCTAATGGGAAGCAGGACTGAAGTAGGCCGCAGATCCCTGCACAGCTTTTAAAGCCTTAAGATACCACAGAGACATTTGTGGTGCTCAGAGACACATTTAGCATGCCCTGACCCTCTCAATGTGTGCTGACTGGGCTCTGACAGGAGGCCAGAGGAAAGAGAGGAGAAGCCTAGCAGTGGAAGTGGGGGAAAGTGTGTCCATCCAGAGGTGCCCATTAGGATGCTTTTGGATACAAGGAAGCAAAAAGTCAATGCAAATTGACTTAAACAATAAGGAGTTTGCTATGTGACCCAACAAGCAGACCAGACAGAGCTAGGCTTTCAGGTACAGTATGATCAGGAAGCTAACTTTGTTTTCCTATACTTCTCCCTGCTCAGACTTCTTCCAGTTCTGTTCCTTTGGCTGACTTCCCTCGTGGCTGCAATGTGGCTGCCTGTACCAACTCCGTACTTGCTCCTTTGGTCATGTCTGGGCAGAAAGACAGGGAACTTTTTCCCCTTCAGTCTGAACTGGCCAATTTAAACCAATATCTGGATTAATACCAACCACTAGGTTAACCTCCTCAGCTGATTGGCCTAAATTGGGGTTATGAACCAAACACAAGCAAAGAGATTTGAGCACCCTAACTGCTGGGATCAATATCCCCCCAGGGCACAAGTGTTACATGGGGGAGGGGAGGTTTTACTTGGACCTTGTAAAAAAGGCAATGAGAGAATGAGTTGGCAATGAAAGCTGCTAAGCAGCCAACAGTGTTCCCAGCCAGGAACGCAGAAACTGTGCTCTGGGAAGAGCTATGTGATGGTCCGAGAGACTATCAGTCTGTCTTGCAGAGCTGTTGGGCATCAAGCAAGATGACAGGAAACTAAAAACAGGAAATGGATGTAAGTAGCATTATACATATACAGTTAATATATGTACATAAACAGTGGTAACACTGAAGCCACAAACTTCACAAAGGAACCTCATATCTCAGTTTTCCCTCCTGTAAAATGGTCACAGTAATACTGACTTATCATTCTTGGCAGAGGGTGTAGAAGTTTCACATATTAACTCTAGTGCTCTGGAGACCTGTTAGATACGAGGAAGGTGTGTTTTCCAGTGAAATGGTGACAACTCCAGTCCCTTGATACTCTCTCACTGCCACCCCAACAACTGAACCCATGCTGGTTTTGGCAACATTCTCTCTGGAAAGTATGAAAATTGAATTTCCCCACAGTTGTCAGTCACTGCCCTACTCAACACACGGTGGGGCTCGGCCTCCTGGAGCTAAAACAACCTTGGCACAAGACTCAAGGAGGAACCCACCTATTCCCAGGAGCTCTAGCATGGAAGATCAGACACAGTCACAGACAGAAAGCCTGGTCGTGAGCCTGAAGCCTTGGGCTGGTTCACAGACAGAGCCTGCTGGCTGGGTCCCAGGACAAAGCAGTACTCCAGAACGGTGACAGAGGAAGTGAGGATATTAGTCTAGAGTGGTGACAGAGGGAGTGAGGAGGGTAGGTTAGAGTGGTGGCAGAGAGAGTGTGGAGATAAGTCTAGAGTGGTGACAGATGGAGTGAGGACAGTAGACTAGAGTGGTGACAGACGGAGTGAGGAGGGTAGACTAGAGTGGTGACAGAGGGAGTGAAGAAGATAGTCGAGAGTGGTGACAGAGGGAGTGTGGAGGGTAGTCTAGAGTGGTGACAGAGGGAGAATGGAGATTATTCTAGAGTGGTGACAGAGGGAGTGAGGAGGGTCTTGTAGAATGTAGACAGAGGGAGTCAGGAGAGTAGTCTAGAGTGTTGACAGAGTGAGAAAGATAGTCTAGAGTGGTGACAGAGGGAGTGCAGGTGGTAGTCTAGAGTGGTGACAGAGGGAGTGTGGAGGGTAGTCTAGAGTGGTGACAGAGGGAGAGAGGGCCATAGGCTGGAGTGGTGAAAGAAGGATAAGAGTAGCAGAGTCTGCTAGGGAGTCCAGAAGGCCGGGGTGGGCTTCTACATCCTCCTGATGGACACTGTACTACTTGTGTCACAGGCAATGCAAGTCCACCGAGAATTATAAGAATGACTCTGAAGGCTGCATCATCCAGTCCCAGTCCAGTCTCTGAGAGGTGGACTTGAGTGTTTCCCAGGCCCAGTCTTGAGTTTCAGGAAAGACAGTCAGTATTTGTTTCCCCAGATGCCGGCGGGCCAGGACTGCTCTGTACTTCCCTCTTTCTCTAGCCTTGAGTCTCCTCAAATGGGTGGGACCATGAAGCGCGCATATGCAGGAGCAGGCACGCGGGCACAAGCGTGTGCCACGCGGGCACTCACACTGCCTCCGTGCCTTTTCCCAGGCCTGTCCCTCTGGCCAGCAGATAGAGAGAGGCTGTATTCCGTGTTTGGGCAGGGAGGGAAAACACAGAAACAGACATTTTCTTTTCCCTTACCTACTAAACGAGACTGACTATGGGGAATTCTCAAAGAAGAGCAGTTGAGGTCCCTACTACCTCAGGTCCATTCATGGCACAGTCTCTCGGCAACCCCAACACGATGCTAAGTGCTTTGAGGGGAAAAGTGGCTCCTACAGCTCTCGGGGTCCCCCACGGTGCCTTGCACTGAACAGCGGTGGTACAAACTGCATGTAAGAGCTGGAAGGGACCTTAGGGGCTTGCAATGCCAGGACAGGTTTACGGAGGAGGGGCGGGCCCAGAACGGAGTCCCCTTCAACCACACAGCTGGTCTCTGGGGGCGCCTGGTCTGGGCCCCGGTGTCAGAGGAGTTGTTGGGCGGCCATAGCCCTAGAGAACTGCTGCATTCCAGGGGCATGCGTAAGTCCCTGGGGAGCTTGTTACTTGAGAAGAGCCTGGAGAAGTCAGGGAGACCTCTGAGGCCCACCTCTGCTCACCACAAGATGGCAACAGAGCTTTAGATGGCGTGAGCCCTGGCTGTGGGGGTGGGGAGTGTCCAGTATCCTCTGGGGGCTAGATGTCATGCACATCCCCAAACCTGATGGCCTAAGTGTTCCTTCCATGTCTTCGGGTCAGGCTGAGAGTTGATTTTATGAAGGCCTGGGTATGTCTCTCCATCTTGTTTTGTGGCCTTGAACTCTGTTATGACGTGCACCTATTAACTGGTTCTGATCGCTGTCCCTTAGTTCTTCTATAAGCTCTGTGGCAGCGTGGGTGGCGGGAAGACACAGTTTTACTCACATGACTTTAGTAGGCCCTTGGGAAGTCAAGTCAAAGATTGAAAACCCATTAGACAATCGACAACTAGATATAATTTAGTACCATGTGCAGTGTGAATTTACATTTTCCATTTAGAAGAAGAGATTTAAAGTGGCTTTTCCAGCTGGAAGCAATATTGCTTAAAGTGTGCGCCTCTCTCCTGCAGCCCCTGAGTGCCCCTTAGGTCTTCTCCCCATAGGGCAACATGTGGCTGTCGTAAGCCCACTGGGTGGCAGCTCTGGGAGGCAGCTGGGACGCTGGAGTGGGAGCGCGGAGGGCTCACAATATCCCACCCAGGATCCTGCTCAACTATTCCTTTCGCTGCCAGGGGATTCTTGCGAGCTGGCCAGCCAGGGGTCCCTTGAGGAATTCATTCCCATCATGCTGGTCAAATAGTATTTGTTACTCCAACTTGGCCCTGGGAGGCTGGGTGACAAGTGGGGAAAGGACAAAACAGAACAAGACACTCTGCCCAAGACAAAGGTTTATGGAGTGGATGCAAGGAGGACGTGAATGCATCAGCTCCGTGAATGAAAGCTGTGAATAAATGAGTGAGCGAGGAAGGAGAAGTCCCGGTGAGGAGAGACCACTTCGCCACCTGCCTCTGGCTGGCCCAACTCTGTGTGTCACCCGTGTTCCCATGCCTGGGAGATGGCATAGGTCTTCGCCAGTCCCCAAGACGCAGCTGTTCACAGATACCCAGGAAGTCAGTCCTTCAACAACAGGAAACAGCCACGAGGAAGTTTGACACTTTCTCTGCTTCGAGTCATCTCTGCCTTATCTGGTCTTCGGGAAAGGCTGGCTCCTTTATGTGAAAATGACCATCTCTGCCCATCAGAGGCGTGGTTAGACACCCTCGGCGTGCTGCAGAAGAGCGCCTTTGGGGGCAGCTCTGTGGTCAAGAACAAACATTAAACATATTTTTTATTGACTGTTTAAGTAGAAAAACAATGCTTGTGTATATTTGATTCTTATTATTCACCAATTCCATGTTTGTGAATCTGCCTACTCACTAAACTTGTTTGTAACCTGCAGATCAATACACGTGGTGCTTCTGTGACCGTCCATACACAGAGGCAGAATGGCATCAAATTCACGCCACGGGCACGTTCCCAGCTGTGGTCAGACAAGGTGACACTTGTCTCAGCTCTCATGCTCTAAACGACTAACGGTGTCCCAACCTACAGGGTCTGGAACAGGTAACACCCCTCCTTTTTTTTACAAGCTCCTTTATTACAAAATCATACACATGTAATTCTATAACATAACAATACCACACTCAAGCACACCATATGACATTTTAGGTGAGAGGTTCAAATTAAAACTATAAATTATTACACCCATATTATTATCCTACCAGCCACACTGAAGCAGGTCTTACTTCTGCCGGACCCTGTGTGTGCGCACACACACACACACACACACACACGCACACACACACACACATGAATTCCTTTTACCACCTACACTAGGGTTGGCAGACATTTTCTGGGAAAGGCCTGATAATAAGCATTTCTGGCTTTGTGAAGCGTGTGATCGCTGGCACATCCACTCAGCTGCCGTTGTATCAAAAAATCGGCCAAAGAAAACGATTATGCAGGGCTGTGTTCCAATAAAGCATTACTGATAGACACTGAAGTTTGAATTTCATATAATTTTCATGTATCACAAAGTATCGCTCTTCTTTTGTTTGTATTTAAACGATTTAAAAGCGTAGAAACCATTCATAGATTGTGGGCAGCTCGGGCACGGTGTAGGGGCTGGAGTCGGCTGTTCGCAGACCCTGACCTTGACTGCAGGCCGGTGGGTCTGTCTCTTCCTGTTGATACATGCAGGTCACCTCACTGTTTTAACGGCTGCCCAGCATTCCATTGCGTGGGTTTGCCTCAATGGACATAAGCATTTCCTTGTTGATGATGTGTAGATCATTCCCAGCATTTTACTGTAACAGAATGTCCCTGTACATACATCTTGTGGCAAGTGTCTGAGTATTTTTATGGAGCAGAAGTCTAGAACCGGACTTGCTGGGTGAAAGGGTTGCAGGGTTTGACCCTGAACGTTGATGTATTCTGAGAAGGCAAATGGATAAGGAGGACTTCTGGAGAAGGCTGGGGCTCTTTTTCTAGGTTTACTGTCCATTGAGTTGGGCTGCCAGGTGAGTAGGAAATGGCCCCTGCCCTGCTCTGGAGCAGAGCAACGACACCTAAGATATCCTAAATAAAGTGCATGGAAGTCCCTCTCATGGCCTGCTCCATGGACGTCCTCTCACAGAAGTGAGCCAGTAGCACGGCCCACAGCACCAGTCCCGTGGCGATGCTGAGTGAGAGGCGGCCTGGAGATGGGCCTGCTCTGTGGAGGTGAGGGCAGCCTTGGGGCGAGCTCCTGGGGCCTACACTCAGGGTTGGGCAGCCCACAGGAGCCCGCTACGGGGCCACGGCAAACAGATCAGCCTCACATGGGGTGCGTGTTACCCATCGGCCTGAGAGGACTGAGGAAGACTGAGCACCAGAAATGCTCATCCAGGCTCCAAGGTCGGGTGAGGCCCTAGTGGAAGACAGCAGAGGCAGAATGGAGTGTAAACTGGGAGGTCACATCCGAGGCCGGGCCCCAAGGGAGGACGAGGAAGCCCCATCCGACACAAGCCCGAGGGCAGGGACTCTGATGAGCAGTTTGAGAGAAGCACGCGGTGAGTATACAGGCATCCCTGTGAGGATTAGGACACACAGAGAGGCCAGTTACTACACAGGACATTAGAGCGAGAGCAGATTTCTTTTAACTTCCCTCTAGGCTGAAGGGAGTAAATCACCAGAGATGAACAACATAAACATTCAGAAGGGAGGGGAGGGTGTTGAATGCATAGTAGTTAATCAGAAACCCCAACTCATCCAAAAAAACATTCAATTACCAGGAGCCAAAATGGGCTTTGGGCTCCGGGGACGCAGAAGTGACTCTGCCGTGACCCCTGCTCTGCGCGCTCGTCGTGGAGGGAGGCAAACAGGCCCGGACCCGGGAGGGTTCGCACATGGCGGCTGCGTCTCCACAGAGGAGCACAGGAGTGGGTGGAGGAACCAGACAAGAGCCGGGCCAGCTCCATCAGAGGGAGTGGGCAGATGTGTGGAGAAGGGTGGTTTGGGGGTTGGGTTTTTTTTTTTTTATCTTTTTTAAAAAATAGACTTTATTTTCAAGAGTACTTTTTGGTCCACAGTAAAATGGGGCAAGAGATGCAGAGATTCCCCACACACCCACCGCCTGTTCACAGGCACAGCCTCCCCCGTTATCAGCATCCCCCCCACTGGAGGGGCACATTTGTTACAATTGACGGACCTGCATCGACACAGCATGATCACCCCAAGTCCATGTTCACATTGGGTTCACTCTCGGTGGTGTGCATTCTAGGGTTCGACAGTGATTGATGATGTGCATCCACTGTTGCAGCACCATACAGGGCAGTCTCCTGCCCTGAAACCCCTCCACGCCCCGCTGTCCTCCCGTAACCTCCCACAACACTGATGGGTCTCTTAACTGTCTCCCTAGTGTGCCCTTTGCAGAAGGCCATGTGGTTAGAATCATGCTGTACACAGCCTTTTCAGACTGGCTTCTTTCACTTAGTAATATGCATTTAAGTTTCCTCCATGTCTTTTCATGGCTTGAGAGTTCATTTCTTTTTAGCACTCAATAAAATTCTGGTGTCTGGATGTACCAGTTTATTGACTCATTCACCTCGTGAAGGACATGTTGGTTACTCCCAAGTTTTGGCAACCATGAATAAAACTGCTACAAACACCTGGGTGTGGGTTTTTGGTGGACATAAGTTTTCACCTCCTTTGGGCAGAGAAAGGTTTGTTCCGGAGCGGCACCGGAAACAGGAGCACTGCGTGCGCTGGCCAGGGGGATGAGAGCGACGAAAAGCCTTCTGGGCCGAGGAGACAGCATGAGCGAAGGCACAGGTGGAGGTGCAGGTGGAGGGGCCGTGGGCACCTGTGGGGCGCACACAGGGAGTCCAGGGTGGGCAGCGTGCGGGAGAGCATCGAGCTCTGCGGCTCGAGGCTGGGGCTGGCGGGTGCAGGTGCGGAAAGCCTTGTTAAGGAACCTGGACTCTGTCCGTACCTGATGAGGAGCTGTTTGAGGGTTTGGGATGGCCCACCCTCAGGAAACCCCTTTATCCTGGCCAGACTGGGCTGGTTGGTCAACCTAGTTCTAAGTAGAAGAAGGATGTGATCAACTTGCTTTTTAAAAAATTTTAAATAGCTTTTTGTTGTAAGAATAATTTTAGATTCAGAGAAAAGTTGCAAAGATCCTATAGAGTTCAGTGTACCTTTCCCTTGGTTTTCTCTGTTCTTTACATCTTACATTCATATGCTACATTTTTTAACACCACGAGATTAACATCAGTACGTGACTGCTAACAGACTCTATTTGGATTTCCCCAGTTTTTCTACTAATGCCTTTTCTGTGCCAGCGTCCAAGCCAGGATCCCACATCTAGCATTTTTGTTAATAGAAAGATAAATGTGGCTGTGGTGTGCAGAGTGGACGGGAGAGGCCTGCTCTCCCGTTGAGGGGACCCGAGAGGAAGCTGGGGTGGGAGCTGTTGAGGGCAGGGATTCCAGCTGTTGCAAGACAGAAGAGAGAAGGGTGACATGGACCTGGAAGGTTAAGGAGGTAGACTCCATGGGACTCCTAGATCCACACTTGCTGATGAATCGGTCTAATTAAGTACAGTCGAAATGTTGCCGTGTGTTGCGTGCTCCTCCGTTTTACCCAGTAGTCTACACAGCAGGTAATTATCGAGCACCTACCAGGTGGCGGGCACTGGTGTTCTGTGGACACATGGCTGTGTTTCCACCTGCCAGCCTCCCGCGTGCCCAGGTCTCTCCCGTTTCTTCCCTTTGCACAGCCCCACTCACTGCCACTGCCTGTGAGTGTGCTAAAACCAAACCCCACTCTTTAAAAGAAGTTCAACACTAAAAGAATTTTCACAGCCTGTCCTTACTGCTGCCAAGAATATATATTACCAATTTCCAGTGGAAGCTCAAATGTCCCTTTGTAATAATCTGGCCTCCAAGCACTGAATTGGAGGGGTCACCACAAGCTCGGACTACACCCAGGGGACCGGCTGCCATGCTGCCCGGCGAGAGGTGTGGAGGGCGTGGCAGGCCTGAGGTGGTGATGGAGCCTGAGACCCGCAGGGTCTGGAGGCACACTCCCTTGGGTTGCAGCCCAGAGTTAAGAAAAAATTCAGAGAAACCCTGGTTGGCACATTTCTAGCCCAGATGGAAGAGAAAAGGACACTCTGCTCAGGGGTTCCAAAACCAACACGGAGAAGTGCCTGCTGCCAGCACATTCCAGGTATGTTGGCACGTGCCGCAGAAGAGAAATGTACTCACCCTGCTGGAAAGGGGAAGACAAGAAGACGGACGGCTGTTGAGAGAAAGCGGGGAGCTCCTTGCCAACTGCAAAATGACAGAGCAGGACTGCTGTGAGCCAGGAGGAAGGGGCTCAGACAGCCCGGCGACAAGCACCTTGAGATGGAGGGCTCGTGGCTTGTCGGCCTGACTCCCCCACCCCGTGTGCCCCAAGCCACTCGGCCTTACTTTCTGCACCAGTTAAGGGAGGGTCCTGTCCCCACATTCTTTCTTGCCCCTCCTTCATGCCCCTGAGGGGGCTCCTCCTCCTCCATCCTCTGCCTATTCACGCTCTACCCATCTTTGGGGGGCATCTGCGTACTGCCTCTGCATTTTGGATATTTCTTTCATTCCAAATGCCACATGAGGGGAGAAGGTAGAAAACTCGCATCTCCAGACTTTTGTGCCATGTATTGTAGGTGACGTGTCCACATGAGAATTGGGTTGGAGGCAGTGTCCCCATCTGGGAACCACAAGGAGGATGCAGAGACACTTGGTTCCTGAAGATGTAGAATGATTGAGCTTCTGGTTTCCGGTGCGAAGGGTCCTAGGTGCTGAGGGCCTGTGGATTCTTCTCAAAGTCCCTTCATGGGGTTGGGCACCTTACGGCTAATGGCCTCAGAGTTTGGCTTGCCTGGACATTTTGTGGCCTTGCTTATAGTCTTGATTAAATTACTTTTTTTTCCAAAAATGAGTAAGAATGGCTTCTGTTGTTTGCAAGTAAGAACTGTGACTATTACGCTATTTTAGTGATTTTGGGCTGCTATAACAAGACACCGTAGACTGGGCGGCCTAAACAACAGATGTTTATTTCTTGCAGTTCTGGGAAGTCCCAAATTAGGGTGCTGGTAGGTCCGTGTTGGGGAGTGCCATCTTCCTGGTTTGCAAATGGCCTTCTTCCTTCTATCCTCACTTGGCAGACAGATATAACCTCTCATCTTATAAGGGCACTCATCTCATTTATGAGGACTCCACCCTATGACCCAGTCACCCGCCAGAGGCCCCATCTCCTAATACTAACACATTGAAGCTTAGCTTCAGCGTAAGAATTTTGGGTGGACACAAACCATTTGGCCATAGTGCCATCCTTCAAGAACAGCTGAAGAAGTCTGGGGCCTTAGATTCTGTGGACGTGCACGTCTTTAGATGCACCGCCTCGTTTAACACTAAGGCCCCTGTCTAGTGTTTGCCCTCATTGGGTCTGCCTCCTCACTGGGTGGGAAACATCTGAAGGCAGTGAGTCTGTCTCTTCTTTTTGTTTTGTTAGCAGCATCTCACATCTGGAAAGGGATTGATAGAACATTGGCCAATCCACTCATTTTACAGGCAAGGTGGGGCTCAGAGCAATAACCAGGGAAGTGCCTGGCCGAGGGCTGGAAGGGGCGGGAGAACCACAGCCAGGCCTTCCTCCTGTTGTCTTCCGGAAGAGTGCTGAGCCCAATAGGGCATTAATGCAGAAGGTGCGTTGTGATAGTTCTTGAATTTAAACAGGGCCTTCTGAGGAATTCAAAGTGTTTTATCAACCTGCAAGCTCCAAACTGTATAATTTATACTTCTAGAAAGTACAAAGAGAAGAGGAAAGCTCTTCTATTTAGAGTAGGTAAGACTGAGGTCCCATGGAACTGAAGTGATTCGCCCAAGATCTGTACTAAAGTTAGGAGGCTTCTGCTCTTTAGATTCCATATCTGTTTAAGGAAAACAAGACGCTGTGGGCTTGAGTAATGGAAACACTTCCCAAGATGCATTCGGGGTTGCCACCTGAGAGGACCCTGAATAATGCTCAGTCTTCAGGTGTTCCTTGGAGAGGATAGAAAGCCCCTGTATTAAGTATCTATTGCTGCTTAATGCACTGCCTCAAAACTTAGTGGCCTAAAATGACCCTGGTCATTTACTATCTCTCAGATGCTGTGTTTCGGGACTTTGGCAGAGGCTGGTTGGGTGTCTGTGTCTCAGTGCCTCGCAGGAGGTTGCAGCGCAGGACGCCTGGGGCCCGGATCACCTTGAAGGCTCCTCGCTAAGAAGGCTGGTAGCAGGCTGGGACACTGGAACAGCTGGGGACCCGGACATCTCTCACCATCTCTGCCTCTATGTGGTCTCTCCAGCAAGCTGGCTTCCAGGTGGCCCAGAGCTCCAAAGGTGTGTGTCTTGAGAAAGAGCACCAGGCCTCCCCTGGGAAGTCATACAACGTCACCTGCACCGCACTTGTACTTCAGTGAGTTAGAAGTGAATTATTTGACTTATTGTGTTCATAGGGAGAGAAATCAGGCATCTCCTCTTTGTGGGAAGAGTGTAAAGAATTTGTGGACGTGTTTTAAAACCACTGCCAGCCCCAAATTTCAGAGAGTGAAGTGATTTTCCCCAAGCTCCACGGCGAACAGGTTAGCAGGACCAGGGCTAGAACGCAGACCCTGCAGCTCCTTGTCTGTTAATGTCCAGCATTTGAACATTGAGAGAGTCAGAAAAAGGGATCTGGTTTGGGCGGTTTTCTTCAGGAGTTACTTAATTTTTAAGCTGTTGTAAATCCTTTGGGGAACAAGATACCTGAGGGTAGCTAAACACAAACAAATAAACAAGCCTACAGACAAACATACCTTCAGGAACCACTGCTACTATTAACTGTAACGCTGCCCTTTATATGTATACATCACTGGTCCAGACACAGTGAGCGACTCGTCAAAGATCATAGAGCAAGTCGGGTCCCAAACGGAATGTGAACCGGAACCTTAGCCTTCGTTTCTCTTTGTTCTGCTGTGTTGGCAAAACTCCCTGGATAACCTACTACTTAATGAGGATATTCTCATTTCATCTTTCCTTGAAATGGAGCCAGCGTACCATCATTGACTGCAGGGCCGCTGGGGTGTGGCGGCTGCGGGCCGGGCAGGGCTGCATCTGGTTGGGGAACTGCAGGAGCACCGCAGGTAGCTCCCTGCCCTCACAGACTCGGAAAGCAGGGTGGCATAGGTCGCTGGGATATTGCTGACACCCTTTGATGTAAAATCTGGTTTGCCCCTCTCCCTCTGCCCGCACCCCTGCCACCTTGGATTCTTGTGTTTCTGAAGTGGAAAACAACCTGCTTTGATAAAATTGGCTTGAATTTAATCATCCATATGTTTGCTCCCTGCAGAGACCCCCAAGGAGTGATTGCTATTGCTTTGGGCAACTTACCAAATATATCAGTCCATGTGCAACTATTGAGCACTCTCTGTTGACCTGGCATTGTACTTGATGTGAACGATAAAAATCCGGGTTCGTGCACAGCTTATGGTGATGGTTCCAGGCGTCAAATCACTTTATGAACCAGCCCCCATAGAACATGCTATTAACCAAGTCTCGATCACATGGATGACACAAAGTGTTCTAGTTTCACAGAAATCACACCTTAACCAGTACTTTCTAGGAAAAACAGATAATTAATAGTAGTGTGCTTTTGCAAACACACACACATGCATGTGACGGCAGGGAACTTAAGTGCTATTGGAAAATCAGATGTGTGGCACCTTTCTAATTAAAAAGATTATTTCCTGCAAACGCAGATGGAATATCCTCCCCCTGCTTCTATTTTTTCCCCTATAAAACAAGCTTTCTGCAAGAAATGTGAAATTTATTACGAGAGGGAACATGCTAACTTTCCAAACATGGCAGTCGGTCTGAGGAAACGAGGCGACGATGGCTGGGAAAACACCCCCCTTTGCGCACAGGGCGGTTCACACGAGCCCAGGTGCCACCCATCGCCGGCCCATGTTGGCCCCGCAGCTGAGTCTGACCGCAGGGGCCAGGCCAGGCGGATCAGAGCCCCGCAGGTTAGAACCATCTAGTGGGTCTCCTGCTGCCCCCAGCAGACTAATCCCAACTCCAGCTTTGTCTGTTGTACATCCTCCACGACTTTTCTCAGCCAGGGTTTAAATGACTCAAGTTCCACCATGTTCCCTGGAGGGCTTATACTGCAGCCAAACAGAGCAAACTCACCATTTGGAATTTTTTCCCTTTTATTGAATCTAATTTTTCCTTTCCTTCTTTTCCCACTGTCATGTTCTTGCTGGAGCCCTTTGGACCACCCACCGTGCCTGCTCGTCAAACATGAGGAACGGAATTTCCCAACTTTGTCTATGACACACTTGTGAATTGTTAGCAGTCATGGCTGTGGCACCGGGGTCTCAGCTCTTAGATCCAGGGGCACGCCAGGCCCAGCCGTCTAACCACACAGCCAACCCTCTAATAAGCCCACATGAAAACACCACCGCTTTGCACCAGGGTCCCATCATCTCTACTTCCAACCTCCTGGGCCAATTGAGCGCAGTGGACTCAGAAAGTGGCAAAAAAGGAAGAACGTTTTCGAAACCCAGAAAAAGGTTAGTCTGCCCATCTGAGAGTCACCGCTGAACACAAATCTAAAGAGAGTAAAACTCTCACTCACTTTCCCCTCTGAGGCACCTTTACTTTCCTTTTCTCATTGCTGCTACTTTACTTTTAAACTTTTACAACAGTTTTCTAAGTCCTCCTTCAAAACCTCAACCCCAAAGAACCATGTCTGATTATAGACAAATAGAATCGTTTGCTTGTTTAATTTAATCATAATGTGGGAATAAGCCTGATAATAAGATTTACCATTTATTGGTGATTGTACAAGGAGACAGACAGTGTCCTTTAATCCCAACAGGTAGCACAGAGCCCGTTGTCTGGGTAAGAACGCGGAGGCTGAGTGATGCTGAGTAGCTCGTGAGGGTCGTAGGCCTGGAGCGGGAGCTGAGATGAGCTGGAGAACATAACCACTATCGACACTTTCTCCTGCTCTTTACACGAAATCCTCTTGGAATGACCAAGGAGAAGGTGCAGACGGAGGCGGGGTGGAAACCAGACGCCCGCACGCCACTCCGCTCTGCCGAGGTTCTGCTTCCCCACCCTGCACGCAGAACAATGGGTGTCAGACCCGCTTTCAGTTCCCAGGGACAGCTGCTGCGCCCAGATTTACTCCTGTGCACGTCACTCACACAGACGCCACAGCACTGCGTTGGCCTCGTCTAAGGCATCGGGTGGACGCGGTTGCGGGTAATCGGGACTTGGCTTGTGAGGGGAGGCATCCATACCTGTGCCGAGGACAGCCTGTTGCGCAACAATGTCTTTTCGTGGTTTAGTTCAACTTGTGAAAGTCTCACCAAGGCTGCGTCCATCACTGCGGCTGAGGTGCCAAGCACAGTGAACCAGTACCTGCGTTAGTTGCTGAGGGAACTAACCCTGCCCTGGAGATCCACAGAAAGCACCTGGATCCCGGGGTGCCACTTAACCTCTTTGTAGAGCTCTGTTCTCTGTGCTTCAATCCCCTAATCCAAGCAGTGGTCACACACGGTCTCTTCTCTCCCTTTCTCAGAAGGATGTTGCCCACAAGTGACAGAACAGAACCGCCTTGCTGTTGGCGCCATTTCACCAGGAGCAGACCCGGCTATCCCACTGATGGCCACCAGGGCGGAGGAGGGGCACAGCTCCGGCTTCACATTCTCCTCAAAGCCTCCCAGAGGCTCTAACCTTCTGCCAGTTCATAGAAGGCGAGTTCCCGGGGTGCTGGCCCCACCAGCGTACTCTGAGGTCTCATCTCAGAGCATCCAAATCCCACACTTTGTCTCTTTGCAACTCGGCTCAAATTCTGAATCCGTGGCTCGGTGTCAGCCGTGAGACCTGGGGCATTCTCAGCTAGTATGCCTTCAAATGGCCTCTTCTCCATTTCCCCTTTCTTTCACCCTTTGAAAAGCCAGTTAGACAGATCTCAAAACTTTTCATTCTGTCCTCCATGGCTTATAATCTCTTCTACATAATCTTTTCTACCTCTCTATTGTTCTGAGCTGTATTCTGGATATTTCCTCCAGGTCTCAAAGTATCTTTTCGTGTGGTTTGCTGTTAAATATATCCATTGAATTTTTAATTTCTATTTCATATTCTGAGTTTTATTTTCTAGAAGTTCTGTTTCATTCTTTTACAAATCTGCTTATCCTTTCCTCAGATTTTAAAGGTTCTCTTCCATTTACTGAAAAGCATTTATACTCTGTTTGGGCATTTCAAAACCAGAAGTCGTCGCAGGCCCATTCTGCTGCCTGTCACTTCTGCTGGCTCTCGCTGTGGGTGCCTCGTTTCCTTCTATTTGTGGCGACTTTTAGCTGTGAGCCTCCAGCGTAATTAGAAATCACTGCAAATTCTCGAGGCCTGGAGAGAAGGTAAATTCCTTCAGAGAAGATTTCTGTCTGCTTCTTCGGGTGCATGTTAATAGTTTAGTCTGAAATCTCTTTAATCTACATTTTCTGCCTATTTTCTTCAGATGACCCTTGTAGAGTGAATTCAGGCTTTAATTTTACAAGAGTCTGGCTTGCTTTTCTCAGGAAAGTTATTTCCACCTTCTACTCCAGTGCCAAGATTCCGGATAAGCAATTTTTCTTGCAGGTGTTACTTGCTCCCCCAAATTCAAAATGGAAATTGGGTTTATTTCTAGTCCTTTCTTACATGGAGGGTATAGCTCTTGGAGATTCTAATTTTATGAGACATCTTTTATTAGATTGTCCACCTTGGGCAGAACTGGGTTTGGTCTCCTGTCTGCAAAACCTGGTCAGGCTCCAAACACATCAATTCTCAAGTTTACTAGATCCAGAAAATTCTTTCAGTGCCAACTTCACTACTCTTCTCACCTCCTGCATTCTGCCTTCATTTATTTCTTTGGTCAGAGTATCCCATACTTTCTTGCTAATTCATGGAGGCATTTAATGATAAAAATATTTTTCCCTGCACTTTCAGTTGTTTTGAGTAGGAGAGCTGGTCTGGACTCCTGGTCTACCACATTGCTAGTAGCAGAAATCTCAGTTTAATTCTGCCTTTTCTAGGAAGCATTCCACAACCTTTTCATCGTAGAGCTTCAGTTAGGAAAATGTAAGAGCCTTGCCTAAAATCTTTCCAAGATAGTCAACATGTATTTATTTTAAAAAATTCATTGAGCATGCCAGGCATTATACTAGTTGGTGTCCAGTGGCAAATAAGACAGACCTGGTCTTTGCCCTTCAGGACACGCCGTGTGTGTGCATGAGGTGAGGGCTGGAACGCGAGGCCGGACCAGGGTTAGTTGTGTGGATGAGGCATCAGCAAGACAGCAGGGAGCCAGTGCTTTCTCCAACAAACCTGCGCCAGGCCCCTCTCTCAGGGAGTGGGCACAGATACTTTTAAAGCTTTCCAGGCGATTCTAAAGATGACCCAAAGTTGGAAACTGGTGATTTAATCAACAACTTAACACAGAATTTCCAAAAAGGTTCTGGGGATGAGTCCCAGAGTGTGCAAGTCTTGGTCCACTCGTCCCTCACTGCTGAGCCAGATGTGGGGCTTCCAGAGCCCCTGGGCACATCACCACCTCCACGTGCAGCAGCGTCTGTGTGCTGCCCATGCCGTACAGGTGTAATGCTTCCCGTGAGTGCTGTGGTACAGGCGGTCCCGAGTTGGAGTATCTGTCTGCAGGATTTGGTTGGCAGTGTGATTTGGTGAAAACGTAAAGCATTTGGGGTCAGATAGACTTAAGCTTATATCCCTTCTCAGCCACCAATTTACTGTGTGGCTGTAAGCAAGTTTTAAAGCTTCTTTGGCCTCAATTTCCACATCTGTAAAATGAGACTATCATTTACTTTGCATGGTTCTTATAAGGATTAGAAATAATGCCTGTAAAGCAGTTAGTCCAGGAGCTGGTTTGCATAGACAGGTGTTTAATAGGTAGCAGCGTTGTCACCATCTCACATAGTGGTTACCGTTAGAGAACTTCCCAAACTTCCACCAGGGTCAGAGCCAAAAAATTAAGAATGAAAGACAAAAACATAAAGTTGGGCGGAAGCGTGGGGAATTGTTGTCCTTGGATATCTCAAGCTATGGATTATCCATGTAGCTCCATGGAGGGCCTTTGTGGTTTCCAAGATGGGTGTGGCAACATCAAGTCAAACCCACCGAGAAGTATTTGTGGGAACATTTTGGCCAAAGCATGCTGTCCCTGGCTCCTCCTGGGGCCGCCAGGGCTTCCTGCACATTCCTTTTTGAAAGTCACTGGAGGAATCTCAAAGGTCCTTCTCTTCTCTGGGCTGAGTCCCAGGGCTGTGGGTCTGTCCTGGAGTCACCTTGGGTCTTCCAAGCCCGGCGTCCTGGGGCCAGGAGACGGCGGACGAGAAGCTGGGCGGGAGGTGCAGGCCCCGTGCAGGGCCCGGTTCTCCTCCCCGGGGCACGAGAGGAGGAGGAGACACAGCAGAGCTCCAGCTCTGCACCTGCTGCTGAGGCTGCGGGGTCCGTGAGGATGATGGCGCCGAGACTGCAGGCCTCCTGCCCAGACGTGGCCTGGAGGTGTCCTTAGGGTGATGAGGGCCTGAAAAGTAGAGGTAACCTGCCCTAAGCGGAAGGGGCTATTGGGTGTGTCCCAAGGGAGCGACGGCTGCCTACCTTGCAGAAGGAGTTGTTCACATTACAAGTGGATGTGTGTCAATGGTGAGCTGACCCTCTGCAGTCCATTTAGAAGCTCATCTGTGGCCCTGTCCTCTTCCACTCCTCATGTCCCACCAATCCCCGTGATGCTTGGTTATTCTCTTGACATGTCCTTTGTGTCTCTCTTGGTCAGTTAATCTGTATCCTGAGGAAGATAATAATGACAACCATCTATGGAGATGCTAACACACACCCCATAAATGACTCTACTGAGGCTCCAATCCACACTGTTGGACACCCCCCATCACCTTGCCCCAGACTATGCTATTTCCCAGACAAGACTAATCTTTTCAAGAAGATCGTCAACTCCTGGATGTCAGTGACTGTGTCTCCCACATCCTGTGCAGCCCTGGTGCAAGCTCCTGTCGGACAGAGAATCAGCTATGAGGATTTCTTGTGTTCCTGCTCATGGCGGCCTGCCAGAGAGGACGGCCTTCAGTCTCTCCCACCTGCACAGGAACCTAAGGCTCCCCTTGTTCTTCTTGCAATAAGGCTGCTGGGCAGAGGAAGCTCCTTTGGCTGGGGTTGGGCAGGTGGGGTTCCGTCCCGTGGGGCGCTGGTCAGGAGGGAGAGCCACACCTGGCCAAGCCAAGTGCTCAGGAGTGGCCTTCCATTTACATGTCACCATCAGTGATTTCCGGGGGTTGATCTGCGGACACAATATTTGCATCTTATCCCTTTTCCTCTTCCTCTCTAATAGTCTGATTCCCAGGATCCACATATGGTTCATTTTGGTGTTTAAAAAAAATTCCTGGCCAGAGGGTTCAGCTTCCAGGAAGGCTCTCCCGTGGCACGTGGGAGTTGGACAGTGCCCCGGGGGGCCTTGCCTGTGGTCAGGCCGTCTGCTCTCCCTCCTGGAGGCTGCTCTCTTTGACTCACCTCTTCTTCCAGTGAGTTATTCCTGCCTTGACCAGCCAAACCACATGGGAAGAAGTCTTGGAGAAGCCTTTGGCTCCCAGCTAGCTGGGAGGGCTTCAGTGTGCCCTTGGCCAAGTCTCCCTCCATGCCAGACCTGTCCCTTCAGCACCCAAAGCCATGGTGGGACTAGGCCTGAGCTTCCACACTCTATTTGTAACCCACTTCACCATCTGGTCAATATGAAAATCATGGGGTTTCTCCTTTTGCCATCAAAGGATACTCTGAACAGCTTCATGTATGAATAATTATTTGAGCCCTGGCTGGTATGGCTCAGTGGACTGAGTGCTGGCCTGCAAACCAAAGGGTCGTCAGTTCGATTCCCAGTCAGGGCACATGCCTAGCCTGTGGGCAGGTCCCCAGTAGGAGGCACACAAGAGGCAATCACACATTGATGTTTTTCTCCCTTCTTCCCCCTCTCTAAAAATAAATAAATAAAATCTTTTAAAAAAAGAATAATTATTTGACATACATTGACCCTGTGGATAGATTCTATCTAGGTATATGCCTACTAGCCAAGAAGATCTTGTACAACTGTCTTTTCTGTCTCTCAATTTGTGAAAACAATAAAGAGTCTTTCATTCTTCCCATAGGGTGTCTAACAAGTGTTTGTGAAGAATGGGTGTTTTTTCCTCACCCTATGCCTGTCTTCCTGGAGAAATGCATGTATGGAGGCCAGGAAAACGGGGCACTGGGAGTTGTCACTCTAGACAGAGAGGAAACCCAGAACTTTATGCCCCTGGGGGCTGTTCTAGGGCACACCAGCTTGGCTAGGAGAGACCAGGCAGTCACAGGAGGTCTGTTCACAGGATCCAAACTCCACTCACCTCCTCTCACCTCCCCAACCCTGCCCTCAGACCAGTGAGTGGGGCCAGCATGAACAGAAAGCTTGAGACCCTTCATGGGAGGCCAAGAGAAGGAGAGGCAGGATCCTGGGAGAAGGAGTAAAGGGCCAAGAGCACCATGAAGCCACAGAGGGAGAAAAGAGGGCCTCCCATACCCCTGTGGACTCCTTATATGACCGAAGATAAGACTCAACCTTGAAGTCCAGACTTGTGGCTACATCTGGGGATTCCCTGTTCAAGCCTGGCTGACTCGATACCACTCCCTAGCCCCCATTAACGTCAGAAGCTGTGACTACACATTTTTACACCACATTTTATTCTCTACCCCACACCCTAGGGATTTCAACATGTTCGCCTCTGCCTCCCCCTGAACAGCACAGAGCTCACAGCGCTGGCAGTCTTTCTTCTTTGATCCTTGAGAAAGTCCTGGCCTGCCACAGTGTCACTTTCTCAACCTCATCATGACCTTGGTTTCCCAGGACTTTACAGAGGAGAAGCACCTGGAACTCACACATCTAGATCACCTTCTCTACATCCCTCACCCTTGGAGCTCCCCCTTCCTCCTTCTTCAGGGCAGAGGCTTTGCCACGAATGACACAGCCTCTGTCCTTTCTGCTTCCCGCTGGCCATGGCCTTCACAGAGACCAGCCCAAACCAAAGACTCCAAGCCGTGTCTATATCTCATGATCCGTGTCCCTGTTGGAGTCCCTAATCCACAAATGTGTCCCCACCTCCCAATCCAGGGCCCCCCTGCTGATGAAAATAAAGTGGGTAAAATAAATGACACACTATTAGATCATAAGGCAAAGTTGAAAATAAATATCCATGAGTCTATACTTGTGGAAATAAATGACTGAATAGATAAATAAGTGGGGGAAGAGAGACAAATCTTCCTATAGAAGAACTCCAAATAACATGTTCATACTCCCTCCTCTGGCAGGAGGGGCTTAAACTCTCCCCTCTTGGAATCTGAGCTGCATGTAGTGACTCGCTTGCAAAGAATGAGTGTGGACGGGGGTCGAGGGTGGTCACTTTATGTGGAAAATCCCGGCAGACCCCTCCTTGGCCAGGTGATCAAGGTTGGCATCACCCTCGATGGGCCGTTCTGACAGCACCGCACCCGGTAGAGGCACTGACAGAGCACTTCACCGCTGTGGTTTTCTCCAAACTCACAGGCCCAGGCTGGTCGTGAGAAAGCATCAGACCAGCCCAGAGGAAGGGACTTCCTGCGGAATGCCTGACCAGTGCTCTTCGACAGTAAGAAGGTCGTGATGAACACAGACAGACCGAGGAACTGCTGCAGCCGCAGGAGCCTAGGCAGACGTGATGACTAAACGCAGTGTGGTGTCTTGGATGGGATTCTGGAACAGAACAAGGACTTCAGTAGAAAGGAGTCTGGTGAAATCCCCGTGAAGTCTGGAGCTCAGCTAGTGCTAACGTGCTGGTGTTTCCTAGTGCTGACAGTTGCACGACTGAAGCGTGGAACGGTCAGATTAGTGGAAACTGAACCTGGGTGAGAGGTGTGAGGAAACATGTGCACTATTTTGCAATGTCTTAGGGTAAATCTAAAATTATTCCAAAATAGTTTTGCATTTTATCACACAATGCGTAAGTGGTGTCTCATTATGCAGGTTTTCAGCAAATAGAAGTTTACTGAACAAAACCTGAAAGTCTCCCTTCTGACCTATACCCTGCCTTCCACTCACCTCCTCAGAGCTCGTAATGGCAGTTACGACTCAAACCTGGGAACTGCTGACCATGGGCCAGGCTTTGCCGGAAATGCTTCATTTCTATGAGAGATCGAACTTAATCTTCAGAAACATCCATTGAGGTGGTCTCATGTTACAGAGGAACTGAGGCACATGGAGATTAAGGATGTGGTGGGCCAGGGTAGGTAATGAGGGGGGAGCTGGGGTTGGAGCCCAGCAACTGAACGCCAACACCCACGCTCTAACCACTTAGAGAGGAGATGCCACTTCCACTGTTTGCACACAACCCTCATAAACACGCACATACTTTTTTATTGGCGCGAACATCCATGTTGTTGGCAACGTACTTTTCATTCTTAACAATACATGCCAGGGTACAGGCTTAGCGCCATCTTCCTTCATTGCTCTATGCCAGTGTTTTCCACAGGGGTGCCTTTGTCCCCAGGGAACAGCGGGCAAAGGCTGGAGACATTTTTGGTCGTCGCAGCTGGGGGTGGCTGATATTGGCAAATGCTGGGTACAGGCCAGGGATGTGGCTAAATATCCTGCAATTCACAGGACAGCCCCCAGATTATTATTATTTTGGTGCTGAGACTGGAAAATCCTGTTGTGTGGTATTCAGTGGAAAAACAGAAGATTCTCAGATCCTTCCAGCTCTAACGAGTCACACAGAGCCTGCTCACTGAGATCCAGCACTTCCCATCCCTCTGCTGGGTCCTGTCCCATCCCTTCCTCCTATGGACTCACCCTCTCAACTCCTCGCGGTACATGGGCCCTTCTCAGAACTGTGCTGTGGAGCACCTGTTGCTACGTGGCTCACCCTTCCCTCAGCTGCACAGCTAGCTCTCGGGAGAGCCGTCATGGTGCCCATTTCTCTGTCATCTGTGAGGACTGGCATGCCGAGTCCGGTGCGTGAGCCAAAAAACAACATCATTCCCATTGCTAATGAAGTCCATTTACGGTGGTGATGTTTTACCCCAGGGCGCCCAGCCATGACTTCACAGTAGAACGACCCGGGATAAGTAGATCCAAGTATCAGAGTCCCTTCCCAGACACCAGCTGAATCACAGTCTCTGGGGTTGGTCCCACATATTCATGTTTTTAAAACTTTCCCTGGGTGATTCTAATGCACAGCCAAGAAAGCCATCCACTGGGCTAGGGAGTTACCACTGCAGAGTTATCGCAAACATCTGAACCGAATTCTTGCAGTGCTTAAGATAATGCCTGGTGATAAATTTGTGTCAAATAAGGGGTCACGTCCAGTTTCTGTTCTCTAATCCAGGGCTTCTCAAATTGTAATGTGTGCATAAATCACCCCGGATCGTGTTAGCATGCAGTTTGGATTCAGTAGGTCGGAGTGGGGCCTGAGACCCTGCTTTTCTAGCCTATTCTCAGGGGATGCTAGTGCTGCTGGTCCAGGGACCACATTTTGAGTAGTAAGGCTGCTCCCCGAACTTCGGCTCTGAATTGTTTACTTGTTTCCTAGCCAAGCACCCAGCCACCTTCTTGGAAAACTCAGCTCAAGCACAGTTGAACAAAAACGAAAGCTCCGAGGAGATATGGCACTTGTTTGCTGGGAGTTAGAAAATAAAACCAAGGAATAAAGCAAGAACTGGGCAACTCCTAAAGCTTCAGAAAAACCAAAGCAACCCAACCAGGAACTTCAGGGCCCCCTCCAGTTTTAACAATCTTGATTTGATGTCCATTAGAATGTCAGCTAAGATCCATCACAAGCGCAATTTCCTCCCGCAGACCAGGGACCTCGTCAGTGCTGCTCCAGCCGCGCTCTGTTCTCCATCAGCGGGATTTACGCATATGGAACCAAGTGTGGAATTGGGCCCATTACATTTAACTTCCTTTATCTGACATATTTAATACCTACTTTTCAAATAAATGAAATCCCTGTTTAGCGCCAGCCTGGAAAGGTGCAGTTGGTTAAGAGATTTTTTGCAGGCGGGTCTGTCAGACCCAGCAGCTTCATGAAGAGTCTCCTGAAAACCGGGGGACATGGTTACAGAATAATGCAACAACTTTTACAACAAATGGGCAAATGCATTTTTCAAAGTCTAACTAAAAGAAGAGCTGCTTTGTGTCAGAATTACAATCACACTTAGGAATGTATGTGTCTCAGACTTGGGGCGGAGGATGCTTCCAGAAGGCACTGAATCTATGTGCCTTCCTTCATGAGCTGCCATTCCAGAGAGATGGACTCATGGGTCTTGAGTTTGTAAAGTACAGTAGCAGTTACAAGTGGGCCCAGCTGTGATTGATCCTCTGGGTCTTCATGAATGTTCTGAGCTGATCACCAGTGTCAGGGCTTGTGAGTGGGTGGCCGAGACTAGAGGTCCACACCCTCGCACACTCCACTCTGGTGATATCAACCGGCTCCCTGGCCAGCAGGTGTTGAGGTGGATGTACCACCGGGTATTTGGGCTGGGCGTCTGGGCAGAAGAATAAGGCAAGCCCCTCCTTGTCCTCCACCCCAAGGGCCCACTGGCAATGGAATGGCTCATTTGTATAGAGTCTCTGGGATCAGGGCTGATAGGGAAGTGGCGTGTGTACAGGTGAAGGAGTATCTAGTAGGAGAGAAAAATGAAGACAATGGAGGGGATATGATGTGTTTCCTGGTCTTGATGGAGAGATGGGGAAGGCTGAGAAGTTCTTTTCAGACCTGCTCTGTGAGCTCCCACAGTGACCGGATGGCAGGGGCTGGGGTCAGCGGCTCTCCCCTCTCACTTACAAAACCCAGACTTTCCCGCCACTGTCGCTGTCCTGCAGCGGGAGAGGCGGTGCCACGACAAAGCCTCTCTTTAAACCCAGCCTCTGGGATTCGGGTGTGGGCCCTGGAATCTGCGGAGTGAAAGTGAGGTGAGGGTGAGGGCCGTCTGAGTGTACAGGAGGAACGGTGCGTGAAGAACTCGGTTCTCTGCTTTCTAGTCTTCCCTTTTGACCACTCACCTCAGCCTAGTTGACCACACACCAGAGCTCCTAAGGGCAAAATACTTCAGAAAAGTGAAACAGAGAAGCTGGAGAAAAAGCCATACTTGTGATGTTTTTGTTGCTGTAAATATCCTCAAATCCTCAGTTCAAGTTCAGGGCTCAGCTCACCTGTCATCCAAGCTGGTTCTCTCTCTTTGCGGCAACGCTGTCACACCACCACCCCCTGGACGTCAGTGTTTAGACCCCGCCGACCCCTTCCTTGCTCTGTCTGCTGTTGGAGGTGCGGGAGCCACGCGAGCAACCCCGCCTGAGAGACCGGTGGATGGAGGGCTCCTCGCTGCGCCCAGCCCCGCCCCCATCTCAGCCCCGACACAATAACAAACAGCCCTGTAAAAAGCACTTACATTTATGAACTGTTTATAAATTTACCGACATTGATTTATGACCCTTGGCTGGACTTGACATTAGACTCTTTAGGGGTATTTCGTTCTCGCTCTCTCTCTTTTTCCTGGATTTTTTTAAGTGTTAATGTTACGGTTCACATTCTTAATATAGCCACACGCCGGGAACTGCGCGGAAGACAGCTGGGAGCCCGACCGGTGACCCGTGGGCAGGAACCCAGGCGTGATTTATGCCGGGCCGGGCTGGTGGGGAAAGTTGCTTCTGGTTGCTTCAGGGACAGGCCCCTAAGAGGCCGGCTGCGCTCTGAGGGGCGGTGGGGGAAGCGGGAGGAGAGCGAGCCGGATCTGGAGCTGCACGGGCCTCACTGTTTCCTAGATGTGTGACTTCAGGCAAGTGATCCGATTGCCCTGTGCCCCGATTGCCTCGTCTGTATCAGGGGGACAGCAGTACCAGCTTCCGGCGGCTGTTACAAGAGTAAATGAAACAGTATTTGTAAAACACCTGCCCGCGCCTCCCCTCGACAGGTGCTCCGCAGAGGGCGCCGCGGGCCTGCGCTGAGCACGCTGGGCCCCGGGGACCTCTTCCAAACAGAGCCTGGCCCACCGCGGCCTGCCCTGTTACTGCTCACTAATCAGTTTCGCATCAGGTCGGACTGGAAGTGCGCCTTAGCTTCTTCGACAGAGGGAGGTGTCTTGAAGGTGGCAGCGCAGCGCGGAGTAGTTAGTGGACAGTCCAGACGCCCTTCCAGGCCGTGCAGAGACTGGGAACCGCCCCAACGTTGTCTGTTTGCACGGGTTTTTGTTTGTTTGTCTTGTTTGTCCATGTGTTGCTTTCAGTTTTATGATGTATCCTACTTGAAACCTATTTAATTTTATTAACCAGTGACACCCCCAATACATTTAATCAAAATTTTAAAAAAGACTCGGGAGATGTCGGAAGGAAGTGAGAATGAAGTTCCCTGCACCCGCTCCACACACCAGGAGAAACAAGCGTCACCTCCACTGTGTCACTAAGCCTTTATTGCTGCCCGCATTTTTATTTATGTCTCCTTGTGCCTGCTGAGAAAAGAAGAAAAATCACATTTATCGAGAAAGAACAAGTTGTCAAGAACTTGGGAGGACCTCTCTCATTTTAACTCTCATGTAACCCTCTGAAGTGGGTATTGTTCTCCCGATTTTACAGATGAAGAAAGCGAGTGCTCCAGACAGTCGATTCATTTGCCCAAGATCACACAGCTTGTAAGTGCCGGAGAGAGGCAGGAACGCAGCCTGATGCCTAACCAGTCCATTGTCCTGAAATCTCCTCTCTCTCTCTGCACAGTGAAAACAAAACAAGTCGCTGAAACACTGGCTGAGGGTCTCAGAGCTCCTTGTGAAACCGGGCCCAAACCATGGCAAGTCCTGTAAAGCAGGAAATGTCCCAAGTTAGCTTGTGCCTGCTCAGCTGCTGGAATCGAGACAGACCCCACCTTTCACCACAGAGCCTTCCTGGGCCTGAAAGAAGAGCAGGAAAAACAAAGACAAAAGCAAAAACCACTCGCCCTCTTTCCCTTAAGCCAGAATCCACCAGCAGTGATCCTCTTGGACACCAGGTGGCGCCCGAGTAAGGCCAAATGGGGAGTTTCATGGCAAACTGGTTTCTGAGGGAAACTGTGTTTAGGTGACCGCCAACGAAAGAGAGGGCTCCCGGCTCCTGTTGGGGGCATTTTGGTGCGAGACTATGTGAGGGCACTCTATTGCAACACTAAGCCACCATGGCTGTGCTCCTGCTGTTCAAGCAGAGTGATGGGGCAGAGGTGGCATGCACAAGGCACAGGGTTGGAAGGTCCTGCCAGCAGGGTGACAGGGACAGACCATGGAAGGTATGTGGTGGGGAGGGCCCCTTCTGTTTATCTCAGAGAGCTGCCCTCGGCTCTGGCTCCGGGTGGCCCTAGATGGTGACCTGGGTGGACAGCAGCAGATGTATGTGGTTACATCGAGGAACCCTAAGACGCCCAGGTTCTGATGGCAGTGAGGGGAAGGAGTGGACTCTCTGACATTGGAGCTGCCTCTTGGAGGCCAGGCCCGTCTATCCACGGCCCCGGATCCTCTCCCATTGTCTGTGGAGCCTTTGGGTCTTGATTTCAGTATGGTACAATGTTTTGGGAAAACATGGATGTCTGGGGCCCAGGGGACATGCACAAGCCCCAAACCCTAGTGTCATGGCTCAAATGGGGAAAGGATAACTGGTGTGTCAGTACCCCCGTCCCTGCCCCCACCTCCTCCTTACTGGCACTGTCTCAGTCCTTCCAGGACGTGTCAATTTCAGACATCCCAGTTTTTCTCATAAATCATTGAAAATAGTCTAGAAAGCCCAAGTGGCACAGAACTTTTCTGGAGGCTAAATGTTCCAGGTTTGGTTTAGATGATAAGGTACATCTTATCTCCCTAGGGCTGGGGGTTGTTGGGAAGGGCCGATGGCTCTCTCCTGCACAGGGACAGGCCCCCTGCCACCTAAGCTCTCATCCTGGAGACTCTGGACTCTCCTCCATCTGTCTTCTGTGGGTTCCAGAGCCAGAGCAAACATCTTCCAGTCTCACAGACAGAGCTTGAGTTCACTGAGGGACTCCTTAATTACATAGCTAAGGGAAGGAACGGGGGAAAAAAAACTCATGAAAATGTTCATTTAAAGTTAATTGCTGCCCATACTCTTACTAATTGAAGTAGTTCAGTTGGTTTTCACTCATGTACCTGTGTGTTTAAATGGGATATTGCACAATATAAACTAAGCCACATCACAACCTAACGATCTGGAAAATCTCAGTTTAATAAACAAAGCTGGCTTTGAGTTGCTCAGGAGAAATGTGCGTTCGCAGACACACACACACACACACGCACACGCACACGCACACGCACACAGGCACACACCCCCGAAGCACCAGGATCTCAGACCTTCTGTGCACGTCTTTTCCTCTGCAGTTCAAATTAAACACAGCCTCAGTCTCTTGCTCTCTCTCTCTTCCTCTCTCTTTTCTTATTAAATTTATTTTTAACAGCACCTTAAAATAAATAAACACACCCCTCTGTGCCACTCCTATGCCAGGTGCAGCCAGGGGCAAATTTTTACAGCTGAATTACATGACCTGAAAAATACAGAGCACATAATGAGGACATTGAGAGTCACCCGTCTACAGCGCCGGCCAACGGCTGGTGTAGCAACATTCCTGGAGAGAGCAGCAGCCCGAGCAGCTCCGGACTCAGGCCGGGAGCCCTTACTCAGCATGAGGAATTATATATATCTTGGAACCCTTTCCCGAACCTAAACATTATTGCTCAGAAAAGGATAACAGTGTGAGCGGCCATCGCTCCCCAGCGGGGCTCACACAGTGCTGTGTGTGTGAGTTTCCACACCAGGCCGGGGGGAAGCCCGCCAGACCCAGCTCTGCCCAGCGCGGGGCGAGGACGAGCCCCGGGAAGTCTTCAGCGCTGGCAGCCCAGCGTCATCACCCAAGGACCCCTAGAAGGTGTCTTGGACTTCTCAAAAGTCTTGCGCGCCCGTTCAGTGTACTAGCTGACTGGGCATCTTCCTGGGACCCCCGCTATCTGGAGCTCGGAGCCGAGCTTCCTTGACCTCAGCGTGTGGGACCAGAGCAAGAGCCAGGAGGGAAGGCAAAGCTGTCTAGCTGCAGGAACTACGGCAACAAAGACGGTGTTTCGGACGGCGGCCCATCCTACATCACTTTTTTTTTTTTGAGGTAAAAGTCACATAACATAAAGTGAACCATTTTAAAGTGAACAATTCAGTGGCATTTGGTACATCTATAACGTTGTGCAACCACCACCTCTGCCTAGTTCCAAGACATTTCATCACCTCAAAGGAAACCTTTTATCCATTAAGCAGTCACTCCTCACCCTTCCTGACCCCCAGCAGCTTCCAGTTTGCTTTGTGTCTCTTTGGATTTACCCGGTCTGGGTGTTTTATACACCGTGTAACTTTTAATGTAAGATACTGATTTAAAGAATCTTTTAGTGATGTATGATATACATAAAGTACACAGGTCCTAACCTTACAGCTTGACAAATGTTCATGAACAGACCACACCTTAGTAACCACCACCCAAATCAAGAAACAGATCCTTACCAGCCCCCAGAAGCCCCTCATACCACCTCCCAGCCCTCCCCCCAGAGAGAGCCACCCTCTGGACTTCTGTGTCACATGGGTCACACTTTTACCTGTGTTCGTGCTGTTGTGTGTGGTTTTAGCTTGCTCATCGTCATTGTTGTACAGTATTCCATCGTGTGACTGTATCACAATTTATGTATTCATTTGACTCTTGATGAACATTTGGGTAGCTTCCAGCTTCCAAGCTATGTATTTTAGTTGACACTGAAGCCCAACAAAGCTGTTGAGAGAGTCTCTCAGACAATAGCAGATAAAAGTGTCAACATAGAAGGAACGGGACGTGTTGGGGGCAGGGGTTGCATTAAAGGGCCCTCAGGTGTTCGATGGTTCGGACGCACTATGGTGGGGGGCATGGTGAGGGAAGGCAGAGCAGGAGGAAAGCACCGCTGAGTGTTCCCCCCAGATAAGCTGGAGGCCTTTATGGGAAAAGGGTCATGGAGTCAGAAAGACCAGACCAGCTTCCAAGGTTCAGAATTACCTGTCCTCCAGCCCCCACTTTGGACCCCAAACGGACAGCTCCTTCCTCTGCCCATAAGGGCACACCTCAAGGCCCATCTGACTGTCCATCTGTCATCTGTGTCATGTAGAAGAAATACAGAGAGCTGGGCACTCAGCAGGGAGAAAGTCTGACTGGACAATGTGGCCTGGGAGCCGCGGGAGGCAGCTTGCTCTGAGTCTGGGCTTGCCGGGGACTCGGTAAGTTCCGGCCTGCCTCCAAACCTGGCCACTGCCTTGAATTTGACCTGAGGCCAGACCCAGGAGAGAGACACAGAAGGAGATGTCCAATACATCCCTGCACAGTCTGGCTGAGGCACATTCCCAGATTATGCCTCTTTAGAAATCAGTAACAGATCAAAATATCTTTCTCTTTGCACACACATTGAATTGTGCCTTTTCCTGTTACATTGTCGGTCCTGCAAAGCAGAACTTTTTCACCTGCAGATTCTGCTCTACTTCTGAAACGAAGGTTTGGGCAGCCTCTCTGACCACAAACAACAGACTCAGGTAAAAGCAATGCAGCCTGCAGAAACCCAGACTTCTTCCTTCCTGTGTGTATGCGGTTAAAGTCAGGGGACAGACCGATCCTTTCGTTTCCATCCTCTGCTAAGCATGACCTATGCGGGGAAGTGGAAAAAATCCTCACCCACCAGTACACTTCTTCCAGGTATTGCCTTTGTGGGGAGAAAAGATGCTTTTGAATGCAGATGTCTCAAGCTTAGTTTCTTTACCCATTATGGATGCTGTTAGGACAACTTACCACCTAACATCCCCATGGACGTTATATCACTGGGGAAATGGGCTAGGAATGGAGCTCTCTGCAAAGAAAAGAGAGCTGAGGAGGAGAAGGGGCTCGCTTATCGCTCCTGAGAGCAGAGTGGAGCCCAGAGCAGGGGCCCGATTTCTGGGTGACCTTGGCTCTTCTTGCTGTTTTGTCTACTCTGCTTATTGTTGGAGGTTCCACTCAAGTCTCCATTTCCTGGGAAACCTGTTCCAACTGCCCCTGCCCCCATCACCTCTGCCTGCAGCAACCTGGCTATCCACACTCACTCCCCTGGCCCTTGCTGTCGTACAGTGAGTGGTTTGTCTTCCCTCCCTAATTTCCGCCTCCCTGCCCAGATCATAACCCCTTAAGCTGTGGGAGGAAGGGCTGAGTGGCCGTGCATTCTGTTGGTATCTCAGCTCCCCTCACCACACTCAGGGAGCCTCAGTGTCCTCAAGACTTCTTGGTCCTTGAGGCCAGTGGTGTGAACTCATCGTCCGCTTGGCTTGGCTTTGTTCAGGTATTCTTGATCGGGGCTGTTTGACTCAGAATCCTGGGAAACCAAAGGCCAGGAATGATAAATAGCTTTGAGGCAAGCATCAGTTCCCTCTGATGGGTCGTGGGTGCCCGGAGTCCTCTGCTAAGTACGCCCACCTGGCTCCACTCGGTGGGAAGCCTGCTTAGATCAATTAGCAATGTCTGCCGCGGGCTCGGAGCACTCAGGGGTGGCTCGCGTGCCGCAGATTTGCCATGCTTGATCTCATCCAACAGCTTCCTCTTACAGTAGAAGAGACTGAGGTTCAGAGAGGGGAAGTGACTTGATCCAAGGAAAATCAATTTCCTAAAAGGCCTCTGCGCGCGGGGCGATGAGCTCACGCGTTGGCAGCGTTCGCTCGCGGCAGTCGCGAGCGCGGCCTGCATCGGGCCATCTTCCGCTTCCCTTTGTGGTGGAGGGTTTTGACACGGGGAGCCATTTAGGAAAAGGCATGACTCAGATCTTCTGAAGCCGCTAAAGAGCATATTAAGCCATCAACAGCTTTTTCTGATTTTCGGTTTTCTTGCAGTAATTGAACTGATTTTTTCTTTTTAATGTAAACAGACTTTCCCCCTCTGTAGCCAGCCAAGTTCCCCTGGCGAATCTGTTGGAGTATGGTGGCTTTTATGACTTCACAGCTCAAAGAGTTGAAAAAAGCAACCAATGTCATAAGAATTTGTGCTGCTTTTTCTGAGATCAATCCCCAAGGTTTTAGTTGGGACTTTGCTCTCTTAATTCCTCGAAATTGGCCATGCCCTGTCACATAGCTTCTATTTAGCGTTGATTTCATCCTGAAATATTTCCACAACGGTCGTTTAAACATCTCCAGCCCCAGTAGACAGCGAACTTCTCAAGGGCAGGGGCCATGACTTACATGTCACTGTGTCTCTCCCGCAGCCCGGCAGACTACCTTGAGCTCAGCCCCTTCCCGCAAGTCCATTCACGCAGGTACGCCCCGCCCGCACGCAAACCATCTTTGGAGCACCGACCTCGCACCGCAAGCACTCACTACCCGGAGAGCGGCTCGGGTAAGACGGGTCCTGCGGGTGCCACGGACTAACAAAATTCTCACGGAGCAAGGACCCAGCCGAGGGTGACTTCTCATTGCACACTTGGTGCCTTGTAGCGGGCGAGCCCGTCGACACCGGCTTCCACGGGGATCCGATTGAAGGGCGATTGGAAAAACCAGGGGCCAGGTGATGGTGGCTCTTTGAGGGGGAAAAATTCCCCCACCTTCAGAATCCTGGCCACCATTTCCCTTCTTTAATTCTTCTTTTTCTTTTCCACATTTTTATGTGAAAATTTTCGCATGCCCATAAGTGAAGAGTATAACGACCCCCAGGACCCCATCACACGCCTGTTGCCTTCAACTCCTGACCAGGATCATCTCACCTTTGTCTCACTCTCTGCTCCCGGCTCTGGGTCACTGTGAAGCAAAGCCCAGATGTCTATCCTTTATTCAGATATTTCAATGTACAATGCTAAATGAATGATTTTATAAAAAGATAGTGCCATTAACCATGTGAAAATCAGTAATTTCCTAATAACATCAAATAGTTCTGTGATTGTCTCATGAATGTTTCTTTTTATTTTTAAACAGTTAAATTTTTACTTGTTTGATTCAGTATCCAAATAAAGTCCACGAATTGTGACCGGTGGACATGCTCCTCAAGCCTCTTTCCCTTTACCGTGGCCGTTCTGAGCGAGGGGCAGCTCCGCTCCCAAGGGGCACTTGGCCATGTCTGCAGACACTTCTGTTTGTTGCACCTGGCTCGGGGTGCCTCTGGCGTCTAGCGGGTGGAGGCCAGGGTCGCCCCGGACACCCTGCCTCGGCCGGGACAGCCGCCATGACGAGGGTCATCCGCGCCAGCATCCAGTGTTCACACTGAGAGGCCCTGACCCAGAGGCCCCACTTGGCTCTCCTCTTCTTTGTTGGGGAGACCCGAGTTTCGGGGCCCTGCCGCGCTCCGCGACCCCTGCTCCGCACCACGCCCCTCACCTGCCTGCGGTTCCCTCCCACCCGTCCCCCTGACTCTGAGTTTCCGGTAACCTGGTGGCTCCATCTCCGCATATGTTCTCAAGGCGGATCCCGTGCCTGGCCTCCCTCGCGCACGGCATTTTCCTCAGCGGGTGCACCCCCTACCTGTGGCTGGGCCCCTCACAGGCGGGGCCCAGCTGTGGGAAACGCTGCGCTGGGTGAGACCTGCCGTCCCGGGAGAGGCACTTTGCAAGGGCGCGGACTCTCTGGGGGGGCCCCGGTGGCTGCTCTGTGCATCCTTCTCTCAAGAGGGCCAGTCATCCTCCAGCTTAAGCAAAACATCTATCCTTTTGTGGTTTCGAATTTGACACCAAGAAACTTGACATTTACACAGATGCAAGCTCTCAAAGCAGGTTCCAGGAATTAAAGTTATTCTTAATCAAATTAGCCCTTGAAGCAATCCGGAAGCTCTGGCTTCTGCAGTTGGCACGCTGTCCGTCCACATTCCCCAAATCTACACGAGCTGAAGTATCGCACACACACCCACACAACGTCCCTGCCACATGTCCAAAAGCCAGATTCCTTTCACCCCAAGGGCTGAGGGCAAAACAGAGACAAGGTAGAGAACAAGACCCCTCCCTGCATAGTGAGGAGAACAGCTCAAGGCCCTGCAATTTAATTTTTAAAACATGCAATGCCCTTGCTCAGCCATTGTCAGAAAGTAAGACTGTCAGCAGCCAGAGGTGAGAACTGATGGCAGAGGAATGAACAGGACTGTTTAAAACTCCCAGGGCCTGGGCCTATTTAGGGTGGAGATAAAGAGCATTATCCAAGTAGCCCTCAGGCTGTAATTACCACCACCATCCTCAGCCTGGAGGACACAGTCTATGGCATAAGAGCAAGAAAGGAAGAGCAAGATGGAACCCAAATGGGCTGACTGTCCACCACCCACTACTCCCGGCGCTGGGAGCACAGAGGGAGAGGACAGCTGGGTCCTTGAGAGGTCCATGTGGGCACACAGGCAGGCTTTTAGTGGGATGAGATAACTCCAGAAGTGAGGGAGCTCCATACTGGTGGACCTAACACGGTCTGAGAAAGCTTCCAGGAGGAGCTTTCAAGAGGGGTAGCCAAGTAGAAGGGGGGTAAACGGACATGGGTGCTCTGACCTTCAAGGAGCATGGCCTGGAGTACAGTGCCCAGGGAGGGGAGGGGAGAGGCTGGGCTAGCACGCTCTGTGCAGCAAACCAGGGTCGCTAACGGTTCTCAGAGCTACAGGGTTATGTCTGACCTAGAGACTCACAGGAAGGTGAAAGGTCTTTGGGACAGAGGGATGGTGTGGGTAGCCTTCGTGGGGAGTGCAGGCCCAGGACCTGCTGCCTCGAGCAGGGGACTGCCAGGCAAAAGTTACCAATGGCAGAATTGAGCCAATGACCAAGCGGCTGTCACTGAAAAGTGTAGTGGTCGCCATGGCTGGAGGAGAATGGTGTATTTCAGTCTCTCCCTCCCTCTCCCTCCCTCTCCCTCCCTCTCCCTCCCTCTCTCTCCCTCTCTCTCTCTCTCAGACTGTTTCCCTCCCTCCCTCCCTCCCTTCCTCCCTCCCCTTCCCTCTCATACACACACACACACACACACACACACACACACACACGCAGTTTTTTAAAACTTAAAGAGCAAGGGGAAAATCGTCTATTTGCACCATCTGGCTTGTTCTTTAAATAGCTCATTCCAAGAAATATGTTCTCCTTGCCTTAATTTATGTTTCTACCTTTTTCTTCCAATAGCCCTGCAGAAGGAAATGGGGGGTGGGGGTGGGAGCAGGTCCTTGCCTTGCAAGGATTCGGCAATGGCTTTGGTATGCTGCTGCCTACACAGCAGTATTTAACCCAATTACAGGATAATAAGGGCTCAGACAAATTATCTGCAAATAGATATGTCTATATGTAAACCCTCGTATTTGGAACATGCGTCTGGAGCCAAAGAAAAGTTAAGTGCTTAGCCAGAGAAGGACTGAGCTCACAGCGTTTTATGTCCCCAGTCCTGTGTGTGTAGAGACTCCTGAGTACGATAAGTAAGAAATCCCAGGTACGACCAGATGGCCCTGCCTTGAGGCTGTGCAAACAAATGGTTTGGCTCCAGGGGCATCTTTCTCTGAGGTCTGTGCCTGCCCAGTGACCCTGGGGGACACTGAGAGGCTCTGCCCGGTTGGCCCAGCGTGGTTCTCACTCGCAAGCCTCTGAGGCTGCCCGGCACCTTCCCCTCAAGGCTTCCCGGAGCAGCAGGGACAGACCTCCCCAGAGAAGCTAGCTCCAGGGCCTGGCCTAGAGGGAATGGCTTCAAGCTCAATAAGCAAAGGCAGTGGGTGGGGCTGGGAGGGCAAGGGGGCAAAGGGATAAATTGCAAAGGAACTGAAGTTTGCATTTTATGTTCTAAACCATCAACCCATGCTAAAAGCGCTAAAAATTTCACTTTCCAGCCGAGCAGGAAACTGAGGTCCAGGGCGAAGGGACTTGTGAGGCCACCCAGCTGGCTCGAGGGGAAGCCAAGACAGAACCGGGCAGCGGCCCCAGCGCCGGGCCTCCCAGGGCCGGCGCCGCCCTCACGGCAAGGCCGGGGCGTGGAGGGCAATTCGGCAGCATGACTCCTCTCTGAGAACAGCACTGTTTAAAAGAGAAAGTGGGATTCTTTTTCCTTTTCTCCTTAATAACTGGGAAAATTTAAATACAATACACCATACTTGTTCAATAAAAGTATAGATTGCATGAGGCAGAATTTCCTTGTTGCCATGTGGACGTATGTTGGCACAAGTGTGCGTAGGAGCGTGATGGGGACCAGCTGTGTGTGTGTGTGTGTGGTCAGCAAGTGGTGTCCCCCTTCAGCCCAGCACCAGGATGTGCCGGCCGTCCGGTGGGCTCCGCGGTTCATCCGTGGGGCACTTTTCTCCAGCTGCCCGCTGTTGCTTGCCCATCCACCACGTTCTCCACTGTGAGAAGGGCTCTTGCACGTCAAACACAGTTTGTGGCAGGCAGGGCATTTGCTGTTCTATGTGGGGCATTGACAGTAGCCCCCATCGAGGCCTCGGAAAAAAGTTTCAGTTCCCAGGAAGAGGGTGGTGGACCCAGCCCAGCGTCAGGGGGTGAGGGGGCTTCTCCGGTGAGGCGTGCTTAAGACATTGACAGTTTCCCTGTCATTTTCAGGAATGTCTTCAATCAGTTGGAACATCTGGGAGGCTTTGAGGACGGTTGTGGCCCAGTCTGGGGGAGGCTGTAGGAGGTGATGGGGGTGAGAAGGAAGGAGGGGTGGGGAATAAGCCCGGAGGTCCAGCCTTAAAAGTCACCTGTCTGAACTCTTGCAGTGTCCCCCCATCTGCTCAGGCCCCTTCCTGCCTGCTTCTACCACCTGTGTTTGGTACCTGGGTTTTCCAGTTTCCAAAGATCTGGGAGAGGCAGCTGAGCAGGGAGCAGAGCTGGGAGCAGGGGTGAGAGCAGGGTGCTGTTTTTGTAGCCGGGAGGCCTGCTTTTCCTCGGTGAGAGGAGACACCCAGGTGTTTTAACGCAGCCCCCTGGGCTGGCCTGGCCCATTGGAGTGGATTTTGATTCTCATCTGCCAAACTACACTTTCAAGAGGCGTCGGATATCGAAACCCTCCGCCCCGAGCCAAAGCAAGCATCTGGGGAGGAAAGGTCCAGAAGGGGCTAGGGACGGTAGGAGAAGATGCTAGTTGAAAAAAGGAAAAAGCAGAAGCAAGAAGAAAAGTTCTTTCACATAGTGTTCCAAGTTGGCTGTTTCTTTTTAAAATAATTGGTTAAGCTGTGCTTAAAGCCAGGTAAGTCTGTTCTGCATTGCAAAGGAGGCTGGGCAGCGCTTCTTGGCACAGGTGCGATTTTGGGAACCAAGGCTTTGTAGGACAAAGGAAGGGGCTGTGTCCGGTGACCCAAGGTGACCTGTCCCTTTAGGGAAACCCAAAGGGAGAGAAGTGGCAAGAAAAGGTGTGAGGGAAGTATTTGGAGGAAGGGAGGACAAGGAGGAAGAGGAGGGGACAGGAAGGGAGGGGAGGGGAGGGGAGAGGCCGGGAGGGAAGGGGAAGGTAGGGGAGGAGGGAGAGGAAGGCAAGAGTGGGGGCAGGTCTCCTAAGCGCCTGGTGTCAGGCCCCTTGCTTGTGAGCTGGGGACAGGTGGCAGGACTCCTGGGGACCCCCGGCCGGCCGGTGTTCTCCACTCGGGTCTCCCGCCTCAGTCCTTAAGTGTCAATAACTGTGCTGTCTGCCGCCCCCTCTGCAGAGTTCAGAATTCTTCTCTCTAATTACTCATGAAAGCATAAAATTAAGACATTCTGGGAAGCCAAAGGAATCTGGTTTAAAATGTGCGTTTGGGGAATGGAAGGCATTAGAAGAATGCTCATGTCTGGACCATGTCGTTGTTTTCTTCCCGGTTTCTCTTCAAATTAATGAATGAGTCACGGTCGTCGCTAGGCCTGGAAAACGCTCCAGAGCAGGGAATCTGGACAGCTGGGGGCCGGGGGCCTGACAACCTCATTTTCTCTGGCTTTTCAGACTGTTCAGTCCTGTTGCTGGTTTTCTCTTCTTTTTTCTATCTGTCTCCAGAAAAAAGTCTTCTTCGCGTTAGTAAGCAACACAACTTGAGCACCTTCCTCTTCCCGCCCCCCGCCTCGGGACAAGACCGCCTACCTTGAATAAAATGCAGCCAGGCCTCGGGGATATGCCTGGGGTTCTCCCAGAACCTGGCAGGCCAGGTGACCCTGTAGGAGCCCCAGCTTCTCACCATGCATGCTTCTTCATTCATGCCTCTGAATCCTCCCCAAGTGTCTGCCTTCTGTCAGCCCCCCAAACCAAGGGCCCCTCCTCAGGATGAGTACAGCTAGTACAACCATTGGAGGGTTAAAGAATAATCCTGTAGCTTCTAGAAAGCACAGAGGACCTCCCTTTTGCCTCGAGTGCCTTCCCTGACTCCCTCCTGTACCTCGATGACCCAGCCCGCCCAGGCCCACAGTCCAGTGCCCTCTCCCTGGCTGCCAAGCCTGCCTCGCTGCCCGCAGGCATCACATACCCACAGGACACGTCAGAAGTAGTCCATGTCTCATACTTATTTCTTGAGGGGGCTGCTTCTGCCCTCTATTCCAACCCAAACACCTCTTCCCTTAATGCTGGCATTAGGAATCGCTCTGATAACAGAAGGAGGGGAAGGATGATGGTCTCAAATTTGAACAGCTTTATAGAGGACCCCTCACTGGAGTCTCCCCAAAGCCCTGGGCAGTTGTTGCTGACATATGGAGAAAGGACACCTGGACATGCCTCCTAGTCCAGTGCTTAGGGGCTTCTGTGTCCTCTCAACTTACTTGAGCAGAGAGGAGAGAGGGGACCAGAGACTTATTCTATGGCACAGCTATTGTGCCCCCAGAGTTGTACACTTATGCCCCACAGAACCTGAGTTTGAATGAAGGAGGCTGCTCGACCTTCAGAGGTTAATAAGCACCCAAAGATCACGTGCCCAGGTCGCAGCTGGACTCTCCAGTCCACAGGGCAGGAGCCGCTCATCTCCTGGGAGCTCCAACATCTTTCCAACTTCTGACTTTATTTTCTTCCAGGAGACAGAACTGGCAGCATTCATAGCCTCCTGTCCTCAGAGTCCCGGACCGCGGGCTCGGCGTTGGGAACGCATCTTAGCTTAGGGCTGGGCTGTCTCTGGTGCCCAGATCAGACCTGGTGGGGAGGGAGTGAGAGGGAAGAGGGCCGGTGGGTCCCACCCTCCCCTATCCCTCCTCCCTATCCCAGCGGATGTCCAAAATACTTGAAGTTCTTGTGTCCAAATTAGGTGAAGGACATTTATGCCTTACAACAAGCCACATGACAATGACCATGTAAGTCATTAAGTATGTATCAGATTGACTTCACTGTGAGTTTGACTCAATCACAACACTAAAACTCTGCCTTTATATATTCCATTTTGATAGGTTCTTGCTTGTTGAGTATGGCCATTTGCTCAAAAGAAATTGAGGGAATACTGTTTACATATGCCAGTTCCAGAGCCAGGAGAGCAAAGCTGATGTTTATGCAAGATGTGATTATAAAATAATGAGAGTGTTTTCTCAGCAAACAGAAGAGGACTCCAAAGACATTCCGCTGGAAAGCGCCATCCCGTTCCAGAGAAGTTGCCGTCACACAAGCCCTCGTGGCATCTCTTTTTGGAATTACCTTCGGAGTCCATTTGGTGTGGGCCACGTGGAAAAAAAATAAACCACTCCACCCCACCTCGCTGTTGACCGAAAGATTCTATCACCCAGTTTGATTACTCACCTAATTCCCCAGGATTGACCTCAAATGGCTTTCAATTACTTCTAAATATCAGATCATCCCTCAAATGATGAGAACTAGCAACTTTAGAAGGACATTCCCAAAAAATGCTGAGCAGGCTCTGGGAGCCTTTCCAAAAGAATTGAGAGAGGCCCAGGCGGGGTTGGAGAGCGAGGCCGGTATTGAGCTGAGACTTGAAGGGCAGGACAGCTCTGGGGAATGTTAGGAACACTCTTCGATGTACCAAGTGCTTTTCCCACTGATTACTTCTTGGGAGTCTCACACCAGGAGCGGGCACAGCGATGATCACCAGATTGTAGATGAGGGATTTAAAGACCAGAGGAAATCATGTGTCCTAGTCACACGGTAAGCAAATAAATCATAGGGTTGGGACTTGGAATCAAGGCTTTGTGGGCCTGAATGCACAGTAGCCACAGCTCCCCTCTGTCCCCATGGTATCTCAGGAGACAGAGACCAGTAGGCTGAGCTGCCCGGAGGAAAGGACTTCTGTAGAGGAGGTGAAAGGCAAGGTCCAAGGAGTAGGTTGGGCTTGCTTCTGGGAGGCCTTTGGAGCAGGTCAGCAGCATGGCAGAGGCTGAGGCTGTAGCTGCTGGCTACACACCAACGGTGGGGACAGCGCAGGGCCCGCAGCATGACACCCCTCACCTGGACCTGGATGCCGACCCTGCAGGCTGGCTCACTGAACATCTGCCCCAACCAGCCCTCCTGAATTCGGGGGGCTGACCCCTTGTAGCCAGAGTGCTGCCGATGGCCCAGGTATTCCAAGTAGTGGTCCCACGTGAGGCATGGAAGGCAGCAATGAGCAATGTGAGGTGGCTGCTGGTTGTGGGGACATCGGATCCCCTGTGGTCCCTAACATCGCAGGTGTGGAGTTTCTGCTGAAATTGTTCCGTGGTGTGGTTGAGTGTTTCTCCAGTCTACATGTTGCTAGCTTGGATCTTTCGTCTTCCAAGAAATTTTACAAATTCCCCAATATTCTCTAATAAATCCCTTGCATCAATAGACTTTTCTTCAAACAATTTGTTCAGCATCTACCATGGGGCAGAATGTGTGCTTTGATGCATTTTTTAAATTTAATATGACAACTGCCACTTAGACAAGAATAAACCAAAGCTCAGAGAGGTTAAGAACCATAACTTTGGCCACAGAGATAGGTTTGGAGATTTTTAATTTGCCCACCACTGCATGACCCGGCCACATGGCAATGACCATGTAAGTCATTAAGTATGTATCAGATCGACTTCACTGTGAGTCTGACTCAATCACGACACTAAAACTCTGCATTTATATATTCCATCTTGGTAGGTTCTTGCTTGTTGAGTATGGCCATTTGCTCAAAAGAAATTGAGGGAATACTGTTTACATATGCCAGTTTCAGAGCCAGGAGAGCAAAGCTGATGTTTATGTAAGATGTGATGATAATCACCTTATGCAAGTTGATCATCACATCTTGCATAAGGGTTTCAGGGGGGACAGAATGGTGTAGAGATGAAAGTATGTGTGTCTTTTTTGTTGTTGTTGTTGTTTTGAGAGAGAGAGAGAGAGATACATCAATTGGTTGCCCCCACATGTACCTCAATCAGGGACTGAACCTGCAGCCTAGGTACGCGCCCTGACCAGGAACCAAACCCACAATATTTGGTGTCTGGGACAACACGCCAACCAGCTGAGCCACCGGCCAGGGCAAGAGCATCTTTAAAGAGAGGCCCAGCATGCCAGCCTGTGGGCGCTGTGCAGGGCCCCAGCTGAACAGCCTGGAGAAGGATTAGACCTTTGGTGCCGAGGAAGGGACTGGAGAGAAGGCTAACGTATTTGGGCCATTGTCCCGGGGAAGTCACGAGGTGTCCCTGTGTTTGGGGGTGCCTTACTTCCCAACAGCGACGGGTTCTGCAGAATGGAGACCAACTTTCTGTGCATTGAGACTTATTTTAAAAACACTTGATTGGCTCACTATTCACAGGACTACTATAGAACCTGTTTTTGTCACAGGAAAAAGACTTTTGTAATCATGCTGGCCCTTCAGCTCTCCTTTGTCATCCAAGATTTTCATAAATGGAATTTACAAACAATGGGGCCACTTTGGGTCTCTGGAGTCTCACCAAAGCTTTTTCCCAGTGCTCTCTGGACAAGGTGCTAAGGCAACAGAGGTGGGAGCATTTTAATTCCAAAACTTTCCCTCTCCTTGAAGCAGGAATTCTTATGTTTAGTGCTCTACAGCAAAGGCCTTCAAACAGGATTTGCTTCCTCTAATTAAGTGATAAAGACCTGAAACATAGAAGGCAAAGATTTGCATCAACAGGCTCTAAGTTCTCACTTCAGGTCTGACCCCCAGATAGGCAGCCTCCTTCTTCCCAGCAGGTGAGGGGTTGGCCAGCAGCTAGAGGGGTGCTTCTGGCAGCTGGCTGGCCTGCGACAGTCGTTGGGAAGCCAAGGACTGGTGGCAAAACAGCTGCAACAGTTCCAGGCCTCACATCTACATACCCTACCATGGACAGCAAAAGAGAGGGCTCTCCACTCCACCCACAAATATTCAACATGAGTCCTACACTTTCCTCTGATTGGACCAGCCTGAGCCAATCACTATGACCTGAAGGAGGTTGAGCACCCGTTGGCTTAGACCTGGGTTCCTGAGACTACGCTGATTGCCTTAAGAATCTGGGAACATGTTCATTCCCCCAAACAAGCATGCTGCCGCACTGTGAGAGGGGGCTGAAAGGCCATCACATCATCTGCCTCCCCCAGGAGCTGGTCTTTGGTCTTAGATACAATCTGAGCCCCAGAGCATCCTAGTAAGAGCACAGGCTTTAGGTCCTGCAGACCCAGTTTGGAGCTTAAAACATTGGAGCTCAAAAAATTTGGTCAGCCACTTTCAGGTTAAAGAACGTTTAATAGGTAACTTAACCTCACTGAGCCTCTGTTTTTCCAGCTGTAAAATGGGCACAATTCTACCTGCCTTCCAGAGAAGTAATATATGCAGAAGCAGCTGGATGATGTCTACACACCGTGGGTACCTGATAGGTGGTAGCAATAATTATGATGTGAGAAGTTTTAAATCCCTGAGTTCAGGAGCAGGCTCTATCTGTCCTCTGCCCACCTATCACTTCCCCTTGCTGGGAGGAAGAAGCTCTTTGGGCTGCATCTGAGCCAGAGGCCAATACAAAAGCCTCAGGTGGCCGAAGAGCCTTCTCCCTGTCCCTGGCGGTCTGCGAGTCAGGACCCATGGAGATGCACCTGATCTCCTCACCCACTGACTGCCTCAGGGCCCCCAGAGAGGTTGTTCCAGGTGGCACACTCAGAACTGGCAGGCCCAAGGCTTTGAAAATACTTCTTGTGTGCTTCCAAAGTACCAAGTAAGATTGGTAGGAATGAAGGACAGGGAAGGAATGAAGGACTGCTTTGACCTTGGACATTGGTGTCAGGCCTTAGGGGATGAGATAGGCTCTGGAGTCAGACAGCCCTGTCCCAATCCCCACGCTGCCACTTAGGACTGATTTTATGATAAGGAAATAATTGGGCCCCCTTCATAGGTTTGTTGCAAGGGTTGAGTACAATAAAGCGTGCAATCAGCTTAGGACCGTGTCAAGGAGTAAAAGATTATAGATAAATGTTATTATTGTTATGATCAAGTGCCAACAAAATATTTGTATTTGAAAAACATGTCTTCATTATATCTCTAATAATCTAGGATCTCTTGATTGTATCTGGGATTTGTTACGTTTTAGAGGGTGCTCACGTTACCCTCTCGGTTATTGTATGTTGTATGAACATGTTTTCATTCAACCAGTGTTACTGGTCACCTACCCGGTGACAGGTACTCTTCCAGGAGCTGGAAACACAACGGGCCGCCACATGCGGCTGTGCAGGCCTGCACAGCACAGGTCCAGGCGTCCGGTCACCTCTAGTCTACGTATCAGTAAATGGCCCCACACCGGGCTGGGGCAGGGCGCCACCGGCCCAGCCCCGCAGAGCGCTCCGTCTGTGCTCTGCTCACATCACCCCACCGCATTGTATCAGCGGAAACTCAGACTCCTGCAATGACGAGAAAGCAAGGAGTATGACGAGATGTTTATCAAAGGAGGGGTTGAAGCAAGTGTTGAACAATGCAGGACCTCCTTGGTTGGGTTAAAGTTTTGGATTTTTATTCCTGAAGCAATGAGAAGCCATTGCAGGATGTTTTTAAAGAGGAGCAACATGATCAGATTTTCATTTAAAAAAATATCCTCTGGCTGCAGTGTGGAGCAGGATTATTGGGGCAAGTGTGGAAGCAGGGAGCCCTCCGGGATGTTTTTAGGGTAGAGGAATGACCGTGGCTTGGACTAGGGTGGCAGGAAAAACAGAAAGGAGGTTCGAGTTAACCAGTGCTGGGGGGTGGAGAGGAAGGTCTCAGTGGAGGCTGTTGAGGTTTTTCTGAGAGCAGGAACCTGGGGGAAGCTCACATTTGCTCGACAGAGTTTTCTTGGCAGCTGCGAGAGCTGGGCTGTAAAGGGCAAGCAGACAAAGTAGTGTGAAGAAAGAGGCTTGGGGACAGAACCCCAGCCCAGCAGCTCTGCTCAGAAAGGTGCTGTGACCTCCATGAAGTCAGGGCCATGCCTCTGGACCTTGGACATTGGTGTCAGGCCTTAGGGGATGAGATAGGGATCCTCCAAACAGAGCAGCAATACTCTTGCCCACAGGTGACAGCAAACGCAGCATTTGAAGTCCCCAAAGGAAGGTGCCTGTATGAAAGCGGCCCTGGACACCGGAAAGATGAGTCAACCCCAGGCACCAGAAGTCTGGGTGGATTGAACCGGCCTCAGGAGGTTACCTGTCGGAAAGCCTATTATTAGACTTCTAAACCGCCTTAATCCAACCTGCCCAGGCGCACCCTGCCGGTATGCAAATCTCCTTTCCACCCTTCGGATTGCAGCCGTGAGTCACCCTCAACTCCTGGCTCCCCAGGGTGGAGTTGGCGCCTCCGGGGCAAGGGCTCCACACAGACCACCTGCTCTTCTTCTCCATCACAAGGTCTGACAATCAGCTAGACAGGCCACCTTCTCGTGGAGGGTGACTGGACCTCTGAGCACCTCTCTCCCCAAAGCTCGCCTTGGAGACACAGACCGAGACTAAGAGCTGGGCTCAGTGCTGAGGGACCTTCTGGGTTCTAAAAAACCCAAATGGACAATATCTTCAAGATAGCCTGCACTCTGGCACCTCTGGAAAAAAACTCCCACAAATCAGAACCAAGCTTTACCAGCAGGTTCAATCTCTCAGAAAGAATGGCAGAAAGAAGTAGGCTTTCCACTGAAAGACTGCAAAGCACTTGGCTTTTTTTGCACACTGTTTCTCAATTTATTGGTTCATTCATTCATTCATTGGTTCATCATTCATTCATAAAATGTGAATTGAGCATTGGATTCATGCTGAGGAGACCCAGCTGCAGAACCTGCCCCTAACCACTGCACCACACTCTCTCTGGGGAGCGCTTCCTGGAGGGGAACAGACACACTAGGAGCAACTACGCCAGTGCCTCCACGTTGCTGTCCTCGGCCAGGTCCCAGCACGAGAACCTCAGTAGACGAGAGCAGGAAGTGTGTTTCTGAACAAGACTGAGAACCTGCCTATGTGCAGATACAATTAGGTAGGAGAGTAACTGGTTGAACAACTGTATTCAAGGGGTGCAGACTGGGCGGTGTCACTCCAGTGTCTAGAGGAGAACCACATTCTAGGACGTTGGAGCCAAACTTTCGAACAAAGCTGCCTTCAGCTCTGTCTTGTTGAGCATTTTCACTGGTGACTTGGAAGAAAAGTGAGCGACTGCACCAGGAGGCTGCGGAGGCGGGATGGAGGGCCAGCACGGGTGTGGAGAGCGTGCAGAGCCCCGTCTCTCCCGCTGGTGGTCTTCCTGGAGGAGGGGCAGTGATTCGAGGCTTTGATGAGACAACTTCCAGGAGACAAAGCAATGACCACTCAGCATAGGAAGGCATTTACTGGCAGGTAGGCCCTGGCTGGATCCAGTGGGGATACTGGTTTTGTGGTCTCCTGTCCCAGTCCTAGACACCTTGGAGCCTTGGGTTCAAATCCCATAAGACTGAAGGTGACTCAGCCTGCAGGCAATTTCCTGTGCCTGGATCCCTCAGAAGTGACGTCAGCAGTGAGATTTGTAAATAGAATTGGAGTCAGCTCTGTTGGCTTGGCTTGCACCGTCGTCCTGACTCCTGTGAATGCCTGGACTGGATGTCTCCTATTCAATCCGCTCCACACCCTCAGCCAGGAGACATCCACGTCACTGCCATTTGCAGGTCAGCGGGAATTAGTGTCTTGGTTCCCAGGCCAGGGACCAGAAAGCGCAGTGTGGAGAGCAGGCAGCATTTTTTTCCTAGGGGGAAGGAATGAGGACCCAGCCAGGACATCGGCTGCCATCCAGGGTCCTTCGAGGGCAGATGGGTGGATGTATCCGTTCCCACGGCTGCAGTAACAAGTCACCACAAACTTAATTTATTATCTCCAGTCCTACAGGTCAGAAGTCCAACATGGCGTGGCTCAGCCTAGGGTCTCACAAGGCCACAGCCAAGGTGTCCACTGTTCTAGGCTCTTATCTGATGCTCTGGGGGATGTTTGCCTCCAAGATCATTCAGGTTGTTGGCAGAACCCAGCTCCTTGCTGGGCATCAGCCAGGAGCCTTTCTCAGCTCCTTAAAGGTGTCCACCCTTCTCATCTCCACACCCCTCTCCCTTTAACAGCAAGAGCAGGTAGAGTTCTTTTCCTGCTTCAGATCTCCCTGCCTTCCCTCTAAAGCCCCACCTGTGCCATAGCTGGCCCCTGGGCCTGCCCTGCTGAGTGTCGCAGTCCAGACCAGTGACATTATGTGTCATGAACATGGGGTTCCCTTTCATCAGTGTGAGTTGCTCAAATAAATTGCTCTTTTTACTTCAAATAATATATGAGATCTGGCCAGAAAGTATCCAGCAAAGTAATCAGAAAAACAGAGACATTTATTGAAGAGGGTACAAGATACAAGAAACATTGTACATAAGACAATGATGCCTCAGTCCCCTTCAAAGCTATGACCTTCTTGAGGAGATCTGGTTCATTGGTAGCAGCTTCAGTCAGGCCATTAGCAACTACGGTGCCATGTTCCTTCTGTTCTGGCAGCAGAAGCTGCAGAACGAATTTTGCTATGACACATTTCGTGCCAAGATCCCGAATAAAAATCTCGGACACTAGTTTTTGGGGTCCCCAGAGCAGCTTCTAGTTCTCCCACTGTCAGTCACCGATCGTTGTTGATTGCAGCCCAAACACACTCAACATCCTCAGGTGGCCTGTTTGCTGCAGGCCTTCCAGAATGTGGGTCACTTTCAACAGACTCTCGGCCATCTTTGAAGCGTTGGTGCCATGCTTTTGTTTGCTCTGCAGTCACTGCATCGTCCCCGAATACTTCTGAGTCATGTGAATTGTTCCCGCGGAGGAATATTCAAGCTTAAGGCAAAATTTGATGCAGATTCGTTGTTCTACTCGCTCAGTCATTTCGCATGTGACGGCCACACAGTGTACATGCTCACTTAATGGTGTCTACCGCCCCCACTGACTAGGACGGTGAAGACGTCATTGTTCACACATGCGCATTCCAGTCTAATCGCCTTGGCTGCCAGGTTGCATCGATGCTGTGCAAACCATTCTCTTATATTAACAATGACTGGACTTTGTCCAGACAGACATCGTATGTGGCAGAGATGGAGTGACTCACCCACACATAGGTTAACACAAATGACTGACTCCACCATTGGAACATGTAAATGTCAGTGTGTTTTCATGCAATCAGTGGCAAGTGTTTTTTTTTTTCATATTTTTTATAGTACTTGTTGAGCTATAGCCAGAATCTGTGTATGGGTTGAAAAAAGATCTCAAAAGACAAAGGAGAGAAAAGAGGCAGTAACTGATTACAACACCATGCTCTGTCCTGTACACACATGTAGATGCATGCACACATGCACACACAAACGTGAAAACCCACACATTAGCACACACATGCATGCACACAAACAGGCATGCACACACATGCATTTACACACGTGCAGACACTGGAAGTCAGCCCTGCACTAGCCCCGGAATATAAAATGGGCTGAATGGACCCAGGGCTATCGTTGGAAGTCACGCCAGTCTAAGTGTGATGGTCCCCTGGTAACAGGGACCAAATAGCACTCCTTCCTTCACGCAGTGATGGTGAGCATGTCAGTGGAGAAGTAAACCCTAGAACACGATGTGAGGAGGGCACAACAGGAGTCAGAGGGGGGTACAGCCCCTGCCACAGAGAACTGAGAGAACGTCCCCAGTTTCCTCTGGAGTGCCACAGGGTCTCCAGACTCATGTACTTCCTGCACCTGTCAGGGCCTCTGGCCACCTTCTCCACAAGCTCCTCTGCCTGGCTTCATCCCACCGGATCTGCACTGTCCCCTCCATCCTGTGGACCAGATGCCATACCATTCTTGCAGGAGGCACACCAGGGCCCAATGCCAAGATCCCTGCTCCCCTCCCTGTCTTTTCTCCTGTACACTCCTCCCTGGGCCAAGCAGCCCCTGGTCTGTACCCTACGCGACCGACCCACTTGTTTCAGAGAGAAAGGGTAAGACCGATGCCTGCAGCCTCCTGTGAGCCAGTGGAGCTGCCTCATGCCTGCCCTCCCCACTGCCCCCTTCTCTCCCTCCCTTCCTCCATTCTACTATGCAGACATGAGGACTCCATCCAACCCCAGTCCCTGCCTATCCAGAGGAGCCCAACAATGTAAACCAGGCATCAGGAAGAAGGCTCTCCTAAGCGTTAGAGGCATTTGATTCCACTTAATGGGATGCATCAGTTAGGAATGGTCTTGGCTATACATTATAGAACATCCAATTTTTAAAAAGCTTAACCCCAAAGACATTTAATTATCTCACAGAACAAGAAGCCCAGATAGGCAGTCCCAGTAGCTCAGTGATGTCACTGAGGCCTAGCCTTTCCCCTGCACCCCGCTGTGCTGTGCTCAGACTGACTTCACTGGTCTCCACATTGTCACAGAATGGCAGCCACAGCTCCAGACGGCACACCCTCATATCATAGCATTTGAGGCAGATAGAAGGGTGTGACTCAAGGACTTCCTTTTCACATGATTTCGGTTTCAGATATGAGGCAGTGTCAGATCTTTTGTCAAGCCAAAATAACCACGAGGGATTGCTACAGTACACAGCTCACCATGTCCTTGGGCTCCTTCGTTCCTATGTAAAGAGATTCAGAGTCAAGATTTGATAACCTCAACTAATTTGCCAAGTAAGGTCAGTGTTCTTTTTCCTACCTGTCCTCACCAGCCATGCCCGCTCCCTTTGTCTCTCTTACTCCTATTTCTGTGACCCCTCTCTGCCCAGCCCACGTCTCTGTGTGGCAGCCCCGAGAGTCTGATAATGCCGTACGATGGTCAGCAGTCCCAGAGGTGGGAGTCAAAGTCGCCCTGTAGACAAATGAAGTGTTCAGTAATTAGAGAAGAATGGCTTGTGATTCCTTCATTCTTTCATTCATCTGGTCCCTCACTTAACAATTACACATTTGTCTTATGTAAGTGCCAGGCACTGTGCTTGGGAACATGTCAGACACAGGAAGCCCTGTCCTCAGGAAGCTTATCATCTAGAAGGGAGGTAACCATAACAGAATCACACGAATGAATGTGTCATCACACTTTGTGATAGATGCTGGGCAGGACAATTACAGAGCTGCTGTGGGCTCTGAGAGCCTCTGGCTTGGTCTGGGGTGGGGGTGGGGGAGTGGCGATGGCAGGCTGGAGTTGAGAGAGGGGTGGGAGTTAGCCAGGCCCAAGGGCAGGCCACAGGCAGTGGTGTGCTGCAACGGCCGGCGCCGGCTTCTCAGAGTCTACGGTGCGCATCTCTTCCAACTCTGATTTCAGTGGCTTCCCATCCCTGGCTTGAAATAAGCCACAGTGGGAGTATTCACACTGCAGAAATTGGTGACAGCTATAAATCAGGGCTCCTTTCCCTGGAAAGCCAGGTACATTTGCCAGCATGCCACTGAGCAAAAGGGTGACTTCTGAGCATATGCAAAGACCAGGTGCCCATAGTTATTATTTAAAATCATTTCTTCACAAGGTTCCACAGGCTTGTGCAGATGAGGTACAGATCCTATCCTGTCAGAAACATCATTGAACACAGTTCTGAACCACTCCCCATCGAGGGCAGTGAGGCGGAGAGCGCTGAGGTCTGATGAGAAAGAGTGAGCGGGCATTCAATGCTGCCTGGCGTGATGATGGCAACCACACATCAGAGGACGGTCTTTAGCCCACGGGGTGCTCTCTGGGCTCCCTCGAGACTCACAGCTCTCCTCCAAGTGCGACTGCCATCTCTCCAATCCCATTCCTGGTTACTGTCTTCTGCAGATCATCTGCTCAAAGTAAAACAAAACAAATTCCTTCCTACTCCACCCCTCCCCCTTCCCCTGATCCCCAGACCCTTCCTTCTGTGACTACTTCACACCTTCTCAGATTGCAGGCTTCTTACATCTCCAATAATTGGGTATATGGTAGCCTCTAAAATTCCCTTTAAAACCCACCTTCACCTTCCCCAAGAAGCCTTCCCTGATTGCAGCTCCACCTTGCTGTTCCATTATTTGGTTTCCCTTAGCAGATGTCCTTTTCATTTTTCATCCGTGGAGTTGGGTGCTTTGTAACCTGCCTCCGGTTAATGCACAGGTGTGCAATCAGACTTCCCAATAGAGTATAAGCTCCTCCAGGTCAGAGTACATCTCAGCATTACTATGATTATTGTTATTTGTAACTCCTAAAAAAAATAAAATAAAATGAGACTGGGAGCTTGCAGACAAGTCCCAAATGCTTAGTCGGTAATTGTCTAGGTGTAACAGAGTGTTCTAGAAAGTAGATGAGAAGACAGAAAAGGGGTGATGTGAGCCTTCCTGCGCAAAGTGAGCTAGGACACTGAAGGTGTGCTTGTTAAACTAAGGTCAAGCCCAGGCCTGGCCTCCCGGCCCCTCCAGTGACCAGCTGCGTAACCTTGGGCATGTTATTCTAATCTGTCTCTCTGTCTGAGCCTCTCATCTCTCATCCCCAAAACGAGGACAACAAACTCCCCTCAGAGGCAGGTGTGGCAGTTGCATCAGAGAGTGCCTGTGAGTGGCACAGGGCAGGGCGCCGAGCACCAGGGCACTGTGCGTCCGGCCGTGATAGACGGGCTGGAAGGGGCCTATTTCCTTGTACCCACAGGACGTTACATTGTTTATTCTTGGACTTCACCTGTTTTGCTCCTTGTTGTTTCCCCAACATCTAGAGCCGGCCCTGCACGTAGTAGGTGCTCACTATTTGTGAAATGGAGAGGCCAGTTGTGGTGTTCCCGGCTGTCAGAGAGCAGTTACTTACTCTCACAGGAACGGGGAGGTTTTCTGGGAGCTTCCCCACCCCTCCCTCCGCCTGCAGCAGCATATTCAGCTGGGTCCCATTACTCACTCTCTGCCTTCCACGCCCCAGGAGCTCCTGGCGCCCTCCGCCGCGATTTAAGCCCCACCGCCTGCCCCGCCTGACTCCTCACAAGCAGTGCTCTCTGTGACAGGCAGCTCTTTCAAGTACTATGCACATTCTGTGACCTATCTTGTTCCTGCTCTCCAATCCCCGCCCTGTGGTCGCTGGGTCACCCTGCGGTTTGTGGAAGGTCAACCCTGGATGAGTCGAAATTTTCTTAATCAGAATCCAAATGCTGCCAGCTGAGGGGGCTCTGACGTGTGCCGAGTGGTAGCTCCCCGCTCCCCAGCTCTGGCTCCTTCCTCCAACAGGGACCCACCGCCACCACCACCCTTCCGCATGCCTAGGAGGCACCCGGTGTTGAAGGGGTCCTCTCCTTTTATTTTTTTATGCTTCAGCTCGGCTGCGTATCAGCCAAAGTCTTGACTTGGGAGAGGCATTCTAGGCCAGAAGACCTGGGTCCGTTTCAGGCTCCCACGCTTTCCCAGGAAGAGTCACGGGCGGCCCCAGGGGGCCCGGTTCCCCAGAAGGGGTAGGCAGGCCAGCACAGTAGGCCCTTTGCTCACAAACTCCATGGCAACAGTCTTGGCTGTGCTGCCGGCTCTGTCTGCCCTGGAGACATGACCACCGGAAGCTCATTGGCCGGAAGTCCGCGACCCCTGACCCACAGCCTTCGGATTCCCTGTGGACCTGGGCTGTCCTCTCCATGGGCCGTTGTCACTCCTCTATGCCCTTCGACAGCTGGCGTCAGGGATGGGAGCCGGGACACCCACCCCAGGCTCCTGCGTGTCACTTCTCCTGTGCTTTCCTGCCCTCCCCCACTCCCACTCCCTGGCTCTGTAAGCCTTGGGAAGAAGCCAAGGCTGCTCCCCAGCCAGCACTCAAAACTGTGACCAGATGACCATGCAACTGAGGTGAACTCCAGCCGTGACATCACCCTTGTTCTAAAAACTTCCACTTTGGCTCCTCTGATGCATTTACATCCACTTTAGGGTTTGGCTCCAAAGTTGCTGGCCAGTCTTACTCCATATTACCTAAAAGAGCTACTTCTGCCCTGCAAGCCTCCCCGGCCGCTGAGGTGGACTGCAGCTTGTAGCGACCGTCCCCGTGTTCTGAGGGGAAGACAGAGGCCCTGATGCTTTTGGCTCCTTGGAGTCCTTCTGTGGGAATCCCGGGAACCACCAACCGACGATTCCTCACATCCTGTGTTTATGTTTTCAAAACACAGAAAGCAACAGCGAAGCTCGAGGGCCACATCGGGGAACAGGGGCAGAACCCATCCCTCACACTTCTATCCCTCCTGTTTCTGCCGGGAGACAGGATTCTGTGGACTAGGTCCCGGCTCGTGTAGTGAGTTTCATATGCTTAGGCGCTTGGATAATGAGGTGTGATTTTTGTCTTTGGGGAGGGGACCCTGAAGTCCACAGGAATGGCAACAAAACATCATTTCTGTAGCTCAGAACTGGGACAATCGCAGGCCTGCTGGCCACTCCGTGGAGTCTTCTTGGCAGTATAGGTCTCTGGCTCCAAGGCTGCTGCTCCAGGGGGAGCCTGGGGTGACTCAGGGGCTCTTTTCCTAAGGCCCCTTCTCCTCCTGACATTGGCCGGTGGCGCCCAGATCACTGCAGCGTCCAATACACTCTCAACCCTGCCTTGGAGCTGAGTGCTGCAGGCCTAAAGTGAGCAAAACATCCTTCCCCCACTCGATAGCCCCAGGTGATCGGCCAGACCTCGTGGCACAGTCCTGTTTCTCTCTGCAGTCCAGTCTTTGGACTCTGGTGAGGTCCGGGTCACTTGTGGAGTGTGCTGGGTGAAGGAGCACATGGGAGGAGAGGGGACCTCAGTGGCACAGGTGCAAACTGTTTCAGAACTCCCATCCCCTCTGGTAATGACCCATTGTCCTTGCATCAAGTGGACACATCGACACCTCTGTCCCCTGAGAGAAGTGACTCTCAATGGTGGCCTACTAGTGGGAGCACCCGGGGGGACTTCTGAGCCTCACACACACAGAGCTCCCGGTGTCTCCACTCTGCACGCAGGCAGTGATCAGGTCCCACCCCCTCTGTAATGCAGGGACTGGACGTCTCGCACCTGCACTCCCTGCAATCCCCTGCCCACAGGCTTCTGACCCAGGCTCCCTGGGGAGAGGCACTCAAGTGAGAACTGGAAGGCAGAAGGGAATCTCAGGCTATGTTTTTCCGCTGGGGGAGGGGGGCGGTCAGGGGGCAGACACACTGATTCTGGCAGATGTGAGGTTTTGCAGCCACTTCTGGTTCTTCCCCTGTGAGTCCCCTGCCTCATTGCTACAGGCAGTTCCAGCAGCTCGAAGCTCTGGAATTAGCAGTGGTAGCTGAGGGAGTAACTTCCCGATGTCCTTGAATCTGGCAGGGAGCCTTAGAGCTAGCCCCAGCCTTCAGTCCTTCAGCCCTTTCAACAGTCTGTGAGCATGTGCTTCCCTGAATCAACACCCTTTCTGCTCGAACTACATAAATTGGGTTCTGTTTTTCTGACAGATACATGTACTTTCTTCCTTGTGAACAGAATCCTGATTTTAACAGGGCAGCCATTCGCCCTGCTAAACTGTCGATCTGTGGTCATTCTGACTGATAAAGCCCAGCAAAAGTCAACTGGGCATTTGGGGAAAATATTTTGCTTTTCTGATACAGGTATTGCCCCTTTTTTCTTTGCTCTTTATTCCTATTCTCTACTTCCTGGCTAGAATTTGGAGTCAGTGGCTGGAAGTTCAGCAGCCACATTGTGACCATGAGGAAAAAGCCAAGGAAACTGCAGAGGCCTCAGGCTTGGAGTCCTAAACCCCGGACTAACACCAGGTGCTGCTGCTTCTGGACTTCTTGCTTTACGAGGGAAAAATTCTTAATTCATGCTGGCCGCTGTTGAGCAGTGACTTCTGTTCCTTTTAGCCAAGAGCAGTCCGAACTAACTTGGCAGAGGTGGCCCCCCACCACCTCGCCCCTGGGGTCCTGTCACACTGGGCCACACTGCTTCAGGCGTGCAGAGAGAGAGCACGGGCTGCAAATGCCTTGTGTGTGCAGAATTCCTTCCAGAACTCCTTCCTTGCCCTCTTGGGCAAGCACTGTGCTCTTGCGCTATTTCAGTAGCTTCCGAACATGTCCAGGCCTGTCTGCACCCACTGGATACTGGAGACAAGCCTTCTAGCATTAAAGCACATGTGGGATTTATCTAGAATCTCTTAATCAAACAGCCTCAACTCTAAAATTATAATGTGTTTCTTTCACCATTGTGAGGCCTACTTAATAATCACAATGATGTTACATGTAAACCAGGGCCACAAATTCATACACACACACACACACACAGAACCTTACAGGTGTCACCACAGGACAGAACTGGCCTACTTTGGAAAAAGTTATAATTAACCTGGGTTATTGATATTATACCACAAATAATAGTGACCCAGAAGTACAGGTTTTTTCCATGGTAGTGAGTGGTGTTTTCCTAATTAAGAGGACAAAGTAATTGTGTCCTAAGATAACGAGTTTGATTGTTCTGGAATGCAAAGAGGATGGTGAGAGATAAAACCTCCATGAGTATAAGAAAAAATAGAATATTTTGAAAAGAGAATTTTATTTGCCTTAAATTATGATACCTACAAATAATGAGTCTCAAAAAAGGCAATAAAATATAAAGTGTAAAATTTTACCAAAGCTGACTAAGGTTTTATGGATTTATTCATAAGATTATTTTTAAAAAGGAACTTGTTAAGCATTTATGCCAAATATTGTATTAATGCAAAAGTCAGAATTTTGTTTTCTCTTCACTAAAGTAACAGATTCCTCAGTCTGCTCTTAACACCTGGTAGTAAGGGGTTTTCCTTTACCCAGATAGTAGAGAGTCCATGCTTCAGAATGGCTTTCTGTGCTTTACGTTATTTTTATGCTTTTGATTATTATTATTTTATTAAAGTACAGTTGACATACAACATTATATTAGTTTCAGGTGTACAACATAGTGACTTGACATTTATACCCTGCGATGTGGTCACCCTGGTAGGTCTGGTCTCCACCTGTCACCGTGCAGAGTTACTGAGTCTGTTCCTTATGCTGCATCCGAGACTCCTGCCTGGGCAAGGGGAAGCGGACACAGCACACTGGAGGGCTTTCCTGTTTTTGGAAGAGCTGAGTGTCATTAAGAGACTTGTTTCAGGGGTCTCAAGACCAGCTTCAGGTTTGCTGATTTGCTAGAAGAATTCACCAAACCTAATAGCAGGTTTTACTCCTAGCTAAGGTTTATTACAGAGGAAGGACATAGAGCAGGAAAAGTCTACTTACTATTGCTGTAGGGCATTTTATAGATCCCTAAAGGTAACTGTTAATTTGTAGAAAACTGAGAATGAGTGTCAATGAGTCTTGCCCAACTAGCGATGTGTTTTGTTTAAATGACTTACAACTTTTTTTGTCTGGTAGAAAAGATAACTCTAAAGGCTACAATGTTAGTTATTGTTCTGTGGAATAATAACCACTTATGTATCTGACTTAGCAAAGATATTCAAACATTCTTTCCTTCAGTTGGTACAGTCTGCTCACTCCACTTCCCTTTGAATCAATCTTAGCACCTTGCTGGTTCCACTAGTGAAAACCTGCTCACTTAAAAACAACCAGAACCCTGACCACTCAGAGTAAAGAAACATTAAGGTTGAGATAAGTGTCTTAATGTCCCTCTAACGTCATAAATGTGAAATCTTTTGACTGTGCAGGGAAACAAAGAAAGGATGTCAGTCGTCAGCGGTGGCCCGGAGCACTCCCAGCAGCAGGCAAGCGCCGAAACAGTCCGTGTGTGACAGCGTAGAGGTGCCGGCACAAAGTGAACCAAAACAAGTCACGTTTCCAGAATGAAAGACAACTCGCAACTTGATTATTTCAACAAAAACGTGAATAGCTTACTTTGGTAGTAATGGAAATGTGGGATGCAAATTAGGGTCAAAATTCTATCATTAAAAATTGAAAGTGCAAACACTTAATGCATTACAGAATGTCAGTGCCGCTCCGGTGAAGCACATGTTCCGAAGCCACCAGTAAATAAAAAATTATCATGAGTCAATTTTACATAAAATGACATTGGAAATCATTAAACTTCCTGAAAAAAAGCTTGGCAATGACTGCCAATAAAGAAATAACAAACATTTATAAAGTACTACTAGATTTTTGTAACAATATCAAGTGGTTAGTTAAAAATAACTGAGTACTTTCAGACATAAAATAGTTAATAAACTTCAAAAAATAATAATTTTACTATGGGCGTGTCATGACAGTCTAGAGGCACAGCCTGCTGGCTATGAAACGTGTGGCCACCACAGCACGGGAATTGCTTTCTGGGGACTTGCGCCCATCACGGTAATGAAAGCCAGCCGTCACTGACAAAGCCTCCACTCTTTCACACTGAAACGTTGTTAATGCTTTACTTACACATGACATTTAAGGCTTTGATGCTATGGTAATAGATTTTACTTATGGAAATGGAAGTAGTAACATTTAAGATATATATCTAAGTTTATCAACAATGCCAGAGAAAAACAACTTTTTGCTGAGCTGTATTTACACGAAAATCTCATGGCATTTTGTAGAATACCAGTGTGATGTTAGGAAGATTATCTGAGATTTCAACCAAAATTTTACTTTATTTTTATTTTTTAAATATGTATATTAAATATTTATTTATTTCTTACAGAGAGGGGAAGGGAGGGAGAGAGAGGGAGAGAAACACCAATAGCTTGCCTCTTGTACGTGCCCTGACTGGGGACCAGATTTACAACCTAGACGTGTGCCCTGAGGGGGAATCAAACCAGCAACACTTTCTCTGGACGATGCCCATGGCTTTCTCGGGACAATACCCAGCCAATCGAGCCACACCAGTCAGGGCTCAACCAAAATTTTAGAAAATTATCTAGATGTTTTAATTTGTTCTGAGTCATTGTGATCAGTAGTTATCTTTGAAAGATGCAATGGAAGGTAAAATAAAGTAAATCACTTTAAATGCCTCTTCCATAAACTTTATTGTATATTTGCTATCATTCTTTAAATAAAACATTGTTAGGAGTTAAATAATACATATGAAGAACTTATAATTTAAATAATAAAAACTGGAAAAATATTGAGACCTTCAGAGGCAGCCCGCAGTGTAAAATTACAAAAACAGTTTAGAAATTCTGCTTCAGAATGCGTCAATGTTTGAATATTTGTTTTAGCAGAGATTATGAATAGCAATAGTTGGACATTTTGAAAATATTTTTTAGGGTTGCAACTTTAATAAATGATACCCTAACAAAAATATCAGTTCTTTTCTGAGCTTCATAAGAAAAAAAGTTTCCTGCGATGGAGAACTTGGGGCAGTGCAGACAGAAGCTGGAGACGTCCCAGAGACACACAACAGGACACGCCTTCCGTCCGCCCTGCGGACCTCCCTCCTCCCTGCCTGCCCCGCTCCCAGTGATGTCAAGGCGCCGGGACCAGCTCACCAAGGGGCCGTGAGGCTGGCACACCGGAGGACTGGCAGGCGGTCTGAGAAAGGAAGGAGTCTGAGGCCAGCGCGGTGATAGCCAGGCTTGCTCCCTGACCGCATTCCCGCCAGCGGCCCTGGGCTGCCCTTCCACACAGTCCTCCCTCTGACGTCGGGAACAGCTCAGTCCTGCCGCGCCTGGGCTGAGCGAGGACTCCCTGCTGCTGCTGGCCCTTGGGTGCCACACTGTCCCTGGCCACCCCTAGTGAGAGCCCCTTTATCAAACTCTCCTCAAATTACCCAATTTGACTCATTTATACCCCATTTTAGAGAACAAGAGTATCCATTCCATGAAAAAAACTATTATATTAAATTTTTTTTCTTTTATTGATTGTAGAGAGAAAGGAAAGTAGGGAGAAAGGGAGAGAAACATCAATGTGCAAGAGAAACATTGATTGGTTGCCTCACGCACACCCCCAACTGGAGACCTGGCCCACAACCCAGGCATGTGCCGGGACAGGGAATCCAACCAGCGACCTTTCGGTTTTCAGGACAACACTCAACCAACTGAGCCATCAGCCAGGGCTAGATGCTTTTTTTAAAAAGAAAAATATTTATTGTTTGACAACAAAAATAAAAAATATAATAATGAATGTTTATGTTTCTTTCAATTTATTGACTCCTAAATTATGACTAAATGAAATGTGGGTTGAATGTAAACAAAATTAATAAAGTTAGGCCAATAATTAAATATGACATTCCAATAAATGATTTGTATGATTCCTTCAATAATGGAGACATGGAATATATAAAAGTCAGTATTTTAATTTATGGTATATAAAGAGTGGTTTATGTTTTCAATAGTGGCCATGCCATCTATCATAATGGAGAATGCTCCTGATATAATGAACAATAGATGGCAGAAACCAGTTTAAGTAAGGGAGAACTTAAAATAATACGATCCAGGCCTTATTTTTAACAAAGCAATATTCTGATTTGTTTTGGTGATTGTCTGGGGTTGAATCATAACCAAGGTTTTTGCATAAAAGTTAGAAAATAGTCAAGGGAACAGGTCCATCATTTTCCCCAGCGGTTGCCTTCCCTGGTCATAGTTCAGAGGAGACAGAAAGACAGTCCACGTCATAGGTGGGACGTGGGGACAGACCCCTGACCTCAGAGTGCCGTGCGCAGTTACAAGGACAGCAGGCGTCACAGGACGGCAGAGGGGACCAGGGAGAGCACGCGTGGCCTGCTGTGGGTCTCTGCGAAAGAAGAACCAGTGATAATCCGCGTCACCAGGGCACTCCTCCTGAGAGACCCAGGCCGCAGATCTGGGAGGGTGCAGGCTCTTCTTGAGGAGCTCCATGTGCAGTGACGTGGTATCACCCAGCCATGGGGATGTGCCCTGCTCTCCTCTGGTAGGAGGCTCCCTCCAGCTTCGGAGCCCTTGTTGGCAGCCCCATCAGACTCACAGGGGAACCCCACCATCCTGGAGTGAGACCAACATGGATGCGATCCCCACAAACTCTCCTGCAGACAGCACCTACTCCGGGGGCTCACTGGCAGGACTGTGTCAGGTCTGACGGAGTTCCTGCGTGGGAGAAGGCTTCCGCCACAGGGAAGCTTCCCACACACATCCAGCGAGGGAGGCGTGGGCTGCGGGGAGGGCACGGGCAGGATGGGCAGCATCTGGGGTATGCAGGGACAGGACGGGAGGCGGGCACATAGCTGCCCGCCCAGCCCAGCTGTGCTGGCCTTTGGGCCGTGCGTGCTTTCGAGACTGGCCTCCAGATGGGCCTTTCCCAATGACCCCTCTTGGACCACGGGATTCCTTTCATGCTGGGGGTTGTGGACAGGGGATTTTGAGAGAGAAAAAGCTGACCATGGCCAGGCCCAAGAAGTGGACAGTATTCCTCAGGTGATTTCATTCATTGCTTCAACCTTTCTTCCCACCTCCTGAAAACCCACCCCGGGAGGCAGAATGGATATATTAGATATATTCTCTCTGTCTGTCTGTCTGTCTCTCTCTTTCACACACACACTTTCATACACATACATCAGTCATGCTCCAGCTTTGAAAATGTCACTTACGAATGTTTCTAATGTGGCTGTGATGATGACATCCTCACACACTGGGAAGCACTCTCTGGGGGCAGAGGCAGCTGGAGGGGTAAGAGGATGGGGCGGGCGGCTATAATCCCCCTGTGACTCTCTGGAGCGCACAGAGGAATCTGTCAGCTGTGGAGGAACCACAGTGTTAGGCTGTGGCTGCCCCAAAAGGAGGCTCAGAGACAGTTCACATCACGGTGGCTGAAGCCGCGGTTTGGAGATGTGTCTCAGCTAAGCCGGCTGTCGGCGCCCAGCTCTGTGTGTCAAACCACCGGGAAGGTGGGTCAGGGCCACTTGGGCTCTTCTTCTCAGGGTGCTAATTCTTACAGCGGCACTGGGAAGAAAGACAGGTGCGCACGGCCAGAGCAGGGTGGTGAGAGCAGTGGGTTCCTGGGCATGACTCTGCTGGGCCGGCTGTGACATCTCTCAGGGGAGGGAGGTTGAGAGGGACACAAGGCTGGCAGCTGCCTCCACTTTGGGTGATGACCATGCACATGAATATGGGTGCCTTGCCCAGCGGGCATACAACACAGGCCTGGAGGATAGAAACACAGCTGCCTTCCCTTCCCACATCCCCCCGGCCAGGAAGAATGGCTTTCTTCTCGGTGGCTGTGGTAATTCACCCCTATGTTCTTCCCCAGAACCACAGTAATCTTTTCCACAGTCTAAGCCACCAAGTTAATGATGACCACGACTTCCATCCACGGCACTGTAGGCCACCCATTCATGTTCTCTCGTCTGACTGGTCTAATTTCATTCTGCCCATTCATACACTCAACACGTTTATTGAGCATCTACTACATACCAGACCCCATGTTAAGCCGGGAAAGCTCATGCATGAATTCAGACAGGCCTAGGTCCAAATTCCAGTTTAGCCACTTACATCATTTAACCTTACTGAGCCTCAAATTTTGCAAAAGGGAGACAATTCATATGCCCTTAAAATGTAGTCGTAAGAAATTAAATGGCATATTTGTAAAGTGCTTAGCATAATAGGCAACAACTCTAACACTTCCTTCTAATTCTCTTTACCTTTTAAGAAGGTAGTGCCCTTGCTTCTTGCTTCCCTGAGGCCCCCGCAGCTCCTAGCACTCAGGGAACACTCCACAAAGACTGGAGGGAGACTCCAGACCTTGCCTGGCGATGAGCTGGCACACAGGGTTCGCCCAGGTGCCTTGTGCTGGGGGACCCTACTTGTGTCTTGCTGTCCCGGTACCACTGAGCTGCAGATCCCTTGCAGACGCTGTCGCTGTTTCATTTTGTTTTATTTTTTCTCTTTTGTTAGCAAATGAGTGATCCAAGACCTGAGGAGTGGCACCTTGCCAGGAGGGAAGCCGAGCTGAAGAGTGGGGAGCATGCTGGATGGACCGGGAGATCTGGTTCAAATCACGGTTACGTCACGGACCACATGTGTGCTGGCGCTAAGGCTTTGAGGCTCTCAACATCCAATGCAGCGTCCTCTGTGGCTGTGAGGCTCATCCTCGCCTCTCTGCCCTGTGAGGTGGTTGGCAAGGCCCAGGGCCTCACATCAGCAGGGTTGGAACAACAGAGAGTTAATAGAGCTTTGACAGTAGGGGCTGGGACTGTTAACACTATTGCTCGTTAAGCCACATGCACATTTGCGCTAAATAAGGTCACTGTCATGTTGCAAAGAACAGGGGGCAGGGAGTGGGATATCAAAGTCTCCACTTTAAATTTGGACACAGCTAGTAAAATATTGTGTGACCTTGGGCACCTCCTTGCCCACTCTGCAAACCCAGAGTCTGTGCTAGGTAATTTGTCACACCCCTCTGGGATCTGAAGGTTAAAGACTGTGAACAGACACTAATGACTTTGAAACACAGCAGACTCACTCCAGCTCTGGATGCTCTGGAGAGTGACAATCTGTTGACAAAGCTCTAGTTGGCTGCTTTAGGCCAGACGTTCCTGACAGTCACCCTGGGGGTGCCTGGGAGGAGTGGGGGCTGCCCGAGACATCACTGCAGCCCACGTGCAAGGCAGCTGTGGCTCTGCTAGCACATATTTGAGAGGGAAAATCATTTTCCTTCAACAATAAATCTGGCATCTGCAGGAGATGTAGATCCCTGGCCCTGGGGTTTTCCAAGCCCTGTCAGACTTCTGGCTCCAACCCAGGGTGCTTTTGTGCCAAAGACGCAGGAGCAGAAACCTGATTCACCCACTCCTGGGCCCACAGGTCTCGACTGGGACTCTCCACACACTACGACGCAGAGCGCATCTTTTGGACCGCTCCCTGCTGTTTTACGTGGTTTCACCTCCCAGTGGTCCCGCATTGTGTCCCAGCCCCACAAGGTGTCACAGAGAATCAGGGAGCCCCAGAACCTCTGCACTGGAAGAACTAGAGAAACTTGATTCCACTGGTCTTCCAATCTTTTCAGTTTTATTAAGAGAAAATGAAATCACCAAAAATGGTAACTCTTAAAATTCAACTTTATAACCTTGGCTGATTGTAGAGCCAATAAAGGAAGACAGCCATGCTGTTTAAATAGACCTTAAAACGGGAAATCCAGGACTAGGGGTGAGAATTATAATCACATTAACGTCAGTATTCAATTTATTTCTGTATGTGTTGTTGTTGCAGACCATTAAGAAGATAAGTAGCTGAAAATGGTAATCGTTTTTAATTCGCTTGTAATCTTAGGATACCCTCAATTAAACAGAGGTGGCTAAGAAGCATCATTTGAAGTCTATTTAAAAACAAGTTCCCCTGTCTCTCTCTGGGGGTCAGGGCAGATTGGCAGGCTCAGAAAGCGCAGATGAAGTTCCTCAGAGCCACAGAACGTGCTTTCCACATCTGTGTGTCTCAGCGCTCAGTGCACGCAGCACCTGGCTCATAATCAGACTTGATCAATGTTTGTTGAATGAATGAATCAAGGGACTGTTTACTTGATGTTTTAATCTTGAGTCCATCTTCCTGTCAAACTTTCCACCATATTCTCAGTGAAGATGGATGGATGGATCGATGGATAGATAGACAGATGGGGATCTAGGAGTGTCTCAGAGTCATCATTTAAAGAATGAATTCTCATTGCATAGTGCTCTACATGGAAAGCCCACATTTATATTTTGTTTTTTAAAATTTTTTATGTATTTATTTTTAGAAAGAGGGTAAGAGAAGGAGAAAGAGAGGAAGAGAAATGTCGCTGTATGAGAGAAACATCAATTGGTTGCTTCTTGCAAGTGCCCCAACCTGGGACCAGGCCTGAAACCCAGGCATGTGCCCTGACTGGGAACTGAACCAGTGACCTTCCAGTTTATGGGATGATGCTCCAACTGAGTCACACCAGTCAGGGCCCACATTCATGTTTCCACACAAAAACCTTAATTCCTGTGGGGGCAGACCTTCACCTTGCTAGAACTACATTGCCTAGTCTCCCTAGCAGCGATGTTTGGCTATTTAACTAAGTTCTCATGGGCGGAACAGGAGCAGAACCAAGGTATGTAACTTGTACATCACTTGCTTATGGGAAAATGTATTGCCCTCCATTCCTGCTCTACCCCACTCCCTGTGAGCAGGGATGCGGACATGGTGGTGACCCAGCTCTGACCATGAGGTTGAGGACAGCTCTCCCGAGGACAGCAGAGCAACAAGACAGAAGAAGCCTGGGTGCCGAGTGACCGTGTGGAGCAGAGCTTCCCTGCTGGCCTGGGCCCTCCACCCCCAGCCAGTCATACGACAGAGAAATATCCTTCAGTCTGATTAGGGTCTCTGTCCTAACTACCACATCAGCCCAGGATTTACACACTATTACAATTACATTTTGCAGAGGATGATTTTTACTAAAACTATAAAAGGCCAGAGTAAGGTATATGGTATGTGGAAACCTAAAGGGAAATTAGAACCCTCTCCCCCAGCACCCAACCACACAGGTAGAAAGGGCTAGGGTGGGGAGACACTGGCAGAAGAGGGACCAGTTCGCAGTGATGTTGAGGAAAGACACCCAGGGGTCTCACAGGCCTTCCTCGATCCAGAGCTCTGCCCACTCCCCCTCAGTCCCAAGTTCTGACCTCGGAAGGGCAGGAACAGCCATTCAAAAAAGCAGTGGCTTTAGGTCCTCATTGCCCCAGGCCTCCCCTCTGACCCAGAATTCCAAGTCTTCCTTCTTCATGAAGATTGTGTGTATGTGTGTGCATGTATGTGTGCACATACGTGTGTGTGTGAGGGCATGGATGAGTGTGTGCAGTGTGCACACGTGGTGCTGTGAGGGTCAGAGAGAGGGGCGGAGGCTGAGAATTTAAACAAGGTCCTGTCTGGAAGGCACGCTCTGACTCCCATTCTGTTCATCATGTGGACCATCTGGCCATGGTGGACTGTGGCTCTCACGCCGGACTTGGCTTTCCCTGAAGACCTCAGAGCACAGTTGTCCCTGGGTTGTGCCCCTGGGGTGCAGGGGCCCCTGATCAGCCTAAGGCTTCCGTCTCACTCCAACACAGAGCCTGCAGAGCCGGCATCCCCACTCGCTCGCAGTTTCCTCTGTAGCTGCTCACTTCCACGGGCCTCGTCTTTCTCCCTTTTGATCTTTCTGAAGCCAGCACACAACCCGAGGACTGCAGTGGGACTTTGATCCAAGTAATAGAATCAGGCAGAGGGAGACAGTAACATATGCTGAAAACCCCTTTTGGCTGGCTTTGGGCTTGGATGCTTAATGAGGGCAACTTCTGGAAAACCCTGGAAATAAAAACTGAAAGATGTGAATGGGGAGAGATGATCACTGAATTCTTCTAACTGCCTTACAAGTCCCTGTGGAGGGGCAGACAGTGACTAAGAAGGGACGCTGCTGTGGGATGACGATTACGGCTTGGCAGGCAGAGGTGTGGTTTATATTTGTTCCTGAATGAAGCTAAATGTTCCAATCCGGTTATTTTCTATCACTGGTTCTGTTCGTTTCCCTCCTCCTGCTCCCGCCTGCAGGGCTTGTTAGGCCTGAGTCAGGAAGAGGATGCTGGTTCCGGAGGATCCAGGGGAGTGGGCCGCTACCCTCCCAGTTAGCTGAACCCCATTTGAAGGGGGATAGCTTGGTCTCAGCTCTGCCTTAACCAGTCCCATGAAAGGACCAAGCTTTCCTTCCTTCCACGTCTACAGGCCTCTGTCTCCTCGTGGGAAATGTGTTTCCATTCAGCTCTCGCCATCTCTGAGGGCTTGTTCGTCCCTTCACCTGGGTGCATGCCTCCTGTGTGTACCTGGGTGGTGGGGCCCAGGGAAGGGCGACCTCAGAAGACCAGGAGTCCTGTGGAGGCAGTGAGGCTGAAAGGTGTAGGGGCCCACTCAGACAGAGAATGGCAAGTACTGCACGGTATTACTTGTCCATGGAATTAAAAAAAAAATCACACTTGTAGGAATGGAGAGTCAGAAAGCGGTTGCCAGGGGCTGGGGGTGGGGCAAACAGTGAGAGGTTGGGGAAAGGTGCACACTTTCAGCTACAAGACGAGTAAGGCCTGAGGGTCCAATGCAGAGCAAGGTGGCTGCAGTCGATGACTCGGTGTTGTGTGGCTGAAATTAGCTAAGGACGTAGAACGTAAATGTCATCCACCTTATGTACATACAGTTTTATTTGTATCAAATCATCATGAGGTACACTTTAAATAACTTATAATTCTATTTGTCGGTTATACCTCAATGAAGCTGAAAAGTGGGAGTTGGGAGGATGACGTAAAATGTTCCGTGGGAAATGCTTGGCACAAGTGAGCACTCAGTCCGTATTTACTACTCCTATTCTGTCCCGACTTCCTGTCCCGCCAAGGTGCCCTGCCACAAACTAGCCCTGGCCTCTGGACCCTTCAGCATCTCCTCAGCCTCTGACTCTGAAATTCAACCTTGACCTTGGTGGAGATGGTGACACTCGCCCATCCACAGTGAAGGAAGCACGTCTCTAAAAGACTTCACTCCGGTCAGCAGCTACCAGGCGCTGCACTAGCCATTCTGCATACTTAGTTCCAGTTCTCTTTGCACTCTTATGGGGAAGGCGTTCTTTTCTTCATTGGACAGAAAAGGAGACTGAGTCTCAGTGAAAGTAAGAATTGATTCAGCCCACACACCCAGAAAGTTCTGGAGTCAAAATTAGTACCAGTTGGGCCTGGTGCCAAAGCCCACAGAATACAACGCTCCCATGGGCACCAGATGGGCCCTTCCAACCTCACCCCACCCTCTGAGACCGAGTGCACAGGGGCTGGCTTGGGCCAAGTGCACAGGACCAGGCCTGTGGGTGTGATTGGACACGGAGGCCCAAACGCCTGATTCCAGCCACAGGGCATGACGCTCCAGGCAATGGCGTCCTCCCGGGAACACTTGGGGAAGAAAGAAAGACCAATGCGAGACATCCAGCCATAGACTCATGAAAAGCGGGAATTTTAAATTTGGAAAGGGGCTAAAAATGAGTTGTCTTAGCGCTATCTAGAAAGAAAGAACTTGCCAAGCAAATTAATAATGTAAACAGGATTTTCCAGAATCGTTAATCCATATAATCCTGTTCAGTTCAATGAACATTTCACAAGGGTGCTGGCAATACGGAACTGAGCGAGTCAGTCCTTTCAAAAGAGCTCACACGGCAGGTCTGAAGCAAGCATGTAAGTGCTCATGCACACACACAAACAATGAATTTTTAAAATTTAATTTAAAAAAATGAAGTTCTGCATGAGCCCCATGACAAGAGGCACAAACTGAGTTTGGTGAGGTCCAAGAAGCTTAAGACTCAACCAATGATTTCAGAAACCCATTCCCTTCAGTATTTTTAATACGAAATGGTCACCTAGTGATTGAAATCATTCTCATCAATGCCGGATATCAAAGGGCTGATACCACCTCGACATCGGTAAACAATTACGGGAACTCTAAAACACTGAGATTTCACCTTTTCTAGAGACATGCTATTGTAGAATTTAGATGTACGTTAGTTCAAATGCACGTTCCTCTCTGTCCAAGTTGGTCCAGCTTCTCTGAGGACCATATGTTGCAAGTTTCCATGTTCCATTTCTCAGAGGGTTCCCAGAGCATTTTGCAGGGACATTGGCCATGAGAATGTGGAGAATATGGTACAGAGGGGTGGGGGCCTAGGGGGAAACGAAGAGCACATGGGCTCGCACCGAAGGGAGGGAAGCCCGGTCCACGGACTTGGCATTTAACTACATATCCTGGAGAGACGGGAAAGGAGGAACCTGGGGTGGAGATGTTAGTCAAAGAATGGTGACATTCAGAGGTGGAACTGACAAGAGGCAAAAAAGAAAAGATGGAGCAAGAAGAGGCTTTGACCTGGAAGGCTCTACTTTGGAAGGTGGCCAGGAGGCCAGGAACCCACCGTGACAGGGGGTTGGGGTGATGGGAGGTCAGCAACAACCAGCGGACACCCTCAGTGGTTACCTCCCTGGGCTGCAGAGCCTGAGCTGGCTTGTTCCATATGCCCCCCTCTCTCAAAAACCAACATCCCTCCTTGTAAACTCACCCAATCCCACTACACTGACTCAGCAGGCCCGGGAAGCACCAAGAAACCCTTTGGGGGAAATCCAAAGCCCAGATCTTCTTATTCTGAGAACCTCCCACCACCGGAAGGAAGACAAGATCATGAAAGTCAGCACTTTCCAGCTCACCACTCCCCTCTACCGTGGCGGTGCCAGCCAAGGGTTGGCGGCTCCCTAGCTATTTTTACCCTTAGATTTCCGGAATTGCCGACCAATCTTGGTTACAGGACACCACAGTTAACTCAGCTCCGTCCGCAGCAATCACAAGAAGGCTAAGCCACAATGCGCAGCTGTGCACCGCCACACTCATCCTTACCCCGGACCCACGAGCTCCAACTGCAGAGTCAACTTCCAGCGCCCACACTGGAGCAGCGAGGAGGCAGCTCCCTCGGGTCGCCCAAGGGATCCTGGTGATGCGCTGCAGACAACGGCCTCTGCCTGTCGGAGGAGGACGCGAAGTTCAAGGTTCCTGTTTTAATGCTTTGAGAAGCCTCTAAGTTGAGTGTTCCCGCGGTTTGTGGCGGACCCAGGCCGGAAGAGTGCTTTACAGCCTCGAAGAGCAGCGTTGTCCAGAGCGTTCTTGCCCCCACCCCGTCGTAGTGGCCGCCGCCTCAACAAGGCTTCCTCCCGCCGCGCCTGTGCCCCTCACGTGCGCGAGCCTCCGGGCGCACTTGCCTTCTGTTTTCCATCTTCCGGCGTTTTCCGGTCTACAGACTTCTCTCGGAGCTTCCAGAGGCTGCTATAGTTTGAGAAGGAGACACTTCCTCATCACGTGGATAGATAACGTTAATGCCAGAGAAAAACTTTAAACCTAGGCAGGATGTTTCTCCGGCCTAGAATACATGTGGCAGAATCCCGTGAACCACGAAGTCCCACCCGCGTGGGGAGGGCGTGGGAGGGGAATGGAGCGGTCCTCACGTCCCCTCCTCCAAAGACGGCCAAGGGCTTTGGTTTCTCTGGGGCGATAGCTAGGAGGCAGGCGGAGAAGAATCTGTGGTAACTGTTGCTAACAGTGGCAGTTCCTGGTGTTGTGCCGGGAGAACCTGCCTGCAGGCCGCGGCCGGCGCTGTGCTCTCCGACCGTCCCGGGGAGAGGCCTCGCGCCGCCGTTTCTCACGCCCGGTGATCAAAACGTCGTCAGCTGAACGCGACTGCCTACCCGAACTGCCATTTTCTTCTTCTGTTACGGCCCGTGTTTTTTAAGCCTCAAAACAGCACTAAATTATGAGGCCTTTCCCAGTCAGATTTCCTTCAGAAAATTAACCTGGATCAAGAAGGCTTCAGTGTGGGTCGGACTCTAAATCCGCCCGGCTCAGGGGGCTCCGGTGTGGGCGCACAGCGCCCCATCACAGGCCGGCTCCCACGACGTTCTTGGGGATCTGCGGCCCGTGTTTTCCACTTCAGTTTCTGCGCTGTGGCTCACCGGCTGCAGGGCGGCGCGCGCACCGGCGAGGGCGCCTCAGGGTTTCGGAGGCCCGGCTGAGGGTGGGAGAGGGGTGAGCTGAGGTGGGAGAGAAAAGAAACTTACAAAAATAACAGACTTGATAGGCCCGCTGTTTCATCACGCAGGATTCAAGTATTAGACCTGGGCCCAAAATAGCTGCTCACTCACTGCCTTTTCCCTTTGTGTTCGATCCAAGAAACACGAAGCGAGAGGTGGCTGAACAAAACGCCTCATTCATGAGAATCTGGTGGATGCAAGGGAGTTCACGACTTGATAATCCCGGACTGCCCTCATTAAATGAGGGAGCTGCAGGTGTGAAGGCCGCTGGGGGTGGGGGCTGTAATCCCGCCAGAGGACTGGGGCTCTGTCAGTGCAGGGACCTTGTCAGGACAGGGCCGCTTTCCAAGTTGATAAGGGAACAGTGCCAATTTAGCATGAATGCTGAGGCAGAAGTCTCTTTTCACAGCAAAAACTCAGAGGCTGTTCTTTAATTTCTTGTGCATGTATAAATGCTTCATTTCTTGGGGAAAATTGAGCTCCAGGTACCCCAAAACTGGCAAAACAGGGGGAAATCTCTGACTTGTCTCTCATCCCTCAAAGTTTACCTTCCTCCTGGGGATCAGTCCTAACAGCTGTTTCCTGCAGACCAACTTCAGCAGCTGGAGCAGACCCACCGAGATCCTCCCACCCCCCAGTGCCACAGTGCAAGCATTTCTGGCTTGGAGGCTTGGCCAGGGAGGGAGGGGGCGGTCCCTGGGGAGCCCTCCCTTCTCATCCATCTCAGAGTTTTATTAGGGGAGTGAGTGCACCTCAGGGCATGTTTGTCCACAAAGGAACAGGTTTATGTCCAGGAGCAGGATTAGTTGCCACATTGTAGTGTGATTTTAGGAGTGCCTTTAGGAAAGTTCAAGGTCCCCCAAATTTCTCCCATATTGCCTTTTTTGTCACTGATCCCCGAAATTCCTCAGCTGAGGATCTTGCTAATTTTGGTAAACATCTCATTCAATTGCAAGTACTACTGAGTGTTGCAACTTGCACTGCTGTTTCTAATGCTACAGGTGCCGAGAGGGGACACTGAGGAGTGACAGGACCCACGTCCTGCTGCCAGCGACCCAGCCCCCAAACTCTGGATTGGCAAGGCCCAGTCACACAGGAGAACCAACCTACACGGCAGCTTTGGGGATGACAACACCAGAGGCTTGTTAAGAAATCTGTGTGAGCACCACAAAATTATAAAAATAGCCAAATGGAAACTTCCAAAATGTAGCATTTGCCAGAAGATGGGATCCAGGGAAGTGCAACTCCATTAGAGACATCCAGGCAGTTTTGGTTATTGACCCAGCAGAGGACTCACTCCCCAGGACAGAGGCCACAGTAGGCGCCCAAGGTTTGGCTTTGAGGGGTCTCAGAGTCAATGCTGCAGAGGAAGTACTGGCCACTGGGTCTCTTGGTGCACAAGTTGTCTGGCATCTATGGGAACATCTGTTTTCAACTTCAATATACACGTTTACACCTGAACTTGGTGAGAATACCTATTACTAATTGACTCATTCCCCTGGTCACCTAGATAGCAACCAGTATTTGAGGAATCAGCAACAAAAACACAGAAGTCATTCAAAACAATCCAAACCATTGAAATTCAACCACCATGTCAACACACTTTGCAAGCAGACGAGAAAAATGTAAAACTGAAGCTATTTCAATGGCTTTAGCTAAACAAAATAAACCTAGAGGGGAAAATAAAATTATTTCTTCCAACGGGAGTTTTTATAAGGGGAGAAAAATCAAACGCTTTCCTTAAACTCTACAAAGCAAACACAACCTTTCAAAAGTCCATGAGAAATGGTAGGTATTTAGGTGATTATGTTTGAGTGGACATGCGAGAACCATTTCTGGAAAACGGTGGGGCGACCGGCTGAGACAGCCCTCGTCAGAATCTTCACCACTTGATGGCCTTGGAAATGCGAGCCTGGCCTTGGATACTGAATCCATTTCTGACGCCCCGTTACCCCAACTCCCCGCAGAATGAAGCCCTAATGTCTTCAGAAAACTGTAGTTGTTTGAGAAATAACAGGCGAAGTATTTGAAATCATTAACATTTCCTGGGGCCTTCCTTCTCTGTTTTTCTAATTGGCCTTTCTCTGTGCTTTGCTTGGGCCACCACGACGGAACACCACAGGCTGGGCGTCCCAAACAGTAGGAATTTATTTTCTCACAGTTCTGGAGGCGGAAGTCCAAGATGAAGGTGCTGGCAGTCTGGTTTCTCCAGAGGCCTCCACGACGTTTCTTTGTGTATCCAAATCTCTTCCTTGTCTAACGACACCAGTCAGCTCTGGCCAGGTAGCTCAGCTGGTCAGAGCGTCGTCCGGATGGGCCAAGGTTGTGGGTTTGATCCCCGGTCAGGGCTCATGCTGGGAGAAACCAGTGGGTGCATGAATGAGTGGGACAGCAAATCGATGTTTCCCTCTATCCCTTCCTCTCTCTCTCTTTCTAACATCAATAAATAAAAATTAAAAAAAATATAATGACACCAGTCAGCTTGGATCAGGGTCCACCCTAACTCATTTTAACTTAATTACTTCTTTAAAGGCCCTCGCTTCAAGTGCAGTCACATTCTGAGGTACAGGGAGTTAGGACTTCGACATACGGATTTTGGAGTGGGGCACAATTCAGCCTGATAACACTGTTCTTAATCTCTCCACATATTTGCACTGGGACAATTCTGCCACTAGCTCTCTTGTCTGTTGTCCAGCCTGCCTGTCTTTTCTTCTGTCTTTTACCTCTTTTCTCTCTGATTCTCTCTCCATAGCCTCGGTTCCTCTGTGAGTGTGTTCCTTCATGCATCTCCCACCCCCACCCCTCGCCCTCTCACCTGCCTCGTTCTATTAGTCTGTATTCAAGTGTCTTAAAGTAACTCCTATGTGCCTGTTATGATTGACAGCAACAGAAAAATGCTGTCCCTGCTCTCAAGGAATTTTTATTCTGGAACTTGAGAGGATATTCAACCTCAAATAACTATAATATAAAGGTGACCTGTGATGAACACCATAAAAGACTAGAGCAGAGGTTGGCAAACTACAGCCATAAAGTTTTTATAAAGCTTCTTGAAGCACAGCCATGCCCACTTATTTCTGGTTTATTTATGGCTGTTTTTGCAGAGTTGTATAATTGTGACAAAGACCGTATGGCCCACAAAGCCAAAGATATTTACTAGCTGGCTCTTTGTAGAAAAAAATTTCTGAGCCCTGGACTGAAGATAAATGACATTGGAAGAAACCCATCTGACTCTTGTCTTCTGGGGTATGTCACTGAGAACAGGTGATTTAAGCTGGGCTTTCAGGGATGAGTAAGAGTTCAAGAGTAACATGAGGTGTGGATGGGGTTCTAAGCGACATCCATACTGTGAGCAAGTGTGTGAGGCGGCAGGAACTCAAGGCACGGTTGGGCTCTAAGTGAAGACCCTCAGACAGGGAGCTAGGAGCCTGGACCTCCAGCAGACGTCAAGGGCATTTGGAGGCTCAGGGGGCGGGGTTGAGACGGTTAGCAGATTCCTTGTGAGAGGCACTGCAGGGCATGCATGGGGGAATTAAACCCAATTCCTGCCACCAAGGAGCTTCTGACTCTGATAAGACAAGTACCCGAGACAGTTACAGCACAGCACAATGCCCCCACGGGGGAGACTTAAGCCAGGAACGTGACCAAAGAGGAGTTCAAGCAAAGTCACAGTTGATGATCAGATGGAGGACGGATTGCTGATAATGACAATGATCATTCAGACTCCCCCAGCCCATGGATGGGTCTCTGCTGCTAAATGCTTTACACACACCTCTCATTTAAGCTCGGAACAATCCTGTGAGCACATATTCATTCCCAATTACCTGGTGAGGAAATGGTAGTGCAGACTGAGCAGGGATTCAAACCTAAGCTAGATTCCCAACTACCAAATCACTATCTTAGATTCTCTGATACTCCAAGCATCCAAGTTAGATTGTGCTGTTGCGAATGGGGAAAGAGACCCGAGTCAGGAGGCTTTCCTTCCCGCCTCGGTTCTTGTCTCACTCGCAAGAGAATAATTCAAGTGAGAGACAAACACGCATGGTGGAAATGAGATAGCAAGTCCGTTTGAGAAACACATGCAAATACAAAGCTGCCAGCAGGCTCCTGGCTGGTCTGAATGCCCCGCGCAGAGGGAAGAGAAGTTGGCAGTCACTTTGTTACCGAGTTTGTTCCATGCACTTGAGCCGAGGCTACAAGTAGGCACTTAGCGAATCTAAGTGAACCAATTGTTGGGGTTCAGGGGTTCTATACCTTAGTCAGCTTCTAGGTTCCCCCTCCTTCTCTCTTGGGAATAGTGTATGGCTACAAAGCCTTTCTTTCTCAGTTAGTAAAGTCTCTTTGTCTTAATGAAGTTGTTCAGAGGCTCCCTTTCCCAGCACAGAATCTCAAACACCTCCTTCCTGCACGATTCCTGCGTTGACGTTCAGAACACCCACAGTCTTAGCAAGATTGTTATAGAAGCCCCCTTTCTCAGCAAAGTCTCAAGGACTCTCTCCTCCTCCTGTGCTATTTTGTTTGTAAGACACCGGCAGTCTTATGAAACCGAGCTTGGGACTGCTGAGTGAATGGGTGAGACGTGTCTTTCTCTTGCTTCTAGCCTCCCGTGTTAAGTTCTTGTTAGATTGTAGCAGTGCGGGCCCTGCCTTTATTTCCCCTCTGGCTGCTCATTCCTACCTAGCTGGACCTAACACTCCTGTCCACACTCTTTGCCACTGTGGTGACAGAAGAGGCCTAGAGGCCTAGAAAAAGGTTTGTGCGGCCCTGGCCGGTGTGGTTCAGTTTGTGGGGGCGTCATCCTGTGATCAAAAGGTTGCCATTTTGATTCCTGGTCAGGGCACACGCCTAGGTTGCTGGTTCAGGCCAGAGGCAACCCAGCAATGTTCCCCTCTCACATCGATGCTTCTCTCCCTCTCTTTCTCCCTTCCACCACCCGCCCCCTCAAAAAAAAAAAAAAAGACTTTTGCAAAGTCTGTCATTTGGAGAAAAGCAAACAAGAGAATTTAAGATTCATAGTTTACAGTTAGTATTTGAGTAAGTTCCAAATTTTGAAAAAAATGTCGAAGTGTAGAAGAATGACTGACATGCCTCAGTGTGTGTGCTTGGCTCTGATGTGCGGCTTGTGAAAGGAGCAGATGCCCTGCAGCTCCTGAGTGCGACGCGCGCCCCAACACACGGCCCGCAGGCCACACTGCGCCCCTGAGAGTCGGGGCAGGAGGAAAGCTTGTCCTTCCAGGAGGGAATCTAAAGAGGTGTTGTTCTCAATGCCAGGCCAGTAGGGTGTGCTTATATCATAGTATTTTTGCTTACATTCAAATGCACCATAAAAATACTCAAAAAAGTCCCTCTGACACCCCCACCATCCTCCCATGGGTCACACCGGGTGTTGCAACAGCGCTGACATGGCTCCCAGAGATGCCCCGAGAGGCTGGTGCCACCAGAACCACAGCCAGAACCATGACAGAGCAGGGGGCCCGGTGCCTCCGCGGGAGCTGTCCTTTGGGCAGCGACTCCAGCTGGTGGTAAACAGATGCTGCACAGTCCTGAACGCTGGCAGGGAGATGGCAGGCTTGTGGCCTACACTGGGGTCCTAAGGAGAAACACTGGGAGCTGCCCTGAGGTCCGAGGGAACACCGAATGGATTTGGCTCGGGAACTCAGTAGCGCTTGGGTGCCCCCACCCCGGGTTCCCCGCATACCACTAGGTCCTAAATGACAAGCTGCAATTACAGTGAAGTGCTAAAGTTACAAGTTGTTCTAAACACCCTTCGACAAAGGATATTCAGTGAAAAGGAACCCCAGGCGGTTAGAAAACCTTTTGCTGTGTAGAAACCATAAGGTTTGCATCCAAGAATGTGTTGTCTGTTTGAGGCTGGCCTTTATTCTTTCAGTCGGGTGCCAGTGGCATGCATTTCAAATGAGCAGTTGTCTGTGGCCCCCGAGTCTGTGGCTGAGGCATATCTAATCAGGTTAAGCAGCCGTTCATCCCGGCTGTCAGCTTGCTGGAAATCAGAATGTTACCCGCAACCACACACAATTCAAATAGAAGGTTGGTGTTCTGAGCCCTGAGTCTCCAGCTCCCTCCTGACCTTACTGTGGTGGCCCCTGGTTTTTTCTTTTCCTATGTGACTGCATACAATAGTAGCCGAGCTATGTCAAGGATTAAAGCAGCTAATGGCAGATTCCCATCACGGCCAGCCACTCAGAACACAGGTTTGGGGAGCACGTCGGTGGTCTTCGGCTGTGGGGAGGCTTTTCGCTTGTTTGATTGACCCACGTAGTCGTCTGTCCGCACCCTAGACCCACAAAGCTGCTGTTTGGAGACTCTTCCATGTGGGCCACTTGGTTCTGGGTGTGAGGAATTTGGTGGAATTAATAGCATGCCATGTTTTCTTGGCCCTGAAAGCGTGGCTAGAAGGGCCTTTAAAAGTCATCTTCTCTGCCTGCTCACTGGACAGATGAAGAAACTGTGGTCCAGGAAGCCTAACAGCCAGCTGTGGGTGGAGGCAGGATGAGACTCTGGGTTTCCAGACTTCCCTTCTGGTGCTGTCTTTTCTGAGATGTCTGGACAACTCCATCATGTTGCTGAAAAGCTTCAAGGAGGCAGCTAAACAGGCTTACAGCCAGGTTCAGATCGACTCCACCACACACAGAGCGGTGACTTTGAGTGAGTTATTTAACCTTGTATAGTTGCACCATCTATAAAATGGGGATCATAAGGCCTGCCTATCAGGTGTTAGGGCAAGGGTTTCAAGGTCTGGGCCATTCTTACTAAACACTATTCTTGCTAAATGTCAAAATGTAGCACAGTATTTTGCATACCAGCTATAAACAGGACAAGCTTGACAGAGACTTAACTGGATAAATGTAGCCACCTGCAAAGAAGACATCAACATGTAACTGACCAAATAGTGTATATAAGCGATGGCTAAGCCCGAGATAGGGGGAAAGAGCTTTGGATATGAATCCTGTCTCCTTTACTTGCTACAAGTAAATAAAAAGTGCCTTACCTTTTTTGAACAGAACATCCCAAGTGGCAAACCTCTTGATTTGGGTAACAAGGTCGGTCAGTTAATTAAATGAGATCATGCCTTGATCATGACAGGGAGGTGACTGTCATGCAGTGACCCCTCCAGCTTCCTAAGCACTCCCTGTCATTTCTAAGAGGTGGTCTCCGCAGAGTCACTGGAACCTGGTCCTGGAAAAGCTGGGACAAGGGGGATGAGAGAAATTCAGGAGGAAAATATCGATTATTTTTCATAAATCAGACCTTTATAAAGATCCAATGAAAATAGACCTTATGGTTCTCCCTTTGCTTTAGAATAGACCAGAGATTTTCAACCTTTTTCATCTCATGGCACACATAAACAAATTACTACAATTCTATGGCACACCAAAAAATATGTTTTTTGCCGCTCTGACCAAAAAAAAAATACGTATAACTTTGATTCATTCACACTGCATGGCTATTGTTGTGTTGGCTGTTGTCACATTTTTGTTTTTGTTTGACAATCTAAGGGAAAAGAGGTCAGTGCCCCCCACTAAAGAGTCAGGTACTGCATGTTTTAAAAAGTCCTACAGCGCACCGGGGTGTGTGCCACGGCACACCAGTTGGAGGCCGCTGGAATAGAGCCATGTGAGGATAACATGCTCACGGCCGTTCACCGCCCTTGGCCTCCGAGAGGAAGCTGTGTCTCTACCATCCGCCCCGAGGATGCACAGCACAGAGCGCTGCACTGGCCAGGGCAGGCTTCCCTGCTGCAGGGGAAAGCGAGAGGAAAGGACAGGCTCCTGCTGTGCTGGCTCCATCCTCTCACGCTGACCTGAGACCGGAGACCATTGAGTAGTTCTGAGGAGCTCAAAGGCCAGGGCAGCTGCCAGACGAGGTGGAGACCGCCCTGGCTCCTGGAGATCCTGGGGATGAAGAGTGTGTTTCTCTGCCTAACCAGAAACCTCTCTGTGGAAAATTGAAATTTCTTGGCAATCTTGCCATATCTTTGAGGAAGACTTTAAAAAATGAAGCATTCGCCCTGGCGGGGTGGCTCTGCCGGCTGGAGCGTCAGCGTGTGCACCAGCAGGCTGTGGTCCCCGTGCCCTGTCAGGGCACATACCGAGGTGGCGGGTTCAGTCCCTGCTCTGGGCACGTAAGGGAAGCAACCGATCGATGTTTCCCTTTCTCTCTCTCTCTCTCTCTGTCCCCCTCCCTTCCTCTCTCTCCCAAATCAATACAAAAATATCCTCAGGTGAGGATTAAAAATAATTCTCAATGAATCTCCAAATGAAAAAAATGAAAGTTTGCTAGAAAATCATGAGACTGATTATTTAAAGTCATAGTTGGAAAAAGAAAATGTGATGACTTCAGAGATTAGCAGGGAAGAAATAGCTGTCCTTACCTGCAAATAAGAAAAAAAGTAGTAATCAGCAAATCCACAGAACTGACGGGGATATTTAGCGAGGTTGCTAGATATACAATTAATTTACAGAAAACCTCAACTAATAGTACTACACCACAGATTTTTTTTTTTTTTTGTGGAAGCAGGAGGTGGGGGAAACCTTTTTCCTAGACTGGTAATAAACAACTAAAAATATAAAATAAAATATTATTGTTAATAACAGAAAAACTGAAGCATCCAGGATTTATTCTAATAGGTTACCCCATGGAAGAAAGTTAAAATTCTTCTAAGGGATACAAAAGAAAATCTAAATAACTGGGAAAGATACCCCACACACTTAGATGGGATGGCAAAACATTATAAAGTTGAAATATCCCCAAATGATTACAAATTCAGTACAATCCTAACATAAAAATCCATTGCATTTTTTGAGAAACTCAATAGGTTTATTCTAAAATATTTATGGAGGGAACTAAATGCTAATGGAAAAAATACAATAAAAAGTAAAATAAAATATTTATGGAAACATAGAAGTCCACATATAATTACATCAATAAAATAGGAGCAAAAAGGAGCAATTTACAGAAAAGGGAGACCCATCTAGCTAAAGAAGCCTGTGGAGAGATGCTCAGACTCATGCAAAATGAGAGAAGTTCAAAGTGAACCAACAATTATGTATCTCTTGACACAAAGCGGGAGGTCAAATTGACAAGTCAGACGGAGCCCGGGTTGCGTGGGTCTGCGGAAACAGGAAATGTGCTTATTTCTGGTAGAAGTAGGCTGGGGCACTCACGCTGAAAAGCCACCTGGTCACACTCGAGTCAGTGAAGTGTGTTTGTCCCCCCCGTCTCAGAAGGGCCTCTCCTGCACGTGCAGCTCAGCGAATTCACCCTCCAGGTCTAGAGGGGAGTGTGTATGAGCATGTTCACCACAGATTTTTTTTTTTTTTTTGTGGAAGCAGGAGGTGGGGGAAACCTTGGTGTGGATAAGCAAAATAGGGCGAACCTGTGCTGTGGAGTGCTGTGAAGCAGAGAAGCATAGTACGACATGCATGTATCCTAAGAATATGGTGTGTAGTGGGGTGGGAGGGACTAAGAAACAGAATGAGGCTCATAGGACCATATCATTTATACAGAGTAAATATTTGCACACTTAATTACCATACTAAGTACTTAGAAGTATGTATACAGTTTCAAGGAAACATACGAAACGAATTAGAGTGGTAGCCTATGGGGAGAGAGGAACGAGTGAAGGAAATGGGAAATCAGCAGAACAAGGGCTAGACCTGGCAGACCGACAGGTGCTGTGACCCAAGTGTGATGCCCTGCACCTGTGGTCCACATAAAGGTAAGAGGGGAAGAGAAATTCACTGTGTGTAAAAGGAAGTTCCATGTGTGGCATTTATTTTGAGATCACACAAAAGCAAATTTGGAGTGATTTATCTTCCTAAAAGATTTTGGTGAGTCTAGTGGGATTTTAGATCTGAGGGATCTATGATTAACTATGCCTTTGGCGTCTTGCCCATTTTCATTATGTCTTGGAAAACTGGGGCCTGAGGTAGTTTCAGATTTTGTAGTTGGAAAACAATGCTGCTAAGTGTGATATTTTAGCAAGAGTGGTCATTTTGAGAGGTTTTAATGCCAAACAGGTAAATTGGAGGAACTTGAAGGCCTCACTTTAAAGATTGCTAAAAAAGGTAAGAGAGAGAACAAAAAAGTACAATTTAAGATTGATGGAAATCTGTATTTTTAAAGTTTTATTCATGTTACAATTCTGCCCTGGAGAAATATTATCTCAACACTTCTCTCTAAGTCTTGTTAAAGTCCTTTTCTGTGAAAAGAATGATCTGTACACTAATTGGTTTCATTTTCTAACAAACTAATTGGTTTCATTTTCTAACAAATTTTCATCATTGAGATGTTGAAACTTCACTGAGGCTCTGAAAGGATGAATTACTTTCCCCAGGCCAGGGGAGCAGCAGGTGGGGAGGGATTTTACTCAGATATGTCCAGCTAGTTCCAAAGCACCTGCTCATTCTTTTACTATACACTAAAACATATTTCAGCTTAATTGTGCTTGTAAAGAGGCCAATTTTGACATTATTATATAGTATGCAGTGCAGAAAAACAGAAACCACTCTGCATTTTAACGGAGGTGACTTTTCATACCATGGAGTAGTTGCTTATAAAATCATTGGGAAGGTTGGAGGGGCAGGTTCCCAGCAGAGCCACCGTAAAATCAGAAATGACCAGCCAGTCAGGAGGATGGGGAAGGGAGGAGATCAGGTGGAGATCGGGAGATTGGGAACCACCTCGGTAACTCAACCAGGGATCAGAAACCAGACCGAGAAGCTGTCATCATGACCAATATTGCCCCCGAACACCCAAGAAGCTGGTGACTGGACGCTGGAAAGCTGTGTTCAACTGGCACAGTGCTTTATGCTCTTCCAAAGCCATGGAGATGGAATGGACCCTGTATCTTCATGACCTTGCTTGCTAGTGGGAAAAAAGCCCAAAGCATCTGGAAGGAAGGAGTCTTCTGACTCCTTTCTGTACCCACTTGGCAAAACTTAACTGTCATCTAGAACTCCAGGAAATGTAGTTTTTAGCCTCACAGACTGTGTAGTATGGGGAGGCACACTAGAAAGGTATGGTTATGGTCAGTGGGTCTCCAGGTATAATTTTATTTGAAACTCTGAGGTCATACCACTAAATGTAAAAGAGTCAGTGAACCAACCTCTTAAACTGAAGAATTTCACAATTCCTGCCTCAATCCTGCATGACCATCGTCATCTATTACCACCTGCTAGCAATATATCAAAATACAAGGTCTGTCTGGAAAAAGTCCAACCATTATTAATATAATGAGAATGGCTTGCATGGCATGGATGTAATCTGGCAGCCAAGGAGAGTGGACTGGAATGCACATGTGTGAACAATGACAACTTCACTGTACTGGTCAGTGGGGTGGTAGACACCATTGAGTGAGCATGTGTACTGTGTGGCTGTCTCATTAAAAGTGACTGTGCAAGTAGAGCAATTAACCTGCATCAAATTTTGCATTAAGCTTGAACATTCCTCCACAGAAACTATTCAGATGATGCAGAAGGCCGCAGCTACGGGCAGCTGGTGACTGGCAGCTTTTCCACGACAACATGCCTACTCATGCATCATGTCCGGTGCAGAGTTTTTTGGTGAAGCACCAGGTGACCCAGCCCCTCTAGAGCCCAGATTTTGTGCCCTGCATCTTCTGGCTTTTCCCAAAACTAATATCGCCTTTGAAAGGGAAGAGATTTCAGACCATCAATGAGATTTAGAAAAATACCTGGGGCAACTGATGGTGAATAGGAGAACTGTGTGAGGTCCCAAACCACCTAATTTGAAGGGGACTGAGGTGTCATTGTCCTATGTACAGTGTTTCTTGTACCTTGTGTCTTCTTCAATAAGTGTCTCTGTTTTTCATAGCACATGGCCACATGCTTTGTGGACCTCATATAAGACAGTCACTATGAAAAAAAATCACCCTCAGTGTTGATTCAAGTGAAACTTCTCTAAATAAAATAGACATTAAAAACAAATCCAAAATCCTCAACTGGCAGGTAAAACAGCAGATTAGATATAGTTGAAGAGAGAATTGGTGAACCGGGAAACAGGGTTGAGGAATTACTCAGCTTGAAGCACAGAGACACAGGAGATGGAAAACAGGAAAAGGAATGAAGAGTCTTGGGAGACCGATGCCAGATGTATAATAGGAGCTGCAGAGAAAATTAACTCAGAGGATGGAAGAAAATATTTAGGGGTGATTGTTAAAGTATAATATTTCTAGAATTTACTAAAGACGTTCATATTCAGACGTCCAAGCAGGCTAGATAAAAATAAATCCACCCATCAGAATACGAAAGAGAAAGAAAATTTAGCAAAAACAAAAGGAAGGAAACACAGGTTGCCTTTAAAGAAGCGACAGACTGGTGGTAGACTCAGCAGCAACAGTGGAGGCCATGGGAGAAGGAACAGAGTCCTCAGCGTGCTTAGGGAAGCAACTCCACCAAAATAAATGTCGATGCAGAAACTATCGTTCCAGGAAGTAAAATATAGATTTTTCCAGTAATGCAGAGACTAAGAGAATTTATGACTCACTCAAAGATCTAAAAGACAAACTCCAGGAAACAGGAAATTGAATCTATAAGGAAAGAAGAAGATGCAAGGAAAAATGGTGAGCAAATAAACTGGTAAATATTGACTAATTCCAAATAATAATAGATTTTTTAAAAGTAATAATAACCAATTTTAAGCCAGGGGAATTAAAAACAAAAACATACTAGAAAATAATAACGTAGAAGATGAGGGTAGTTGTCAGAGTTAAAGCCTTTCAAGGCCCTTGTGTTGTCTGGAAGGAGGGAAGGGATACTGATTAGACTTTATTAGGTCAGGATGGGTTCTCTGCATGTTTCGGGTAGCTATTCAAAGGCTAGAAATAGAATGTATAACAGGAAAACTAAGGGCTCCTGTCCACTTGCCTCTAAGAGAAGAGGAAGGGTTGTAGCTGCAGTGTACATTTCAGCACGGAGGACAAGTTTAAAAACACTTCCCTCTTGTAGTCCGAAGCAAATAGGAGACACAAGGGAACAAATGGATGTATTTCCTTGCTAATGGACGTATTTCCTTGCTGGAGATTTGCTGACTCAACCTTTGCTCAATGTCACCAGAAACTGGAAAGAGTCACGTAGCAAGCAGGGCTTGGAAGCCTGCCCTCAGCCTGGCCTTCTCCTTCCCAGGGCCCTGGCTGCTAGCTCACCTCTAGCCCTTGTCCATCGCCTGGGCTGAGACTGTGTCTCCTACACCCCCTGTTCAGTTTCATGCCGGCTCTGCACCTGACTTGTTCTTTCCAAGCCTTTTGTCAGTCCCAGAACTCGGAGCTCATCCCTGCCTCTTGCTCAGCACTGGAGGCAAGGCCTGCCCCTGCCTGTCACATGCTGCCTGCCATGTCCAGGCAACATTTTTACATGGTAGGAGGTACCATCTAACTGAGTGTTTGTGAGCCATCCTCACGCCAGGCACCTTCAGGCAAGTTCCTGAACCTCTCGGACCTCAGTGCTCTCAGCTGTACGCGGGGACAATGACAACGCCTACCTCACGGTGCTGAGTCACTGTGTGTAGAGCTCATTGGATGGCGCCTGAGTTCAGTAAGTACAAGGTACACATTGTTCTTTCAGCCCCACGTTACAGGGGAAGAAGCCGAGGCCTAGAGAAGCTCAGTAACTTGCTTGTGCCCGAATGTTGTCGTGGTCATGGAGACCAGAGCCAGCTCCAGTGCCGTAAATGGAGCAGTGGGCCCTACAGTCAGCTTTGTCCCAGCCCCGGAGGGGGTCTCTTTCCAGGTCCTTGGCTTTGTATTATGACCCTGTAACTGACCAGACCATGCTTGGCCTTGGGAACAAGTGTGGAATGAGCCACCGTAACACAGTGGCTCAAAACTGGAGAGACATGTGCAGGTCAAACTAGAATGTTCTCTCTGTTTGATAGGAGGAGGGAGCTGTTTTGATGAAACTTAAAATTCAGCGGGCAGGTGGTGGGCCAGGTGACCAACAGCAGCCAGCCTAGCTACGCGGCCATGGGTTTGGCTGGAGTCCCGGAGTCCCAGAGAGGGAGTCGTGCCCACCACCCTGAGCGGCCCAGGGCCGGAGGCACCTCTGTGGATCTCCCTCAGACCGTGGGGCCCACAGCTCACTCCACTGGAGCTCAATTATTGCCAAAGGGAGCTTGACAAAATGAGCAAAGTAGTCATAAAGACGCAGCTCAGACTTGCTGTGCAGGGCGGGTGCAGGGACGAAGCTTCTGTGAGGGAGTTGAGAACAAGAGCCCTGGGAGTCTCTCATTTAAATAGTCTCTGTGGAAGAGCCTCTGACCAGACCCTTCGGTGCCTTTGGAATTGGACCCTGGGCCTCTTGGGTGCTGCTCAGGGTTGATCATCCTCGTTTTTCTATAATCTGGGTGAGACGTTTTTCATCCACACCTCACTGTTGGGTATGGTGGTTGGAGTGTTCACTCGGGGCCTGCTGCTCACACTCAAGTCCTGCGCCCACCCCTTCCCCGCAGTCGCTCTCCAGGGCGCGGTGAATGCAAAGGGCCCTGAGCCACATAAGACACGTAGAAAGGTGCACGTGCTCAGGAAATAGTTGCTCGAATTCCTGGGCAGAGGACAGGGTAAAACAGCGGTGGTTATGAGCACTTGCTTTAGAATCAGCGAATCTAGGTTTGAATCCCAGGTTTTAATTCTCCGAAACCAATCGAGTCTCCCGAGCCTCGGTTTCTTCATTTGTAAAATAGGGATAAACAGGCCCACCCCTTGGGTTGTTACGGGGATGAGTAAGGTGAGGTGAATTGAGAGCTGCGTACGGGTCAGCCTCCAGACGTAGAAGGTCTGATGATAACGATGATGATGAGGATGATGTTCCTTAGGGAAGCTGGAGCTTTGGGAGTGTCCTGTCCACGGCCACCCAGCTGGTAAGGCAGGACTGGTCTGAAACCAGGTGTGCTGAATTTCCAGCACACCTGGGAGCTCTTGCCCCAGCTCTTGACACCTGCCCTGGAAGCCGCTGTGTCCGTTGCTGCCCAGCGTCCTGGAGTTCTGGTTCTGCGATGAAGGAACCGCAGGACCTGTTTCGAACCCTGAAGCCCTACGCTGTAGCCTGTCCAGCTCAGGAGGCAGCGTTTTGAGCTGATTTCAGAAGCGTGCATTTCCAGTCCAGGGCAATGGCAGGGAGGAGCGGGTCTTTAATGCTGGAGTATTCTTTTGGGAAGAAATTTGACTAGACACGGAAAGAGAGGGCAGCGGGAGAGGGGAGGAAGCCAGGCTGGCCTCTGGGCAAGGGGCCCGACTGCGGCACCCGAGGGGTGGGCCGGGGCCCTCACAGAGGTCGTCTCCTCGCTCCGGGAAGTCACCGAAAGCTCTACCTGGTTTGTGCTCCTTGAATTTTTTCCAATTGCCGTGTGGAACTGCCAACATTTTCCACATTAAGAACAAATCAAAAGAGATTTTTCACTAAGCATGAGTTAGTAGAAGGGAATGAGAGCAAATCAAATTCATGCAAAAATAGAGGAAATTAATTTTTAAAAAGTCCAACCGAACACCCTGTAATTTTCAGTGATTTCCTTTCAGGGAAACTGACCACTGTCACTATAAACAAAGAAGAGAATAAATAAATAAAAAGGGAAAGAAGCTTGTGTTTTTTTCTCCTTGCCTCCCTGATGGATGGTTTATAGAGGCCTCGGGATAAAAGTCAGCCTCTAATTGTTCCCAGATGGTGCCCGCCTCTGCCCGAGCTTTGGTGTTTCCCCGCGCCTCAGCCCGGCCTGCCAGACCCGCCGGTGGTGACGGGAGCTGGACACTGGTCCCCTTGGCTCCGGCTGCAGCCAGATGTGGAGGGGCGGCAGAAGGTCAGGGCCGCCGGTGGGAGGGCAGACGGCCACGGAAACCCTGTCACCGCCACGGAAAGGACGATCTGCCCCACCCGGCACCCACACCCGCCCCCTCCCGTCAGAGCGGCTGGGCTCCTGCATCTGGCCCACCAAGGGCTTCCCGCGCCTCCTTTCTCTCAGGGTCGCCTTCCTCAACTCGCTCACGCCACCGAGGAGGGGTCCCAGCTGGGCAAAGGTCCTCTTCCAGCTCAGGAGGACTTTGCCCTTCCGGTGCTCGGCCAGCACCCTGGCGCTGGGGCTGGCTATTTCTTATGAGCTGCCTCAACCCGTTTCTGCAGGGAGGCAGGTGTTGCTGGGGGCTCGGGCTGGGGGTCTCTACGACTGCCCTCAGCTGGCTTCGAGGGCCCATCTGCTTGTCCCCTCGCCTCGTGCTGCCATCCCCATCGCCTCTGCTGGGTCTCCGCTCCCTGCTGCGTGGGACTCCGGGGCGACCTCGTGAGAGGTGCCCGCTGTCTTCTTGCCCCTCCCCCGCCCTGCCTCCCAGAAGGAAGCCTGAACTGCCACCCGGACGTCCCGTCCTGGCTCCTCCACACCTGGGATGTACCAGAAACAGGGGCGGACATGCAGCCAGACCCGGAGCCTCTGTTGGCCCCTCCTTGGCTTCTCTGTGGACTGTTTCAGAGACTCTGCTGCTTTTCCAAGACCAGACATTCTCTTTGTACATGAGAAGACATGAGGGTTTCTCTGTGAAGAACTTGAAAATAACTCTTTAGTTGTTGAGTATGTCTTACAAAACAAATATCATGATGAGTTGGGGTAAATGAATCAGAAACAGATGGATAAAATTTATCTGAAACACAGAATTTCAACCCAGAGGGAGGGGTGGGGGGAGTGCTTGGGGTTTCCATGAGCCCAACATACAAGGCAGGGGCTGGAGTCACTTGCCGGATCCAACCAGCTAGTCTGGGAGCATCCACTCCAGCATCAGCATCAGCCCGCGGAGGCCAGTTATCAGGGACGCAGCCGCTATCGGGTTTCCGAAACGTGGCTTCTGAAAATGAGCTGTTCCAATTTACAGGGCACCTTCTAACTACTCCCCTGGAGCACACGGCTCCCTGGAAGATGGAAATTATTTGGGAGATAACCAGTTGCTGGGTTTGGCTTCCATTCTGCAACAGTTACATGTGTGGAAAGAGGCCCTGATTGGTGGGGTGGGAGTGTGCTGGGAGGGGGGGCGGGGGCAGACACATCAGTGGTTTCAACAAGAATGCGAAAATACTGTATTTTGTGACAAAGTTGCTCCAGGGTAGGCAGATTACTCGCAAATCGGTTACAGATTTCCTTGAAATATGCAGGGACTTCCATGCAGAAGAAAGGGAGTTTGGGGCCCAAATGCATTTGGAGTTTTGCTGACCTCCACAAATGGGAAAGGAGTTGGAGAAGATGCCTGGTCCCAGCAGGGGCTCCTAGGCGAGTCCTTGCCCCTCTGACGCACGTGGCCACAGGGTGGCTTCGCAGGCGTCTCCACCGAACTGCCCGCTCGGCCCTCCAGTCTGCTTGTTTTGGTGTCAGTTTGGCCAAAACTGACCCGCGTCTGCGATCCCCGCTACCACGCAGCGATCTTCCTTCAAAGAGGAGTCTGCTTCCCAGTTGGGGACAACGTGATGTTTGACATTGAGATGGAAAGCAGTTTTTTGAGGATCTGTTCCGAACTTAATGTTCTACTGAAAACTTCAGACACTCCATCACACACGCAGCTGTGGCCCTTCCCAGAACACCCAAAGCGTTAATGAATGTGTTAGTTCACACCTGCCTCTACAACGGGATGCTTTGTGCCTGTTATCATCTAGATGCTCCTGTGGCATCTACACAAGCTGGAAATCTCAGGGTCCTCCTTGAGCGTTCCTTCCTGTTCATCCTCAGATCCAGTCCGTCAGCCGGTCCTGGAAGTGTACTCCCAAGCCCAAAATGTTCTTGAATCCACACAATGCCACTGTCCCCCTCAAGGCCACCAGCATCTTCGGCCTGGACAACCTGGATCACCTTCTCCACTCACTGTGCTTCCTGCCTTCCTGCCACTCCATCCCCCACACGGCTTCTGCAGGAGCTGGTTCTCTTCTCACAGCGTAATTCAAATCATGATGCAATTTATACATTTCTCTGCAGATACTGCGCGATGGCCTCCCGTTGTGGTTGGATTAAATCCAAACTTCTCACAATGACCTTTAAGACCTTGCATGACCCAATCCCTGCTTCCTTCAGCTCAGTCTTATTTTCCCCTGTGCACTGCACGCTGCCTTCCCGGGAACCCAGCTGCACCTGCCCCACCTAGACCCCACACCCACCTGAAGCCCTTCACAGACACGCCTCACGGGCTCCTTCTCCTGCTTTGAGTCTCAGCTTAAATGTCTTCTCCACAGTAATTACTCCACAGTAGACAGTAATAATGATCCAAAGCCCCAAGACCTTAAAGTAAGTCAGCTACCGATTAGAATAGAAAATGGAAAAGTTTCCTGGCTGCAGATCTTAATTTCTGTTTCGTTTTTGGCACTTGCTAGCATAACAACATACATTTGCGTGTGTATACACATACATGAACATGACACATTAGCACAGAACACACACGTCATCACTGAGAAGAGGGGCTGATAAGAGCAGAGCTGGGGCTCGTGACCAGTCCTCACAATGAAAAAGCAACTGTAACCGTGGACCCTCCCTGCCCAGGAGACCCTGCCCAGGTGGTTCTGAGAGCAAGGGCCACCTTCTGTTTCCCGACAGTGGGGGGGACGCCTGTCGGGTCAGCGGGAGCATTCGCTGCCCCTGGGGAGACAGGCAGATGGGCTTCTGGGCAGGCGGGGAGAAAGGAAGTGCAGGAGGAAGGTCTCGTTTAGGACAGACAAGGGAAGGGAGGCTCTGACGGTACTTGATTCTATTAGATTCTCTCTTCTGTAATCTATACCTATCACAAAACAATGCCTACTATCTTAGAAACTTTAAAACACTACAAAGTATTAAGATCTGGGGGGAACAAATCTAATGCTCCCTTATCCAAAGACAACTATTGCTATTATTTTGATGCATTTATTCCTGCTTTTTTCCTGTGCAGGTTTTTTACTCTTTTTTAAAAATGTTATTCAGCAGTCATTGTACTGTACATAAGACTTCCTATCCCCCTTTTTCTATTTAACTTAAGTGGTTTTTTTATTTTGGATTATTACCTACTCACTGAGAATTTCATTTTTAAAGGGACAAATGCACTCAGAATTAAGTTTATCTTTTCCTTATGAATGAGAATTTATCTTTAGCAGTCAATTTGACGCATAAAGTAGGGATTAACAGTTTTTGCATGAAACGTTTAGAATGACTTTCTCAGGATAGATTAGATGGATTCTTGCAGTTGGGATTCTTTAAGTCATTTTAACCTGTAACTTCGGATTTATTTGGTTCCTTTTCGTCAGTAGACATTTTTAAATTTCCTTCTCTTTCGATCTCCTTTTGTTTTCCGTTAGATTCCTAGCACAGTAACCTTGAGATGTCCGAGGCAGGCCACACCGAGCCCCAGGCGAGATGGCTGCCCAGCAAGGCCCCCTGCCCTTCTCCCCGGGCCCACCGCTAGGCCCACTTCCCAGCTTCTCTTGCTGGGAAGATGCGTCACGTGGTTGAGTTTATATAATGGAACGCAAGAGGAAGTGAGGTGTCTCGCTTCCAGGCCTTGTCAAAAAGTCTCCTGTGTGGGATCCAGCCACAGTTTTCTCCTTCCGTCAACTGGGTGCACAGAGCCCTGGAGAGCGCCAGAGCCATGAGGTAAACAGAAGGAGCCCGGGTCCCTGAGTGGCGTGAAGGAGAGTCACCGCGCCTTTCTGAACAGTTGTCCAGAATGATTTCTGTGAGCACATGGGATTGTGTTGAGATGGTACAGTTTGCTCTGTGTGTTACAATGGTTTAGCCTACACTCATAAATGTAGGGTGTGGATAAAGCCCCCCCAACATTAATATCCAACGTTTGAGGGCTTTGAGTCCCTACTAGAATGCAGGCAGCACTTCTCCCCCACACCCAGGCATTTCTGGAGGTTCTGGGTTTCTATGTGCATAGGAACAGTTCATTTGTCCTCAACCCACTGACTAACCAAGCAATCCTCTCCTTCTCCCAGGTGAACAAAGCACAGCTGCTGTCCACCACCCAGAGGAGTGGCCTTGGAGTCCACAGAGTAGGGGGCATGCTTTGGGTTCTTCGAGGGTAGGGACTACCTGAGGCTCCACCTGGACAAAGGGCTTAGGCCCCTCCCCGGGAGCTGTCCTGTGGGAGGGGCTCTGTGGGCCCAGGTAGAACCCATAGGCTGCTGGATGGAGTGGAGGGCAAGTTCTGAATGGCACTGCCCAAGGCAAAGGCAAGGAAAACCAAGGCTGGGGGAGGCAGCGGGCAGCCGGAGACAGAGGCAGTGGGAGCAGGCTGGAGCAGAGGAGCAGCCCGCCCTGGAGGTTCCTGGGAGCTCCAGAGTGGGGCCTGTGGCCTTGCTCAGGGGAGCTGAGGGGTCTTTCAAGGTGCCAAATCTGTTTAAACATGTGGCACAAAATTATAAGGTGCTATTTCCTGAGCTGCCTAATTTAAAAACCCACATCAATGACTTAGTAATAAAAATATCATTTCATATTCCACATACGATGAAAGCTTCCTCAGTGCCAGTGTTTCCACTAGGAGCCTCTTGCTCTTGAGATGGTCCCCCTTGTACAGTTTCTCCCCCTCGTACAAGGAGGGGTGCAGTGAGGTAATCAGCTCTCAGCCCCAATGGCTCAGCTAGTCAAGGGCAAGTTCCTCACCTCCTGTGCACTGGTTTCCTCCTCTGAGGAATGGGGACAAAAGTGAAGCCTGTCTCACATGTATTGAGTCACACCACTTCCTGGAAGGCAGTGATTATTATGAGAAACAGGCTTTCTCTGGCTGCATGCTACAGCTTAACACAGAGTCTGACCTCTTATCTACCAGACACCTGAACTAAGTCAAATAACTCTCCAGTTTGGAGAGCACGTTCATGCTTTTTTTTTTTTTTAATTTCAATTCAGGTCTTTATTTTCATTTTTAAAAACTTATACAAGTCTAATTATTTTTTCAAACTGGGTTTGCTGGGCTTTTGGAAAAATCTCTGGCTTGGTTAGTGGCAAACTTTAAACACGAGCACTTGGGTTTGGTTTGGCCTTCATTGAAGAGAACGGCTTGAACTGACGTGGGGGCACCGTTTGGCTCGGCTCCAAGTCTGACCAGGGGATTTTGATTGTCTTTCTGTGTTGCTTTCCAGGGCGTGCACAAATAGAGACAGTCATGCCACGGACGTTAGCGTGTCTGTACCTTCTGCAAGGTGCTGGGCGGTAGGTACTTCATTAAAAAAATTACTTAGAAAGAGTGGTTCTTGAGTATCTTGAAACATGGCTGTTGAGAGGTCTCAGAACCACACCTGTCACATTGCAGGACTATGGTGGAGACAGGTGCTTTTGTTTTTGTTTTAAGGATTTTATTTATTTTTAGAGAAAAGGGAAGGGAGGGAGAAAGAGAGGGAGAGAAAGATCAATACACGGTTGTCTTTTGCACACCCCCTACTGGGGACCTGGTCTGCAACCCAGGCATGTGACCTGACTGGGAATCGAACCGGCAACCTTTTGGTTCACAGGCCAGCACTCAATCCACTGAGCCACACCAGCCAGGGTGTTTTTGTTTTTTAATATGTAGCATAACAGCTTTACCCAAAAGTCCACAGGCACTTGGAAGAGACTACAGCAGAACCAAGTCTTCCTAAAATGCAAGTTCAGTAGGTTTTTGCACTAAGTTCATGTCCATTGATGAATTTTAACTTCCAGCCTCACACTACTTGAGATCCACCAAATTTGTAGGAAATGCTGGAATTATCACTGAAAAATTGCATTTGGGTACATTTCCCAACTACATTGAGCCCAAAAGGTGAAGTGAGTTTCTAAGACACCTGCCAGCACACGAGGGCCTGAGAAACACCAGTGGGACCTGATGTCTGATGCCCGCTCCACCCTCCAGAACTTCCTTGTCTTCGGAAGGCAGGTCCATGTCTCAATGGGTGGGATCCCTGAGTTCACTGGCTAGTCCGTGGTGACCCATCACTCAAGTGGATAGTTTGTTTTCTTACTTTCCTTTTGGGTATCTCAAAACCTGAACAGACACTTAGGTCCATGACACAGAACAACAATTACCAAATGAATAAGCCGTGATTTTATTTGCATAGCTTTTCCAGGGTTAATTATTCCCCCTGGGATCCCAGGAGCCCCAGGCGGTAAGCCTATTAACAATAAGAACCCAAGTCCCTCCGGCTCTCGAGGCCCCACTGAGTATTTCCAGGATCATCCCCATGGACGCAGCTCACGGCCAGCAGGGAAGCAGCCACTCTTGTTTGGGATGGTCACAGGCTGCCCCGTCTTCCAGATCTTGTTAGTGCAACAGCCTGAGTTTGCCCTCAGCCTTCTATCTTCTCAGGTCTCGGAACCGAATCCACGTGCATTTCAGACAAGACAAACCAGAGCGCAGGTTTCAAGCTCAGACTCTCCCCAGAACCATGGCTTCCCTCTGTCCCTGACGGGCGATTCGTTAACTTGGTCAAGTGGGTCTCGCGTGGTTGCCTCACCTCCTGGGCTGTGTTCTGCCAGGCGTTGCTTGTTCTTTTGGTCACACCTGCTTGTAGTGGCCTGCCCGTGAGCTTCGCAGGCACACCCAGAGAGTCCAGTTTCCAATGGAGGCCTCCTCGGCTTGTCTTGGGATAAAGAGTGGCTGTGGGTAAATGAAAATATCCCGGACTTAGAGTTTGAGCTATCAGTTTATGAGATGGATTTAAACCGGCCACATTAAATAAGTAACGGGGAAGCATATTGTAAACTCTAAGTGATCTGCAGATAACACACCGGTTTGCCAAAACCCTGCCTACCGGTGGTTCCCATTTCCCTGCAGTCCTCCCTTGGAAGCGGTGGGGCGATCCGTGGCCCACTCCTGCCTTTGATCAGGCTGAATTACCTACTAACCAAAATCGTGTTTCTATTAACTACTTATAATGTTGACAGTAATTCACACCGCATGAAATGGTTTCCACGGCCTTTGAGGGTTTTTTCTCGTTTTCAGTTCTGGTTTTGCTGAGGCTTTCTAAAGCCAGTCCCTGAGCCAGCTTGTGGGAAAGGGGCGTGAGCACCTCCTGGAGAGAGGTCGCAGGGATCCTGTCTTTCAGAGCAGCAGTGGCGTCCTCGCCTGCACCCGGTATGCCACAATTGCCCCTGTGTCCTTCCCTCAGAAACACGTGGGAGCACGCCCGGCGATGCCTCCTCTCACACCATCACAGAAACTGCCCGTTCAGAGTGCAGTTGTCATTTCTGGAATATTGTCCAGGGGTAAGACTTATTCCAACTGGGGAAAACCGTCTGCAAATACAACCAGTCTCAATTCTTCCCATCCCTTCTGGGCAGTGAAAGGCAGGGTGCATTCCTTCTCCCCTTGAATCTGGGCTGACCTTGTGGAAGCAACATCCTGAAACGCCTGAGCCCAGGCTATAAGAGGCCTGACAGCTTCTGCAGCCCTAACACTCTCAGCTGCTCCACGTGAGCCAGACTACCCTCCAGAGACAAAGGTTCCACCCGCTCTGGGCTGTTGTAACCACAGTAGCTGAGGGACCAGGCACGTGAGTGCAGCCCCCTTGATTTATTCGGCCTCAGTGCAGCCTCCAGACTGCAGCATCATGAGCAAATAAATGGTTGTTGTTTTAGGCCCCTAACTGATGGGGTGCTTGTTACCTAGCAAAAAATAACCGATCCGCCACCTGCAGGAAGCTGTCACACTGGAAGCTCACTTCTGAGTGATGTGAAACTTATTGGGAAGATTTGAGCAAATTTGCATAGGGAACTTGGGCCTTCTGGGAGAAACCAGAATGAAACCTCTGTCTCTCCTCCTAGAGATTTCAAGTTGTGCACATGAGTCAGGATGAATTTAAAGCCCAAACTAAAAACCTGAAATAAAACTGGCGGAATGGCAGTGATCAGAGTTCAGGACCCTCATTAACAGCCACGGTGTTCCCTGTACTAAGGCAGTAGCCACCAGCGGAGGGGCATTCTTGTCCCCTGCATGGCTCGGTTCCACTGAGGCAGCCAGACTGACATATTGGAGGCTCTTTAAGAAGGGGAGGTGAAGGGAAGGGAGGGATGGAAGGAGGGGGTAAGGGAGAGGCAGAGACTCAACACACTGGAGCCTCAGGCACTGCCCTTTAAGACAATATTGGAGGATTATATTTTCACTCCCAAACAGTAAAGTCATAGACCCCAGGTATATTACTATTATAATTTTCAGCCTAATTGTCTGTCTTGAGATAGAAAAAAATCATTGGGGAAAAAACCCAGTAACAGAAGTTGTGAAGCAATGTCCTCCTGTTCACAGGAAGTATGACTCTTCCCCTCAAATACACACTGTGCACAGCAGAACACAAAGAAATAATTTTTAGCATATGAAGAAAATTGTTCATAACATTCCCACAGCCTCGCGTTTGAAAATAAGCTCTTGCCCTCACTGAATATATGAATGGTTAAAATATTGATTTTTTTAAACAAAGGCTCCAAAAGATGACTGATTTGGGTTTTTTTCTATTCTTCCCTTTTTGTTTTTTTTCACCCTCAAATCAACAAATCAGAACACACCTCCACCTCACTGAACTTGAACTCCAAACGTGTGCTTAAGAGAGACAGGGCTGACAGCCCAGGGACTTGGGGGTCCCATTAGCAGTCATCCACACCCATTACCCTGTCTCTCTGGATTTCCTTTCATGCCATGGTTCCAACACTCTTTGCAAAGAGAACCGGCAGACAGATTGTGAAATTTGCATGCAGATCCTTCTTGATAGTAAAAATGCTTCAAGATGTGGCTGTGAGGGCTGGGTGGTTGACTTCTGGGGCTTTGAAAGGCCCTCCTGGTCTCAGCCTCGTGGACAGGGGGGCCCTCTGGACAGAGAATGCCTCACCTCCTCTGCGTGACCTGGAGGGGAAGTTCCCGGTCTGCAGAGCACTCGGGGGCAGGTGCAGGGTGGTGGGGATGCGGCCGGGGGCTGTTGAGGGCGGAGTGTGTGCTCGAAGTGGGCTTGCACTCCCTGCGCGGTGACTCTCGGTGCACTTGGGTTCCTACAGTGGCCGTGGGTCAAGAGGAGGGCGCTTACCCGCCAGCCACTCCGCGCCACACCGTGGTGGCTGGAAAGGAGCCCAACAATCTGTCAGGTCCTGTCCTTCAGCTTCAAGCTGTCAGGTCTGGGATTCCCCCCCACCCCAGGGGTGTTTCTTTAAGACAAGTTTTCTTAACTTGGGGTTATGATTGGAAGGGTCCCACAGATTTGGATGAGGAGAAAAGTACATTTTTATTTTTACTCACTTCAAATTGAAATTTAGCATTCCTTTTTTTAAAAAAATGAGATATGATAGACATTCAACATTATATTAGTTACAGGTATACAACATAATGACTTGGTATTTGTACACAGAGCAAAATGATCGCCACAGTAAGTCTAGTTAACCCCCGTCACCACAGTTAAACTATTTTTCTTATGATAAGAACTTCTAAGACCTACTCTTTTAGCAACTCTCAGAGACACAATACAGCGCTATTGACCACAGCCACCACACCCTACGTGACGTCCCCAGGACTTTGGGTCTTCTAACCCGAAGTGTGTACCCTTTGACCCCTGCACCCGTTTCACCCACCCCCACCCTTACTGTTCTTCTACCTGCAGGCTGTGCCGGCAAAAACCTCAGGGACTTTTCTATTGCAGTTGCGCATAGCGGGAAGTAGGTTTGCGCCTGGCACTACTTCAGCACTGTGGCGGTCATTAGACCTATGAGCTATTTAGGGTTAGAGCTATAAAAGAGCACGAACGAAACTCTGTATCACCTGCCTCACGCCCATTAGGATGGCTACTGTCAAACCACTGGCCATGGACACAGCTCAGGCCACTGGACCAATAAGGACGGCCCCTGGGGAATCAATTCCATGGAGTGCTACACCTTTCGGGCATGTTTATTTAAGAGGAAATAGGAAGCGCTGTGGGGTCGAAGGCACACTTCCAGGGATTTGGGGCTAGCACTGAGATGTTACATGCGTTTTGTGCGTGGCTGGTTGCTCGGATGTGCCTGTAGACCTTCGGAGGCTCGAGATCAGTCTCCTCCCCCGAGTTAGGGACAGATGTGTCCCTTGAACTTCTGAGATGTGCTGACCAAACTTTGAGATGACCCTGCCCGCCCTGAATGAGCCAGCCAAGCACTGCTGTGGAAGAAGGCCTCAGGTCTCTCCTTAGCCCACGGCCCTTTAAATTCGGGAGGCTGCACAGAGTGGTTGGAAGAGCAAACGTTTCTGCAGGAGAGGAACCTGGGTCCAACTCTGAGCTCGGCCAGTTCCTCGCTGTGTGGCTGTGGGCAGGTGACTGCCCGCCGGGTTTCCGCATCTGTAATTAGAGACTGCAGTGTCTTCCTCATCAGGACGGGAAACACCTGGTCCCTCAGTGGGGCTCAATACATTTGGCTTTCAAACAGTCAAGACCCAGTTCTTTTCCGTCTGTGGACCCACTTTTCTCGGGATTTCATGGCCTGGGTGCCAATTTTCATCTTCCCTGCTGCACCCAACCCCAGTCTCAGGGACAGATCCAGGACGGAGGTTTGGGTGAAGGAGCCCGAACTGCGTTTCCATCTCCCTCAGTCTGCACTTCTGGTCCTCACTTTTTTCTGGCTGCCTGCTCTCAAGTGCTTCCAACGGGATCACAAATCTGAAGGGTCATTGGAGACCAGCGGCGTGGAGCCATGGGAACGTGGCGGAGCTTAGGCACAGCCACCCATGGGCGAGAGACCCACGAGCCTGTGGCTTTTATCAGGACATGATGTCAGCACCGTAAACATGTCTGCCCTGGTCATGAGGCCTCCACCAAGGCCAGAGAACTGGCCTCCAGACCAGCAGAAAGCTGCACGTGGGCGCATTGTGTGCTTGCTCAAGAGGCAGCAGGTGCCCCCCACCCCTCCCTGCAGGTGGCAGCCCCAAGGGGTCAGGGGCCCAGGGGATGCCAAGGGAGGATGATCAGGAGGGGGAGCAGGGAGGGCGCATGGAAGGGAAACCAGCAGCCTGGGCTGGGTCTTGAGCCAGCTGCATGCCTGGGGCAATGAGCGAATTAAACAGCGAGTTTCTCTTTTTCTCTTTGGGTTCTCAAGCCCTGTGCTATCTAGTCCTGGCTTGCCTCTTCAGCCTCGTTTCTCTCTCTGTCCCCGTCCCACTCTCAGCTCTACTCATCCCCTGGGATGGGGGACGACTCCTCCTCCGTAAATGTTCGCTAGACTGAACGTCCCAAGCCCAGCCCTGCCCTCTGGAAAGGGCAAAGTCACCTTGACCACCTGGGAGCAGCTGCCGGTCACCCGGCAGCATCCACTGGGACTCCCACTTTACTGTCAGCTGCGACCCGCAGTCATGGGAATAGTCTAGCATTTTCCAGGTGGAGCTTTGTGCTTCAGGGCAGAGAGAGTAGGGCCTGGCTTTGCACCTTTCTTGGGGGGAGGGGTCATGAATCATTTAACAGCTCAGTTTCCTTCCCAGCAAAATGGGTCCAATTTTTTATCCGCCTGCCTCTGTTCAAGGCTGCAGTGAAAACTGAAAGAGGAAATAGAATCAAAGCCTTGTACCCTGCAAAGTTGTGTAAAAGCCATTGTCATTGTTCGGCGTTCGGTTACCAGCTCCCCCTTCTGTTGGCGGCCCACCCAGGCCCCACAGGTGGGGGGCCTGCCCCACCCCAGGCACGCACCCCTGCGCAGGAGTGGAGCACCTGGCAGGCCGCCCCGTGGGGGGCTGGGCTCTTTCCCCTGAGGCCAGACGATGCACTGTGGTCAGCACCGGTCCGGGTGTTTTCTCAGACGGCCCGGAGCGCTGCAAAATAAAAGAGTAGTAATACCTTAAATTTGTTTTTTAAATTTTTCAATTACGGTTGACATTCAGTACTATTTTGGAATAGTTTCAGGTGTACAGCATAGGTGCTAGACATTTATACAGTGTACGAGGTGATCCCCTTGGTAAGTCCGGCACCCACCTGGCACCATCCAAAGTTATTACGATATTACTGACTGTGCTCCCTGTGCTGTGTTTGACGTCCCTGCGACTGCTTTGTAACTGCCAGTCTGTACTTCTCAGTCCCTTCACCCTTCTCACCCAGCCCCGGCCCTCCTCCTAGCTGGCAGCCACCAGTCTGTTCTGTGTCTGAGTCCGTTTCTGTGTTTGTTCATTTTGCTTTTTAGGTTCCACATTTGTCTTTCTGTCTGACTTACTTCACTTAGCATAAAACGCTCTAGGTCCATCAATGCTGTCGCAAATGGTAAGGTTTCATTCTTTTTTATGGCTGAGTAATATTCCATTGTGTATATGTACCACATCTCCTTTATCCATTCGTCTCTCGATGGGCACTTATGCCACTTCCAAATCGTGGGTGTCGTAAATAGCTCTGCAATGGACATAGGAGCACAATAGCCTACACTGGTGCTTTCAAGTTAGAAAAGCCTTTTGTCAATAATATTATATAATTTAATTCTTACCGCAATCTTATAAGGCTAATAGTATCCCTATAATATATTTCTATTTATCGATGAGGAAAGTGAAACACAGAATTGCTAAGCCACTTGTTCAGGTCATGGGATCTTTTATTCATTTATTTTTTTCAGTTCAGGTTCCTGATTCTAAGAGCCTCTGTGGTCAGACTGCGTTAGAGCGTTAAAGAACAGGCACTGCAAATATCACACGTAGGTACTGTCTGGTCCCAAGGTGATGGTGTTCGGTTTCTCCTGGGAGCGTCCCACACAAGAGAAGGCCACTGCCGAGCCCTCAGGGAGGCCACCAGCCTGGTGTACACGTGGTCCCACCGCTAAACGAGACCTGAGATGGTGGGGCTGGTGGCCCAGGAGCACATGAGAGATGAAGCTGGGAGGTGGGGGCTGGTCAGGGGACGTCCTAGCTGATCCAGCCCAGGCACCGCCACGCCTGCTGCAGCATGCCAGAGTGACATCCTGGCGATTCCATGGGTCCTTCCCCTGCGATGCCCAGGCAGGGTGTCTCAGCCTCCTGCCTCCAGAAGTCACAGAGTCCAGTTCAGTCATTCTGAACAGGGTGGTACCACCAGCTGAGGGCCACAGCGGTGTCCAGGAGGTGGGCCAAAGCATGCCCGACACCCTGCCACTCCTGAGACCGTCCTGTGCACTGAGTCATTCCAGGGCCTGCACAGCTGTTAGACATCCAGCTTGGACAGTCGTTCCTGGAAGTGAAAAGCCTGCTTTTCTCATCTTATACCAGCACCTGATGAAATTATTTTTGCATGGTGTTACAGTGCACTGAACGCTCCCAGGAACGCACCGGGGGGCCACTCTCGGGGGCCGCTGTGCCTCGTCAGGGTTTCCAGAGTAGTCGCTCCCGGGCATTCGTGAGTGGCGATGCATATTAACTTGCCATGCATAGCCTTCTTCCTGTTAGTTATGACGCTGACCTTTTATCATGTTGTGTATAGGTATGTATGGCCTTTTCCTTTCATTCCAGGACAATAAAGGAGCATTTTGAAATATTTGTAATAGAGAAGAGGCATCATATTTGAGAAGATTGAGAATTCCTGCTCTGAGCAAATGTCAGTTTCCTTCTTTTCTTAAAATCATAGAATTTCAGGTTTGGAAGAGACTTTTAAGGTCACCCCCACCTCCATCCAGTGCGCAAACGGTGCAGCTGGAGTGAGGGCTAAGGGACTTCACACCCCCCACCCCAGCTTCCTTCCTCCTATGATGTGACCCTGGGACGTCTCAGGGCAGGCAGAACAGGAGCTGGGCTTTATGGGTCTAGACTGGAGGCGTTGTGGGTGCCGGGGCTGAGAGCCACTTAGGTTGTCCAATTAAAGCTCTGGGCACCAGCTCAGCAGGAAAACCTGGACCCGCATTCCAAGTAGGAGGAGCCTCCCCTCAAAGGCTCAGCCCGTCATGGACCCCAGAAATGCCAGGCTGATGGGCAAACACACCGTGTCTCGGAACACATGCTGGTGCCAAGTCGTCCGATTCTCGTGAAGCGCGGGCTCCTTGGAAATGAGTGAACTGATGGCTGAGATCAGCACAAAACTGGAGAGCGGCGCAGCAAAGGTGTCCGCTCTTGGTAGGTTATTCCGGAGTCAGGCATCTATGACTGTATTTCTAGGGTAAAGGGACTGTGTTACAGGTGGGCTTCAGCCAGGGCCAGCCGCAGAGTGTCTGCTGACCGCTTGTCCCCCAAGCTGCTTCAACAGGAGAAAGACCCGAGGAGCGGAGCGCTGGGATAAACCGATGTCTTCTGCGTCCTGACTGTGTCGCCGAGCCACACGCTGCCACCACACTCCATCCTGCTCCCCATCGTCCCCTCTGCCCCACGGGTCTGCAACTCCCTTGTCCTGTCCCACGCCCGGTGCCCTCTCCACTGGGGGCTGGCCAGCCTCACCTCCCCCTACTGCCGCCGCCCCTTGGGGCTGACACAGAGCCTCTGTCTCCCTGTGGAATGCAGTAGCAACTCCGCGCCTGGTGCTGGACCAGGAGCCCGGCTCCCCCTATAAACTTTTTATAGCTTAGGAAAACAAACATGCGGTTTAAGGTCTTTGCATAGGCAGCGCTTGCCCAGTTTGAGCTTGCTTTACAGATCTACGAAAGAAAATATTGGGAGAGCTAATAAATTTCCGAGCCAGCCAAGAGACAGTAGTCCAGAATCTCAGGGAGGGTTTGATGGTGCCGGAGATAGAGAGGAATTATGGCTGAAACTGTCACTTCACTCCCCTCCCACTCAGAATCTGCCTGTCTGAGTTACGTGACCAGGCCCCCGAGTTCCCCGGGGCAGGGAACCAGCGAAAGGATGGGGGGACCGCAGCATTCCTGCACTGTGAGGGCCCTTGGAGATGACTTTACAGGTGAGGACGCAGGGTCAAGCAAGAGAAAGTGGAGGAAGTGACCTGCCAGGTCACACAACTTATTAGAGCTGTAACCAGCGTGCCTTTCAGACACGTGCTAATGGGGAAGGGGGTGCAGGGACCCCACTCAGGGCATGTGTGCATGGGCAGGGGGAGGGCTTCAAGGGCCACTTCCGAGGTTTACTTCCAGGGTTTGTGAAGGAGCGGAGAGCCTGGGAGGAGGGAGAATGACTAGGGGGTTTCCCATTGGGGTACTGGGTAGTAACAATAAAAAAATAATAAACATAGCTCTTGTTCCCGTTTATTAAGCATTTACTCTGTGCCACAATCCAAAGTCACTCCATTGAATCCTCATAGTCCTGAGAGGCCAGGATTACAACCCCTTGTCTGCAGGTGGGAAAACCGTAAGTCATTTGTCCACAGTCACCCAGCTGGAAAGTGGCAGAGCCAGGAGTCAAACCCAGGCTGCCCGACCCCAGAGCCCGTGCAGCTGCTCCCACAGCTGGCAGGAGCAGGTTTTGGGAGAAGCAAGGAAGTTGATTCAGGCCACCTGAGTTCAGGCCACCTGGCGAGACAGTCAGGCAGACTCACAGGCCCAGGTCAGAGACGGGCTTCAGAGACTAGCAAGTGGCTTTGGGGTCACTAGCTGGAGAGTCAATATCGAAGCCAGGGGCACCCTGTGTGTAGAGAGGGGTGCTGGAGGGCCAGGTGGAGACCTGAGCACACCAGTAGTCATGGCAGGCGGGAGGCTCCTGGGCCCCGAAGGTGGCTCCGGCCTGCTTGCTGCCACCGGGAGGCCACAGCACAGCAGGATGTCCCTGCCCAGGGCATCGTGGCCCTAGAGGCTGGCACTATTGCTCTCCAGTGAGACAAAGGCGAAGCCCATGGCCGACAAAGACACAAAAGGATGGACACGTGTTCCTCGGCTGCTGTGCCTTCCAGGGAGGGACACTCGTTCTTCCTAGGCCGGTCCGGCAGGGTGTGAACCAAACGGCCCTAAGCAGGATATGCCCTTTGGAACCGGCACCTCCTCCTCTAAGAATTTATTCTGAGGACATAATAAGGGGCATATATGAGGATGCTGGTCACAGCATGATTTATATTTAATGTCTCCCAATAAGTGATTGGTCAAACAAGGGAATACAAGCAGCCAGCAAGATCAAATTGTAGAATATTATTTATGGCCAATGTTTTTGACATATTGTTAAGTTTTAGTTGACAGGCTGCAAACAGTAGGTGTAACTTGCGACATTTTTTTGTTAAAGGCAAGAATGGATGTGCGTGCATACTCATACTTCAGCACGTACACCATGCAATTGGCAGACTTTTCTTTGAATGGTGGGATTGTGGGGGTGAATTTTCTCTTTTTCACTTTTTCATATATCGCAAGGTTGGTTTGTTTCTTTTTACACTGAATATACAGAGTGGGGAAAAAGAGGTTTACGGTTGTTCATATGGAAAAACATGCAGTTGATGATTATTACAATAGCTTTATTAACTGTGTTTTGCATGCTCACAACTATAAACGTACTTTTGCCCACCCCTGTAGGTAATTTTTTAAATTGAAACAAAGTACTTTCTGTAAGGATTCATCGTGAATATTAGCAAATACTTGCCTGGTGCTAATTTCATGCCAGGCGTTTGAGAACTGAGTCCTCAAGAGAATTTAGACGAGGGAACCCTGGCTCAGGAAGGGCAGGCAGGTTGCCCCAGTTCACAGAGCTTGTATGAAGCAGAGCCGGAACCTGAAGCCAAGCCCTCTGCCAGCAGGGTCCACACTCCGAACCACTGCGTGACACGATTGCCCCCAGAGAGAGAAAGGTGGTCCCTCTGGTCCACAGGGGTGCAGGATGGCATGCACGTGCTCCTGTTGGTGGCCAGGGTTGCCTTGACACAACTTGATCTGCTGAGTGTCCCGAAATGGCAGTGCTCAGGCACTGAGCTCAGGGAAGGAAGGAAGGAAGGAAGGAAGGAAGGAAGGAAGGAAGGAAGGAAGGAAGGAAGAAGGAAGGAAAGTGACAGCCACCACTTATATCCCAGCAAGAAGGAGGATGGCTCAGGGTAGAATGGCTCTGTCCCCACTAGGAGAGATTCACCAACTGTGGTAGATCATTGCATCGGTGCCTTCCAATGGAGCACGTCTTCCAGAGTTCCCATTTGTGTGTGGTGTCATCCACGCTGACTCTGGGGTTGGTCATGTGGTTTGCTTTTGCCAATGGGACATTAGCAAGTCAGAGGCAAGCAAAGGCTTGATACAGTGCTCATACCATGGGCTTGTCTTCTCAGAACGGTCCCTCTTAGAGCCCAGCCACCATGCTGTCAGGAAGTCTAGGCTAGACCACTGAATAAGGCAAGGCCGTGGAGGGAGGCTCTAGGGGGTAAGAGGCTGTCTTGGACATTCCAGGTGCAACCAAGCTCCCCAGTGAGTGCAGCTGCTGCTCGAGCCCAGCTAAACCACCCAGGTAAGCCTGTGAGAAAAAAATAAGTCACTGTTGCTTTAAGTCACTAAATTGGGTGGTTTGTCTTGTAGCCACAGGTAAGAGAAATAGTGGTCTTCCTTTCCTGAACAGCTCTTGGAAAGAAATTCAGACACATTTACTAAGCACCTACTCTGTGCCCAGCACTACAGGTGAACAATGAAAGGGCTCTGATTAAGACAGCTGATTTCCCCACACAGCAAAGCTGCTATAGTTGGTATATTTGGTGAACAGTGATGAACTTCTCAGATGCACTGACATTTTACTTCGTTATAGCCATAGTCTTATTGACAGTCCTGGATCCCTACTTTGCTAAATAACTTCAGATGGCTGGACAGTTGATCCCTCAAGCACTTAGAAGGGGCCCACGGAACAAAGAGGGGGGATGACACAGGGAACTTAGAGGTCTATTCAGCTGTGTGTGGACCACAACACGGTCATTGCTCTATAGCAGGTGGGAGAGGGACTCGCTTGTGCTTCTTCTCTGGCTGGGACTGGCCTGCCCAGAGCTTCATGAATATGCAGCTGCTCCATGAAGCCACATAGCTTAGAGCATGGAAGCTGGGGAGACTCAGAGACCACCTGGTCTGAGTTCCTCGTTGTAGACAGGAAGAAACTGAGGCCCAGAGATGAGAAGGGGACACAGGGTTTCTTCTCTGCTACCACCGGCCTTCCTGCTAGCCAGAGCTCAGCCACAGCCCACGGGCCTCCTGGGTTTCGGCTCCCAGGCTCTGTTTCTTCCTGACCCACCTGCCTCTTGCTCGGGGCTTGCTTTGGTCGCCAAGCCAAGTTGGGTGGCAAGGGACAGTTTCAAACAGGGACTGAGAAAGTCCATCCACTAAGCAAAGCTATAAACATTAACCTCCACTGCAGGCAACACACAGGAAACTGTACAAGTGTATGGAGCTAGAGTCCCACTTAAAACAAAGCAAGCAAAGGCTTCGAGGAGAGTCCTTTTAGAAAACAGCCAGCCAGCCCATTGTTTTGTTCTCCTTCTTTGTTGGACTTTTAATCTGGGTGCTGCTTCCAGGGTTCCGTACTCTGCAGTGCACGTTTGAGGGCGTGCCGGCTGCGCCTGGAATCCTGTGTTCCCAGCATCCTCGTTTCCTACCTGGCCCGGCCTAGAATGGCAGGGACGGTGGGACACCTGGCATCAGGAAACTTGCTGCACACACTGGACCCACACATTCTGCCTGTAGGGCCTCACCGAGCAGGTCACTTCTTTTCTGTTTCCCAGTTTCCTCCCTGGGACCAAGTGAGGAGAGCCAGGACTGTGGGGAAGTTCTGGGAATCAAAGATACATCTGGAAAGAGCCAGAGAGCCTGGGAGGCTAGTTGAGCCGAGGTGTCATTATTGCACAAACCCGGGAGGTGCAGGCGTGGAGGGGCAAGGGCTTTCTCAAGGCCCGGGGCTGGCGGGCTGGACGCCAGGAGGAGACAGGGGGGCGACGCTCCCGGCCTGAGGACAGGATGAGTCAGCCCCCGAGGTGTTTTCCTCACATGGTTTCAGTTCTCAGGTCAGGATCTTGGCGCCCACGGGAAAGCCTGGTCCAGGCCCAGAGAAAATCCTGAGCGGCTGCAGCGTCATGTTCGGATCAGGCGTGGCCGGGAGGCGAGTGGGCTGCCAATAAGTGATTTACAGCATGTTTCCTCATGTTTTACATTTTCGTCATGTCATGTTGCAGCCTGATCTCCAGCAATGGGATCTGCAGACAGAGGTGTCCTCTCCCAGACTGCTGCCCGCAGGAGGAGCCGAGCGGGGGAGGCCGCCCAGTCTCGGGCGCTTGGCCTTGATTTTCACTGTGTCTCTGTCATGTCTCACAGCCTTTATAATGACCACCTTCTTAGCCCTCATCCCCCCTCATTTTTTCACACCTCAGGCTGTGAGGGCCTTCTCTGAGTCCACACTGTTCCGGGTGCTGGCGGACGGGAACTTGGGTCCCCGGGGAGCACCAGGGAGGAGCCCCCAACTAGCTTAGCCTTCTCCACAAAACACAAAACCCCCAGATGAACCCTCTACCGCTTGCTGTCTGTCTGAGGAGGCTCCAAAGCTTTCCATCGGTAGGAATGTAAATGACGCGGCCCCTATGGAAAACAGGCAGTTCCTCACAAAGTTAAGCATAGAATTATTATATGACCCAGTAATTCCACTCTTGGGTATATAAGAATTGAAAGCAGGGATTCAAACAAATGCTTGTACATGCATGCTCATAGTAGCATTACTCACAATAGACAAAGGTGGAAAAGTATGTCCCACACCAGATGAATGGATAAACAAAATGTGGTGCATGCATACAACAGAATATTATTCAGCCATAGGAAGGAAGTACTGATGCAGGGTAAAACGTGGATGAACCTGGAGAACATCATGCTAAGTGAAAGAAAGTGTTTTTCAGACACTGAAGGTCACATACAGTAGGACTCTGGAAAAATGAGTAAAGGATACCTCACTGAAAGGGAAGTTGGGAACACTGAAGGGGGAGCTCACACTACCGCTCACTGCACCCCGCAGATTCCACCAGGAAAAAGCCTATACAGGACTCCAGCAGCAGAAAGGAAGAGTTTTTACTTGTGCAGCAACGGACTCAGCCAATGAGAAAAAGGCCATGACTCCGCCAATGGGAAGCCACTGTGCTTTGAACTCTGGTTTCCTGCCTTGGACGTTCAGTTTATAACAGCCCCGCCCAAGTCCCCGTTTTCTCTGTAAAGTGATGGCTCCTCTTCTTCGTTCTCTGACTTGGCTTTGATCTGCCATCCTTTGCATGTCTCGCATTGCAATTCCTGTTTGATTCCTCTGCCATTCCCGAATAAAGCCAATTTGCTGATAAAATAACTGGTTATTTTATTTTTAAGTTTCACAACTACATTTATATGAAATGTCCAGAATTGGTAAATCCACAGAGACAGAATCGGATTAGTAATTGCCAGGGGCTGAGGGGAGGGGGAATGAGGACCGACTGCTTGATGGGTGTGGGTTTGCTTTTGGGGTGATAAAAATGTTTTGGAAGTAGATAGAAGTACACGAACAACACCGTCAGTGTGCTAAGTACCACTGAAGTGTACACTTAAAATGGTTAATTTTATGTTATGTAAATTTCGCCTTTAAATTTTTTTAATAATTTTTTTTAGTAAAACCTTTTCCCACTGTGTACAAACTGCACAGGACCCTGGCATGCACATGTCATTCACGCCTCCAGCTGCTCACCCAGACCTCCAGGCCCCTGGCAGGAGCCGGCCGGTGAGCTTGTCAGGGCAGGAGTTTGCACCGGGCCTGTGCTGGGGCCGGGGGTTGGGGGCCGCAGGGCTGCTCTTGGCCAGGGAGTGGCCCCGTGGCTGGCCCAGGGCAGCCACTGCCCCTCCAGCTGCTCTTCTCCTTGTGCCCAGGCACACTGTAACTACATTTTGAGGTAGGAATTAACATGTGTAATGGTGACTGAAAATTCAGGGAACAGAGAAAGCCTAAAGACACATCTTTTCAGCTAAGCGGGGACTATCGTGAGGCCCAGACCTTTGTCTTGGGCTCCTGAGCTCAGACGTTGGCCCCATGACCCCCTAACATCACTGCCGCTCCTCCTGGAGTGGGACCCGCTGCTCCTCTGCTTGCCATTCTCTCGAACCCTCCGGGACCCTGACGACATCCACACTCGTGCCCCTACGGCCCGCTGCAGGCCCTTTCCTCTGCTCCCCATTGACCCAGGGCCGCATCTTCCACAGACACCGCAGACTCCAAACTCCAGGGGCCCCTCCCTCCTCTAACTCCTGAAGTAACCGGCCCTCTTCCTTGGAGTTGGCTCTGCCCAGGCGAGGGCGTAGGTCGGTCACATGAGACTGGAGTTTGGTAGTTCAAAAACTCCAGAATCAATCACGCCTTTGCATTTGCTCTTTGAGAAAGTAAACCACATCTTATGCATTTATTTTCTCTTTTGCACTTGGTCCATTTTTGATCAATAGTAGTTGCTGTTTAAATGCAGACCTGCTGCATGTGGCTCCTTCAAATTTGACACCAAGGGCTTGTCAAAGGGCGAATCAGCCCTGGCTCGTTCCTGCACAGACGTAGGAAAGCGTTTGCCTGCAGGGCTGGGAAGACAAGCAAGGCAGAGCAGGAAGCTCTGTGGGGCTGGGGCGGTGGACAAGGGCGGATGCAGAGTCACCCCAGCCCTACCCCAGGGCCAGCCCCCCTGGGCAGGGCTCCCAGTCTTCCCAGGCCAGGCCAGCTCCCAAAAGAAGTTGCCCCAACCTCCCCCCACCCCCTGCCGCCAGTACTGTTTTCCAGGAGGGTGAGAGCGAAGGTCCCTGTCCTGGCCTCTCCCAAGCGTCTATAAAAGGCCTCATGGTTCCCTCTTTATATTTCTACTTGTGCTTCCTGTAGCTTTAGGCTTCGAGTTTGGAGAAATAAGGTCTTGGTGTGAAAATGAACAGAAATGCAGATGGGGCCTGGCAGAAAGCAGTAATCCAGAGTGTTGGAATGGGTATTTTCTCTCTTGCAGTGGTTTTGAAATTGCATTTCCATTTAAAAGGAAAGTCCTTTGGCTCCATTTGAAAACAATGCTAAGGATTCATCTTTTCAGGAGAAGGCACTCTGTCCCTCTTTGGCTCCGATGTTAGTGGGTGTCGGGTCTGGGCCTGGGGAGGGGATGACAGGCAGGCAGAAAGGATGGAGCACTTCTACCCAAATATGTCAGCTGTCACTGGGATGAGGGGTTGCCTACCCCTGGGGGAGAAAATCATAGGGGTGCGGAGCTCAAGGAGACGGGTTGGCTCAAGGGGAGGGACAGAGAACAAAGAAAGTGAATACCCACACGGAGGGAAAAGGGAAAAGGATGGGGGTGGGAGAACACAGGGGGGCCTCCCCCTCCCCTCCTCTGCCCCTCCAGACACTGGCGTTCTCTGGGCTACCCGCTCACATATGGGCCTAATTCAGGTAGAGTGAAATCTCGCATTGCTCTGGTTAAAAATTATTGCTTCGGATAATGAAATCTTTGTCATTGGAAACTCCAAAAGAAAAAAAGACCCTTCAAGCCGTGACTTATAGGCAGCGCGGTGATGGAAATGAATTCATCATCCCACTTTCCTGCATTGTAACAGGAGGACAAGCTTGATTCATAACTGGGCCGTGTGCGGCGCGTCCCCGCGGGGAGGGTGGTGGCTGGGCCTGCGGAGGAGCCAGCGGGGGAAGCTCCTGGGATGGCCGAGGGGGTGTGGGAAGTGAGCGATAAGCATCTCATTGGCACGCTCTGGCCTCAGGTTTTCCTGAGGATTTGCCTGAGCTGTCAAAACATTTCAGGCCTGTGCTGAGACGGCCTGCCTCTCCAGGGAAAACCCCATTAAACAGCTCTGTGAAACGAGCTGTGTTTTCTTCAAACCCTAACTTCACACCCACATAAAAATCTCCCAGACAAAGCGGTTTATGGCCATGAATCTCTCTCCGACTCTGGCACTTTTCATCTGAGAAGCACAGTGTGCTTCCGATTCCATATTTCATGGCCTCCCGGCCTCCCCGCGAGGCCGTCAAAGGGAGCAAGTGGCCGCATCTGCTTGGTAGAAGGAGCGTTCAACGGTGGTCCAGGGGTGGCAAGTGTGTTGCACTCGGAACCGGGAGCCTCGGGGTCCAGGTCTGGGTCTGGACCTCCTCCTCAGGCCCCCGAGTGGTGGCTCTGACCCCGGGCCCTGCGTCCCCTTCCGGTCACGATGAGGGGCTGGCCACCTGGAACCAGGTTCCCGACGCTGTTATGGGTCAGAGCCATTTTTGTTTCCCCGAAGCCTCGAGGTGGGTGAGTGGAGGAGGAGACTGCAGGGCTGGCAGGGATTCCAGGCAGAGCTGGTGGGAAGGGCTTCACAGGGTGGGTCAGAGCCTGGTCAGCCAGGTGGAGGCCGCCAGGGAGGTCTCGGGTTCCTGTTGGGTGACTTCTGGTTAGGGTGTGATTTCTCCCACAGCAATTTTTCATGGGGAAATGGGGCAGAAAAGTGTTCGCCGAGGTGGTTGTGGCCACAGAGGGAGGGATGTGGGGATGGACAGAGATAGCCTTGGCTGGCGCCCAGCGTCTGCCCCCTTCATGCAGTCCTTCACCGGATGTTTGGCGAGTGCCTGCGGCGTGCGAGCGGGGACTCAGGTGCTGAGGGTTCTGGGAGAGCAGCCCACTCTCTCATGCTGGGGGAGGGGGCAGGCAATAAATGATTGAATAAAAGAATGGAGAAGTGTCGGGCCAGTGCCTTGAAGAAAATATGGTTGGTTGAGGAGGTAGAGAGGGTCGGGAGGCTTCTTTGGATTGGGAGATCGGGACTGTCCAAGGAAGACCCACCCACCCGAGTGGAGTCCCAGAAATGCGATGGGGACTGCCATGTGGAAATCTGGGGAGAGAGTCTTCCAGAACAGGGCAGAGTCCCTGAGGAGGAATGGACAGACCCAATTTTCCAACCACATCCAGCAGCTGAATTTTCCCAGAACCAACATGGCAGTCACACACCCAAGGTAGGCGTCAGGTGTCAAGCGAAGACTTGCTTTCTCCCTGACCCAAGACCCAGGGCCCTTGATGGACTCAAGCCTGCCTCCTTGTTTGGCTCAGGCTATGTGGACGAGAGCAGCTGTACTGCGGTAGAACTTGGGGACGGACATGCCTGCTGTGAGCCCAGGCTGGCCGTCCACTAGCCTGGCCTCCGAATAAGTCACTCAACCACAGTAAACCTCAGTCTCCCTGTCTGTTAATAGGGAGGATAATGACCTCTCAGGCTTGCTGTGCAGATTAGCACGGTTCTGGGAGCCTGGGGAGTGGCAGCTCCGTTTCAGAACGAAGGCCTTCCCCGCTGACCCTCCCAGGCCTCCCAGCCTTCTCCCTCCGGTCTCCCTGAACCCTGGTGCCTGGGGACCAAGGCCCTGCCTTCTGTGCCAGCCCCTCACCCTGCACCCTGGCCTGGTCTCAGCCCGGCTGCCTCCTGTAGGGCTCTCCATCTCAGGACGGGCTGCTCTCTCGGGACTCCACGCCCCGCTGCCTCTGCAACTGTAACTAGGCCGTAGCACCTCTATTCCCGTCCGGGTCATACAGACCCTCTCTCAGAACCACCTTCTGCCCCTTCTGAAGGCCCCTCCTGCAGGCCCGGGCCTCCGCCGTGGCCATGGCCACGCCCACACCCATGGGTAGCTCAGAAGCAAATGCCACTTTGAATGAAGACAGGTCCAAGTGCCATCCCAGCTCTGCTTCTTACCTGCTGTGTGACCTTGACTAGGTTGCTTAGCCTGTCTGAGCCCGGATGTTCTCATCCCTGAGGAATGGGACGCTCAGAGGAGGAAAGGTGTTACTTCACCACAACCTACCTCAGTGTCACTTAGAAACGATCCTAGTGTAAGAAAAAGCACAGATAGTCACTTGCAGGGTAGCAGGAGGAATGGGAAAGCATCCCAGTCTGCAAAGAGACCAGGGGTTGGCAGTAGGCATAGGGCAAGGGGATGAGGGGAGACAGGCCTGGAGTGACTGGACCTGAAGCGGAGTGGGGCGGGGGGAATAGCCCAGGACCTTCTTAAGGACTTCAAAGTCCACAGTGTATTTTCTCTGCAGCTTAGAGTAAGATGCACTCTTCTTGCTGTTGCCCATGAAGCTTCAGGAAAATCTCTACACTCAACTTCCACACCTGATTGTACACAGAGGGAAAAGGGTCATCCATGTCTGAGTCACCACTGGAGAGGAGTCCTAGGGACAGCAACAAAACCCAGAGAGGACAACTCTGCAGAAGCCCAGGACCAGAGCCAGAGTAAAATCAGCTCTCTGAGAAGTCCCATAAGTCTTGGGACAGGCACCAAATGTGCCATGGGGGAGGGGTTCAAGGCTATCAGGTCTGCATCTTAAGGGGCAGGTGGCCCTAGTGATACTGGGGTTATGCCAACTTGCAAGTCTTCGGGGAGATTCAGTGGCATCGGAAAGATTTGTGTTTGAAGGGCTCTCTCACAGGACACCTGCACAGTCATTGTGCCACTGGCATTCTGGGGGCCGAGCCTCGTCCAGTCTCCCTCACCCAGCCGGCCCGGCAGTGGGGCTCCGGGGGTTGCTGTGAAGGAGACCTGGGCGGGGAGCTCCCCCAGAACTGGGGATGCCTGGCTGGCGCCTTGAGGCTGTGTGACAGCCCAGAGCCCCCACTGCAGGCCGAGGGTGCCAGACTCAGAAAACAGCGCACGCTGAAGTGATTTCCACCTGCTCCTACTCTGAGTGCGGGGGACCAGCTGGCCGGCTGAGTAAGCCAGACTTGCCGAGGACTTCCTCCTGTCCTTCCGTGTACTGTGAGGCAGCGCTCCTGGGGGCGGAGATGCCCCCAGCCCCTGAGAGCACCTGAGTCCCCCAGCCCATAACTACCCTGAGGCTTCCCGTCTTCCTCAGTGACAACCGGAGGGAAGGTTGGAAGGCCACGCCTCTTTGACACAAAGTCCAGGTTTTAGGCTTGGTAGCCAGAGGCCCAGGCCTATCCTTGTTCGTTCTGGTGGCTGCCGAACCACCAGGATGTCCCATTTGGTCTAATGTGGACACAGGAGGGCTTGGGGCGGGGGGAAGAGATAGGCAGACAGCTTTCAGCAAAGAAGAAACATCAACCTGCATTGTTTGCTTTAAATCAAATTACTATATTTTTCAGACCGTAAGACGCACCTAGATTTTAAAGGAGGAAAATAGGAAAAAAATTTTGAAGCAAAAAATGTGGTAAAATATTTAATAACATAAATAATATTTCACCAATGTAAATGTAAACAGAACTCAACAACAGCATTAAGAACCATTATTCCTCCCAAATTTGGCGGGGAGGGGGAGTGCGTCTTATAGTCTGAAAAATACGTAAGTCCAACCCTGAATCCCCATTGCCAGTTGGGGGCCGTCTCCTGGGATGACTCAAGAATCAGGAGGTTGATGGGGCAGAAAACCGGGCAGTTTTTCTGTTGGAAGGGGCAGGTCCACTTTCAGCTCCTCTTGGTTGTGGCTCAGATCAGGGGCTCTCACGCTGGGCCTCTGGGACCTCTGCCCCACCTAGCGTGACCCACTTGTCCTGGTTTGCTCAAGGCTTCCCCTGTGGTAGCACTGAAGTCCTTTGTTCCGGGAACCCCTTCAGTTCTGGGCAGCTGGGGGTGGTGGGTCACCCTCTTCCCACCTCGCGTCACTCAGGGGCACCAGGTGGCCATTGAGGGGGACAGGGGTCCCATCACCTCCCTGGAGTGGGGCTGCAGGTCCCCCTGACTCGGGCACTCCACGGGCTCCTCTGTGTGGGTCCCTGCCCCCTCTCTCCTTGCCCTTTCACCCACTTCATGATCCACATGAGCTTCTCCAGCTTCTGGAAGGCAAAGGGTGGAAGATGGATGGTCCCCAGGCAGCCTTGGCTCCTCACCAGGGGCCTCTGAGGAGGGCGGGAGTGCGGAGGCTTCACCTGCAACAGAGAGACTAGCACAGGGCTCACTGCTACCCCGACCACTGCTCCTGCCCCACCTCCGAGTGAACCCCTCCCACTGGCCCAGACCAGGGGCTGCTGCAAGTTTGAGTCCCCACGGGCAGGCTTTTCCTGGGAGTTTGGGAGCACAGCTCCTTGGACCCTGGGCTTAGAGAAGGATCTTAGGCTGCAAGAATGCGACCCCAGGCAATCGCAGCTGCCTCAGCACCTCCGCCTGCAGCTGGGCTGGCCCCTCCAGGAGCGCTTCCCCCACAGGAAGGCTTTCCCCCACGTGGGCACGATGCTTCAAACTTGCTGAAAATCAAGACCAGGAGCTGCACACATCTGTGTTTGCTGCTGATTACAGAAATGGTCTACGATTTAAGACAGTTCTGGGCAAGGTACAAAAGCCAGCCTGGAGAAAATGGTCTTATTAGCCGGGTGACACCACGGCTGCTGAGAGCCATGGGTAAGGGAGTGGTGATGATGGCCCCAGTCAGGCAGAGCCTGTCTGTTCCACCAGCTGCACAAAGAAGTGAAAAAAACAAAACAAAGAAGGGAGATGTTTAACTCACTTAGAGAGAACAAATAGCTTTTAAGCACTTTAGACGTGCCGTTTACATGTAACCAATTGATGTGCTAAGTCCACTTCATTCCTCATTGTTGCACCAGAGGAAGCTCGCAGGACCCCTTGCCAAGAACCCACGTCAGGCTATTTTCTGTCCCCAGTAGGAACAAACGGCATTTCCTTAGACAGTGCTGGATTTCTGTAAGAACGGTCTGCAGTCGGGAGTGCTAACACGTTCTGTTGTCTGCAGTCAGCGCTCGTGCAGTCGGCCCACAGCTGCCACCCAGGTGCCCCTCCGATTTCCCTGCCAAGGGCAGGGTCCTGGGACGTGGCTGGGAGGTGTGGTGACGTCACCCCCGGAGGTTAGGGCCATTTCTAAACGCCTACTGCGTCCTGACTCACAGGCCCTGTTAAGTCAGCTGAGAAATGCTGTGGGTCCTCTGTGAGTTCTTCAGCTGGAGAACACGCCTGTGATTTCCCGTGGAGGAGATGGCCTCCAGTCCATCTTCCAGAACTCGTGGCTGCAGCCTCACGTAGCGGAACCTCTCCTGCGAGACTCTGGGAGGGTGGTGCGGGTTTGTGCCGGGGACCCAGGCCCTGGGCCACTCTCCCTTCTCAGCCCTCTGTCCTGTGGCCTGGGGAGCGGTCCCCGGTGGAGGCTTCCTTTTTCTCTTCTCCCGCTTCCTCTTGCTTAAAGCCGCCCTTCTCCACTCCTTCTCTAAATTAACCAAATGTCATTTTTTGGGGGGCCGGCCTGACTTCCAGAGCCAGTGAAACTCACTTGGCCTCGCTTGGCACAAATGTCACTCACCGGGATTTTCAATTCTCCATCCATGCGGGATTTTATTTCCCTGACCCTTGGAGCCAGACTTGGCTACGTGACACGCTCTGGCCAAAACAACGTGAACTGAAGAGGCACCTGTCACTCACTTATGGGTAGACACATTAAGAGCCAGCGTGTGATTTTCCCTTTCCTGAGCTTTCCTTCTGCCGGGTGGGGGCGGGGACCGCCACGCTGCGGGACAGCCGAGGCCCTGGGAAAGCCGCTGAGCCCGCAAGGCGGCATGGTCCCAAAGCTCACTTCTGACTTGGTCTAAGAGGATAATGAAAAACAAAGAATATTCTGGAGGGCTGACCCAGAGGTCACAGGGAGCAATGGACCAGGGGAGCTTCTCCCGGAGAGTGAAATCGGGCCCGAAGAGGAAGCTATCCCACCCAAGGACAGGTGACCCAAGTCTCTTAGTTTCCCTATTCAGGATCGGAGTCATTCTGCCCCTGTGCCCCCTGTACCTTCGGGGTGTGGGGCAGATAACTTGTCATGGGCGTCCAGATCGGGAAAACCACAAACAGACCTGGGGATGATGCTAGGTGTGCGTCTCCAGAGGAGCCAGTCCTCCACCGGACCTCTGCAGGGGACCTTCCAGTTGCCTCCCTCAGGGAGGAAGGGGCTTGGTTTTTCATGGGATGCGGACAGTCAATAAAGTGCCCTGTGAGCAGAAGGCGGACTGTGGCAGACAATAGTGTTGTTCCACAATCGGTATTTCCCCGTCTCTTTCTGCACACGCCGGTGAGGCTGCTGTTCTCTTCCTCCTTGGAGTGCAGCCTCGTGACCTGCTTCAGCCAATGGGGCGCACCTGGAGGTGACGTGGGTGCTCCTGGACATCCGCGCACACCTGCCACACTCCCGCTCCCCCTCTGCAGGGCGCTCTTTCAGATGGTGGCTGCTGCATCGGCCGAGTCCAGCATGATGACCGCTTAGAGCTCCCAGCCAAGGGAATGACGTGTTTCATGAGCAAGAAATCGAGCTTTTGTTTGTTTTAATGTCACTGAGATTTTGGGTTTACGATTACCATGGCGTCATCTAATTCATTCTGATAATCTCTAACACCCACACCCATTTTTTTTATTGAACAAATGTTGACTTACTCTGTGTTATTCCTAAGCCCCAAGGATATAGAAATTAATAAAGGTCAGCCCTGACCAGGTGGCTCGATTAGCTGGGCATCATCCTATGCACCGAAAGGTTGTGGGTTCAATCCCAGGTCAGGGCACATATCTAGGCTGTGGATTTGATCCTCAGTCAGGGCATTTACGGGAGGCAACCGATCGATGTTTCTCTTTCACATCAATGTTTCTCTCTCTGAAATCAATAACTGTATCTTTGGGTGAAGGTTTTTAAAAATAAATAAGTAAAGCTCAGTTCACTGCTTTTATGAGTTCATTGTTTAGTGAGGGAGGAAGACAGGTCAACAGAAAAACGTTTTCCATCTCCCTCCCAGGTCCCACACGTCTGTGTTAGAGGTGAGCACTCCTGGGCCCCTTCTGACCATGCTCTAGTGATCGCTGCCCATCCCGCCTCCACACAGACTCAGAGCTCCTAGAGGACAGGGACTGGCTGGAGGACGGAAGCATAGGTGATGGACGAATAGATGGAGGGAGGGATGGATAAATGGAATCAGGTGCAACTGGTCCAGTTGAGGAGGTGCCTTCTCGGGGGCCCATCCTGTCCCCTTCCTCCGCAGCGTACAAGCTCCACCCAGCAGGGACAGTGGTGCGGTCCCTCTCTGGCTCCCAGGTGTTGGCGAGCTCTACGTTATTGATTCTAGAAATTTACCTGAGTGATAGCAATATTTCTGTTACTACTCATTTGACAAATCTCTATTAGGCATTTTCTGTAGGCACCTTGTCTCGAAGGTCCAGATATGATTCTTGAACAGATGGACCTCAGTTTTGGCCTCTGAACATCTTTCTGCCGGAACGCCCACCACCCAAACCCTGATGCCCCACATTTCTCTTTTCCATTTCATGCTGTTTTATTAGGGATTTGAGGCAATACCAGGAAGCCTTAAATCTGTCTCCCCCTCACAGTTGCTCATAATAGGATGGGTAAGTCTTTGGGTTGGACTAGCAGATCAGTAGCATTTTTAAATGTTTTGTTTGCTTCTAAGCATAATTCGAGGTCGTTTACTACAAGAGCATGCTCTGCAGTAGGCGTTACAGCGAGAACAAAATGTCAAGAGCTCCTTGGGAGCCTGGTGGGATAATTTCAGGTAGGGCTGGTTCTAGGCTAAATTGTGGAGTCGAAATCATGGCCTTGGTCTCAGTTTTCAACATCGTTATCTCACTTATGTCTCATGGTCTCCCCTGATCCAGGCTGGGTATGGGAGAGAACACTGGGCCAGAAGTCTGGGTTCATCTAGGATCCACCAGTGACAGGCTGGGTATGTCACTGGCCTTGTATGTCATCCTTCCTCTGTAAGAACCCAGGGCCGTAGCTGGTGTCCTCTAATACCCTTGCCAGGCCCAGAACTCTAAAGTTTTGTAACTGACGTACAAGAGTAACATTTTTATTTCAAATTAAATGTTATTTATGATTGAGTAGGTCACACGATCATGTGGTTCAAACCATAATAACATGAAAAGATAAATAAGAAGTCTCATCCCACTCCATTCCCACTGAGAACTGAGAGGGTTTGAGATTTCACCCTACTTGCAAGCTAACAAGTATGCCTGCCACTTTCTCACGGATACCGCAGAAGACGTGTGACAATCAGGAGGGAGACACAGGGCCTCACTACCCCTGGCGCAGCAGGCAGCGTGAGCCTGGTGTTCGCAGTGGATCTCCAGGCCCGAGTCCACATCGCGCGGCCCCAGTGGATGCTGCACACGCAGTGGGTTTGCCTCCCAGCCAAGGAGTCCCCAGACTGGGAACCCCCAGTGTCTTTTATTAATAGGGCTGAGGACAAACATGCCCAAGCTTTGCCCTGAAGAGAGATATTATCTTAATGTTACGGGAGAGCAAACTTGTTTTCTGCTCCGGAGGGGGACACGATCTGTATCTTCTAAGGCTGTTTCTACACAAACATCCTTGAACAGGTCATTTACAATGAACGCCATCAGCCTCTGGTCGTGGGGCGTGCCGAAACAGTCTCCCAGCACCACTTCTGACCATCCAGGGAACCACTCTTACCAGTTTCTTGTGCATCCTCCCAGAGTTCCTATCTGCAACTGGCTGCAAACCCCAGTACATCTTCTTATCCTATCCTGTTTGTTGCACAAAAGCAGAACACTGTGTTCATCATTATGCAGTTTGTGTTGTTTTTTAAAACTTAACAATGTAAGTTTTTCTCATTCATTGTCTCACATGCAGAGTATCCACTGCATGGATATACCCTTTTATTAGCCAGTTTCTTACAGAAGGGCACTTTTTCTATTTCAAACAATGTTGCAATAGGTGGTCTTGAACACGTGCCATTTCGAATGATTGCTGGGCCAAATGGAAAATGAACTTGCAATTTAGTTTGATATTATTAAATTGCTCTGCATAGTGGTGGTGCCATTTTGTGCTTTCACCAGCTTTACTAATTTTATCAGTCAAGGGCTAAGGAAATCCTCGCAAAAACAGTGAATACTCAGGAAGCAGACAGGAGGCAAAATCGGAAGGAGGGAGTTGGTAACTTTCCCCTTTCAACCTGCGGTCTCCTTCTAGCGCCCCCTAATGGCAGAGCCTCAGGGGGCAAAGCAGAGAGGCGGTTTGTCTGCAAACTCCGCCAAAGCATCACAAAGCAGCGGAGAGAAGAGTGAGGTTAGAGTTGAGAGTGAACAATGTAATTGGAACACCTCAAGGTGTGTTGTCAAACATTCTCAGTTTTGCCAAGTTGATAGGTGAGAAGTGGTGTCTCAATGGAGTTTAAACATGCATTTCTCTTATTCTGAGTGCTATTGACCATTTCTTTATAAGTTTGGAGTCTATATTATTTTTCTGTGAACTTGCTATTCATACCCTTTGGCCATTTTTTTCACTTGAGTTGTTGATCTTTTTCAGCAACATCTTAGTGCGAGTGAGCGCAGTGGGCTGGGTGGTCCCCTCCCCAGAGTGCACTCATATTTAGAGAGGGAGAGGAACCAGGGGGATGAAGCTTTCCAGGGGAATTTTGGGCATAGTGACACCCAGCGTGGGTGACCCCTCACAGCACACACATTCCCTCAGCTCGAACCCATATTCCCTGTGTCACTGAGGCCCTGATCTCCGTTGGGAGCCGCTTGTGACTGCCTCCCCCAGTGTGGTGCTCGGCCGCCTCGCACAGGGACTTACATGGTTGTTTGTACATCTGCGGCCTTCTGGGTGCGCCCTCGGCATGCTGGGTCCGCATCTGTCCCCAAAATACAGGTGGTCGCTGCCAATGCCACTTCCTCAACTGACTCACCCCAGGTGGGAAATTCTGTCACAGAGCAATTTCTTCAAAACCTGGAAAGTACTGGAGAGTTTTACTCAAATTCAGGGTATGTGACATTGGATATGAAACACACTTCCCACAGGGGAACAGAAACCTGCATAAAATGGTCAAATCATGCCACCAGTCGGGAAGCCCCTCAGCAGCTCTCATCTGAGAACCAGGAAGGAAGCAGAAAATCTGCGAGCTTCCGGGAGGCCGTGGGCTTCAGCATCCCGGTCCAGCCCCTCGGGCCCCTCGCACAGCCCACTCCCCCTCCGCAGACCGGCAGAGAGGGCTGCACGAGAAAGGGGTTTGACTTTGACTCATGATGGCTACTGTTTGCTGAGGGGCTGATGTTAGTGGTGTCTGCTTTGCGGGTTCTATTTCAAATGCCAGCAACAACGGGCAAGTCATGGGATTACCCCCATTTTACAGATGAGAAATGGAGGCCCAGAAAGATCAGGTGACTTATTGTTGGGCACACATATACTAAGCCTGGAGCCAGCTTTGTAGGGATGAAGGCCGAGGAGTTGGAGAGTGTCCTAAGGGAGGGGTGGGGGTTGCTTAGCCAGCTCAGCAGGGCTGGAAGGACACAGTGGAGGAAGAATCTGGAGTCTAAGGCTGCCCAAGGAGACGTCTCAAAGGTGGTGAGGCTTGAGCTGGGCCTGGAAGACTGAGGAAGATTAGGGCAGTGGGGAGAGATGAAGGACGGGGTCATGCCAGGGAAGTGAGCTCCCTGGGGTGCGCAGCAGCTGAAGGTCCTGGCACGGTGGGGACCTTCTGGCTCAGGCTGGTGCTTCCCGCTGCTCCCTCTGCAGTGACAGGCGTGTCCCCTGCCCACAGGTGCGCTGGTGGGAAGAGGTCCTGAGCTGCCCCCACTATTGCTGTGCGGGAGGGATTGGGCCCCAGGCATTTCCAGAATCAGAACAGGAACCGAGGGGACGTGGTGCTTTGACCCAGTGCTGATCAAAGCTACCACTAGGGGCACCATGGCCCTGGGCCCACCCAGGTCCTTTGGGGTTGCTGTGTTTTCTGTTTGAAATGAATGGTGGTGACGCCCAGATCCCTTCCCAGGCCAGCAGGAGACTCTGAGGCACCCCCGCACCAAATCCCCCAAGGAAACTGCCCTAATTGACCCCAAGTGAAACCACTGTTCTTTGCTTCTTCCTTTAGAGGATTTTTCCCCTTTTAATACAAAATAAAGCATATTCACTGTTTCTTTTGAGGCTTAGTTAGAAATTTCACTAGGTATATAAAGCATCCATTACACATTCTCCTATAAAATAAGAGAAAGAAAAGAAAGAGTAAAAGGAAACCATTTCATGCCCTGGAACTGTGCAGGGATTTTCAAGCAAGGACAAAGTGAATGGGGAGCAGTTGGAAACAGGGTCCTTTCCTCCCCAGGGCAGCCACTCGGAATTTTTGTCCCCTCCCCAGGGGCTGGGAGGAGGCTTAGGAAGTGAGGGTGGAAACTGAGTCACAGAAGAAAGAGAAGTCCAAGTTGTCCTTAAAGGAATCCAAACTATAGAAAATGCTGAACTCCGCCTCCCCGGGCAGTCCGGATGTGGACGGCTGCAGCGATGACTGTCCCAGGGGCCCTGGCCGAACGCTTCAGCTCCTGTGCTTGGCATCTTCTAGGGCGAAGCCAGTCTGCATTAGAGAGCTGGCCCTGGGCGTGAATTCCTACAGTGGGGCCGACGTCTTCCAGCTGGAAAGCAGGCAGCCTGGCGGCACTTGGGGGACAGATTTCCCCTGACCTTCGCCTTCTCTCTGGGATGTTCAGTGCATTTTTGGGAGCTTCTACATCAGTACGATTCACATCCAGCACTGGATCCTGGCCAGGCCCCAGGACAGAGGGGCACAGGCAGGGGACAGTGTCCCTGTGCATGTTAATGTAGGGGTGAGTCCCCATCTGTGCCCCTTGCCTGACTGCCGAACCGGCCATCTGGAAGCAACATAGACATCTGCCAGCTGCTTTCACTGAAGTATGTTGACAAGTGATTCCATCTAGTAATATTCCTGGCTCAGTGAACAATAGTGTACAGTAGTTAAGAACCAGCTACATCACTTACTACCACAGAGACTTTTGGCAAGTCACTTAAAGGCTCCAGTCTCACTTTGCTCACTTGTGAAATATGGATGATAAAGAATCCTGAGGCAGACGGAGGGTGGCCATCTCAGCGAGTGGTGATCTCATGCCTCCACTTTGCTTAGATCAAAACCTTGTTGATCTTCTTGACCCTGCTCTCAGACTCCATATTCAATCTGTCAGTAAATCTTATCAGCTTTGCCTGCAAGATATCAAAATACGAGGTCTGTCCAGGAAATATCCAGCCATGCACTATGAAAAATAGAGACATTTATTGAAGAAGATACAAGTACAAGGAACATTGTACACAGGACAATGATGCCTCAGTCCCCTTCAGAATTGGCACCTTGGGACCTCACACAGCTCTCCCAGTCACGGTTGGCTGCCCTGTCATATTTTCCCGAATCTCATCGATGGTCTGAAATCTCTTCCCTTTCAAAGGTGATTTTAGTTTTGGGAAAAACCAGAAGTCCCAGGGCACCACATCTGGGCTGTAGGGGGGCTGAGTCACTGAGTGATTTGATGTTTCGCCAAAAAATGCGCACAAGATGTGATGCATGAGCAGGCGCGTTGTTGTGATGAAGCCACCAATCACCAGTTGCCATAGTTGCGGTCTTCTGTATCATCTGAGTAGTTTCCACAGAGGAATGTTCAAGCTTAATGCAAAATTTGATGCATATTCATTGCTCTACTCACTCAGTCATTTTGAATGTGATGGCCACATAGTACACATGTTCATTCAACAGCATCTACCTCCCCCACTGACTAGTACAGTGAAGCTGTCATTGTTCACACATGCGCATTCCAGTCCATGATCCTTGGCTGCCAGGTTACATCAATGTCACACAAACCATTCTTGTTATATTAATAGTGGCTGGACCTTGTCTGGAGAGACCTTGTATATCCAGGATCTGAGCGTTCCTCACCATCTCCACTGGTTCTTTTCTGGTCAAAGCCATCATTATCTTGCATATTTTTATTAGTGTCTTTATAAGTTCCCCATTTCTGCCCTTGGCACCCCAAAGTCTATGTCCTACAACCAATGAGAAGGGCCATGCGGTGAGGAACTGAGGGCTCCCACCAGCACCCATGTGAGTGAGTCATCTTGGAAACTGGTCCTCCAGTCCCAGGAAAGCCCTCTAATGGCTTCAACTTCTGCTGATATTCTACATGAGAGTCCCTAAGCCAGAACCCCTCAACTAAACTGCTCCTGAATTCTTGAACCCTAGAAACTGTGTGATTATAAATGTTTGGAGGTAATTTGTCCCACAGCAATCAATAACTAATACATGTTTTTGGTACTTGGAAGAGGGGGGCCACCATAACAAACACCTACACAAAGAGCTGTGGCTTTGGAACCAGGAAGCAAGTAGAAGCTAGAATGACATTGATGGGATTATCAATAAAAGCCTAAAATGCCTTGAACAGTGTGGATGGGGAGGAGGCTGCTGGTGTGGGCTAGGAAGGAAATTAGGAAGATGTTGTTAGAAACTGGATAAAGGGAATCCCTAATATGTAATGACTGAAAGTTTAGCAACAGTGTCACCTGTAGCTATGTGGAAATAAAAGAGGCAACCAATAAAATGGGTGATCTGGCTAAGATATTTCCAGCCACAGTGTTAACAGTTTCCCTAGTTCTTTCTACTTGTACTGAAATGCAACAGGAGGGAGTAGACTAAAGGAAACACTACTAAACAAAAAGGAACCAAGACTTGCTGATTTAGAAGCTTTCCAGCAACTCCAGTGGCCAAATGATGTTAAAATTAAATATCTTTCAACTGAAGCTGGGGATATGGCCATAGAATCCTTTGTTAAGACACCAGAATGATTGAAGCAGGTACCTTAGAGAATCATTTAGCTATTTAAAAGGTGCCCTAAAGTGTTTGAGAACACATCTCACAGATTCTCTCAAACAATAGAGTTTCTAAGGAGCGTACGGGTAAGCTTAGCCACTGCAGTAGAAGCCCAAAGCTGAGAAGGTCTTATCTCAATAAAATTTGTGTGTGGCTTTTGTCTAATAGAGAAAACCCCAAGAACATTCATAGGAAACCCAAAAATGTTTAAAGCTAATTAAATTCACAAAAAATATCTCTAGATTAGACTGAAAGGGACAGATACAATACAAAGTAAATAGAGGTTTGGACCTCCAAAATTCTGCTGGCAGGAAGCAGACAAAGGGGGAAAAAGAAGTAAAGGATGACTTGAGGATGACAGCAAGAGCCCCAGAGGGTGAAACGAAGAGCCCAGAAGGTAGTGTCAAAAGCCGGAGAATTATTTCCTGGCAGGAACAGGATTAAGTCTTTATCAAGGAACTTACAACATTTTCTCCACTGGATTTCAGAACTGCTATGGGCCAGTGCCTCCTTTGTACCTTCCACTTTTCTCATTTTTTAATGTAAATGCCTAGAGCAGTCATCCTATCCATGTTCCAAGAGCATATGCAGGAGGGATAACTCATGTGTCTTGTTTGAAGATCTTAAAAAGAGGACCTTTATGCAAGGAACTTACCTAAGGAACTACACTTGAGGAGTCTCATTTGCATCTAGACCTGATTCAAATGATGAGATTCAGGACTTAAGCTGATGCTATAATGGGATGAAACTTCGGGCAATCTTGGGGAGGGATGCATTTTGCATGTGGGGGGATGGAAGCGGGGGAGGGCAGATGGAAGACTGTGGTAGCCAGCCTCAAAGATGTCCTCCTGTTAGAAGTTACTTTGTTGGGAAATGCCTGGGAATTTATATCTGTCCCCGGGTGTGACATGCAGCAGTCCTGACTGATGCTGGGATACCTAAGGATAGTTTCTTTGCCTGTAAGAGGCATAGCTTTGGGTATCACTCATGTTCCAGAGCTCCCATAGGATTCGATTGAGGCCAGACTTCAGATGAACCCACTTCTTTGCCTAGCTTCTCCCACTGTCCTATCATGCCTTCTCCATAGTCCCTCAGTAAAACACTTAGAATCCTCGTCTCGTGTTCTGCTTCTAGGAAACTCAATCTAAAACACCTAATAAGTATAAAGTGGGGTTTATTCAAGGTATGCCATTTTACAATGGGACTTGGGGACATTTTGTGAAGTTATCACGGATACCAGGAACAAGAAGAATGAAGCAGCCTCGAGCGTCAAACTCAGGGATTCCTCCTGAGTGCCACTGGCGGTGTTTGTCGTTTGCTTTGTGTTCCCCTTGGACTTCAGACGCGGAACAGAGACAATCCTACGCACTATTCATAGCGCACAACCTCCAGCAGCCTGAGCGAGACCCTTCTCTCAGTCTGTTTTATTCCACTTCCCCTTCTCTCTGACTCACATCCTCATCTATTTCTAATAGACACCCACTCTAATGTGTTGGATGAATACCCTTAAGTTTGTTTGTATCCTCGTAAAACAAGTAGTATTTTGTGTATATGTTTTTAATATGCATAAGTATAAACACGCTATAATTTTTGTTGTGTTCCATATTTTTCAATTCAGTGCTTTGCTTTAAGAATGACCCTCGCATGCGCGTCTAGTCCCCTGCTTCTCACTGTGGTGTCCTGTCAGCTCTTCGCGGTGTCCTGATTTTAACCTGGTGAGTTTGTCAGTATCATCCCTCACAGTTTGTGCTCACACGTCTTGTTAAGAGATTCCTTCCCTGTTCTGAGATCATAGAGATATTCTCCCACATTATGTTCGAAAGGATGTCAACTTTTGCTTTTCATGTTTTTAATCCACCTGAAATTTTTTATTTTTGTGTAGGGTGTGAGTTAAGGACCTACTTTTATTTTGTCCTAAGCAAACAACAAATTGTCTCAGTCATATCGAGGAGTCCATCATGAAATGTCTCTGTGGTCCTGGGTTCCTAATGGTCTCTTTCTCTCTTCTTATGCCAATACCACATTATCTTAATTTTCATAACTTTATTATTATACATTTTATATTTGGAAGAACAAGTCCCCCACCTTCAGATTATTTTTGACCCTTATTTCTTATGTGTGAGTTTTAGAGTCAGCTTGTTCTGTTCTCCCCCCGCTCCCTCCCCCCAGTGCTACCAGTACGACGGACACACACCTGAGGGGATTTTACTTGGAGCTGCTTTGACTCTGTATATAAACTTGGACACAAATTAACATCTTTAGGAAACTGGATCTTCATAAATATAAATATATATATATATATATGCCTATAATCTAAATCTTTGTATCTCTTAATACATATTGATATCTTTATCTATAAAGTACTTGCAAATGTTTGGTAGGCTTACTTGTGTGTATGTTACTTTTTTGTTGCTCTTGTAAATGCTGCTTCTATTACATTGTGTGGTTGTTGCTAGTATATAGCAAGAAAATTGACTTATATATCACCTTAAAATCTATTTGATTAATTATAACAATGTAGCTGTAGATTAACTTTGGTTTTCTATATGGAAAGCCTAATAACCTGCAGGCGATGACAACTCTGTCTTGGTCCGACCCTGCCACTGCGTGTGTCCTTGCTCCACGGAGACGCGGCGACCGGCCGGCCCACGGTGAGAGTGGGCAGCCCGTGGCTTCTGGTCCTGGAGGGAGGGCTGCTGGGGCTGCAAGGCCATCTGGGAGTCTGCAGGTTCCTCGTAGTTTTTTAAAAAATAATATTTAAAAAGTGCCCTTCTATTTCTGGTTTGCAAAGAGTTGTTTTTCCATTGTGAATTTTTAAATTTCACCTAATGCTCTATAAAGAATTCACTGCTGTCACAAGCATTGAGGTGACAAAGGGCTTTTCTCCTTTACTTTGGTAATGTAATTACATAACTAATAGCTTCTAACTTGGTCAAGATACACTATGTTTTAAAATTTATTTTGGGACTTGATTACTAACTAATTTCTCTTCGGGATCTGTGTTCAGGAGTGAGACTGTCTTGGCATTTTCCTTTCCTTCCCATCTGCCTTTGCCCTCTGTCCTCTTAGCCTCCTCAATAAATTGGGGAAGAATAAATTTTTCTTCTTTTGTTCCCCAGTTTATATTGGAATTACTGATTTTTTAAGTGGCTTGTAGGACTCACTGTAAAGCCTTCTGGACTAATGTTTTCTTTTTAAAATGATTTTAAACTAGTGATTTAATTTCATTAAACAGTTATAGGATTACCCAGATTCTTTATTTGCTCTTAGGTCACATCAAGTTGTATTTTTCTAAGAATTTATCTATTTCATCTAAATTTTTAAGTTCACTGACTTAGTCGGTCACAATACCCTCTAATCCGTTTGATCCCTACAGCCCCGCGGAGGCTGGCGTCCTCTGGTTTTCCTTCTAAGCGAGACCAGCGGCGCCTTCAGGTGGCACCCAGCGCCTTCTCACGCGTGTGCCGCGGCCCCCGTCGGGGGCGTCTCAGAGCACACTCGGCCCCGCCCACTGCCAGCCCCCTGCAAAGGCTGCGACGGGCAGAGGGAAAGCAGCTGGAGCGCGGCCGGTTTCAAAGTCTCGCGTCTTTGTGGAGGGCCTGATGCCTTGCCGGAGGGTGGAGAGGGCTCTGTCAGGGACAGACAGGGAGCTCAGGCCCTGGCCTCTTTTGTCTGGTGCCACCCAGGACCTTGTGAGGGGCCACATCGTTCCCCTCTCGGTCTCCCTCACAGAGCACTGACCCTAAACTCTCTCCTATCTGGCCCCCTCCCCCGCCCCTCAAGCCCCTCCAGGTCCCAAGTCCCCCCCCCCCCCCGCCCCCCTCCGTCCCCGTGACTGCGCACAGGCCCCATGCCCACGGTAGGGCCACTGCAGGCCCAGCTCCAGCAGAGGAACCTTGAAGATGGCGGGCCGCCCCAGGGGCAGCTTCCTGGAAGATGTTTGAAAGACAGAGCCCAGCTCCCAGACCCAGTCTCTTGTGATCCTAATTTGTGGCTTTGTCTGATGGGATTTGCCTCCCTCTGCATCGTCCTCTGGCTGTTTATTTGGGTAAAGGATAGTCTTCTCCCTTTCATGTCTGGGCGGCTTCCTCCGCGTTTGTTCCCTGTGAGGTCTTCTGCGAGCCTGGCCCGGGGAGGGAGAGTGGGCCTCGGCGGAGGAGGGGAGCCCTGGGTCGGGGGGGGGGGGGGGGGCAGACGGCCTCCCTCGGGGCTGGCTCGTGGGGGGCCACCTCTGCCCTGCGGGCAGTCCCTGCAGGGGCGACTGCAGCTCTCGGCAGATTTCCTTGGACTCGGGCTAATAAGGTTTTTCCTTTAAAAGGAACTTTCCATTGTTTGTTTTAAAAGTGAAATGAGCATTTTTTCCAACCACTGAGGCGATGCTGAGGAGCCTGTAATTTCTAGGATCCAAGACTGGAACTTAAAGACAAGAAGAAGAAAAGGAAAATTGAAAAAAGCCTTCCAATGAAAACGGGTCTCTCGTCTTCACTCTCCACTCTGGGCGTCGGGGGCTCCGACTTTCCCCTTCCACCCGGACTCTCACTTGCTCATCCTTCCCTTGTCTCCGCAGCAGCACGGAGGTACCTGCAGTGAATTAGACTTGAGGGACTGGGTCCAACCTGACACAAATGTCAGTGCCTCCCAGCTCGGTGCGCACCCACCAGGTGCCATCGGGTCCCCGCCAAGCACCTGCCCGCAGCACGGGCCCTGCGTCCGGGGACACACAGCCTAGTGGGAACACTCGACTATCTTGTTTTATTTGCTACAAAAACTGTGTCAAATAACTGTGATAGGGAGTGATGGGAGCCACCGCTTGTGATAGGAAGGAACGGAGGGGCCACAAAACAAAGCCCAATTAACTGGTGTTTGGTGTTTTTGTCTTTCTTTTTCTTTTCCTTCCTGGAGCGGACCAGTGGGTGAAGGTACCAGACTGAGCAAGACATAATCTTGCTTTCAGGGGACCACAGGCTTTGAGGACAATAGATGCTGGCCCACTAAGTACCAGGTACCGTGACACAGTGGCGAGCGCTGTCCACTGAGGCTGAGAGAGGGAGCCGTGAGTATAGCCTGGGGAGGAGAAGGATGCAGAGGAGACTAGAAGACCCAGGAATCCCACACGCCTTTGTGGGTAGTGCATTTCTTCCAGATGAAACCCCAGGGCAAGAGGGTGCCCTGCCTGGGGCAGCACGGCGGGGATCTCTGAGATCGCTGCAGGCCGTCAGGGTGGCACAGCGTGGCGGGGGAGGGCGTGGGGGCGAGCGCCTGGTCCTTCCCCAGCAGTGAGGGGGCTGCCGCCAGTCGCTGTTCAAAAGAGCTCAGAGCTGACCTGGCCTGAGCACTCAAGTTCATTACCAGTCTGGATTCTACCTTCCAGAGTTTGCAGAGTTTGGCTGGAAAGTTTATGAGAACTGGCTTATTCTCTGGTGTCTTGGCACTTTCCCTTCATGTCCTGATTGGAACCAGGGAGGCTGTAAGTGCAAACGTTTTTGTACCTTAGAGTAAATTATCTCTGCGTTCCTGGAGAAGGCCGTGTGAAAGTGTCTCTTGTTTCCAGTGGCCCCACGCTCCCCCTCGGGAGACCTGAATTCCGAGCCGGCGCTACTATAAAGTCGGTGAATGTGTGCCAGGCCCTAATCCAATATGCAGTTGCCCTTCTTTTCTCCTCTCCTTTCTGCAGGGAAAGGAAGCTGGACTTTTTAATAAGGTAATAGCACCTCTTTTATATTTTCCTTTCATAAATTATAAGGAATTGAAAGCAGAATAAGGCAGCAGCTTGGCATAATGGAAAGATTACTGAACTGGGTGGGAGTGTAAATTGGTACAACCACTTTTGGAGAGCAAATTGGCACCGTCTAGTAGCGCCGAGGCCGTGCCTGCCCCACGGCGCAGCCCTTCCTCCTCGGCGACGTCCCTGGAGAAACTCAGGCCCCGCGTCTGGGAGACCGTGCAGCAGCGATGGGGACACAGCACGCAGGGGAGAAAAGGGTCCTTCAGCTGGAGAATGAAAAAGTGGTGTCCCCAAAATGCTTAGTGCAACATTTCTGGCAACAGTAAGAAGAACAGAAAGAGCTTAAATGTCCATCACTGAAAAGCTGAGTAAAGTATGGCATCTGAGAGGCTCACACGGATGAGCTGCCCTCCGTTTATCGTCACGGTTAAGTCTCGAGAACATAATAGCAAGTTGCAGGATGAACCTGGTAAAGTGCTGTTTATATCAAGTTTAAAAACATGCAAAATGATCCTATGCAATGTTTACATACATACATAGGATGGGGCAAAAGTAGGTTTACAGTCGTGAGTACACGAAACGCAGAGCTTATTCTCGTGTTGTTAGTGATTAAGCGTTCCGCTGTTTTCCATACGAACAACCTCAAGCTGACCCTGGCCCACCCTGTGCACACACGAGAGACTGATGAACTTGAACACAGGGCGGTGGCAGCCTCTGGGGTGGGAGAGAGGAATCGAACCGGGGTCGAGCATCCAGGGAACAGCAACTCTGCCATAATGTTACTTAAAAACAAAAACTATTTTGCAAAATATGAAAACCAGACAGAGCTGGTACGTGGGTACATTATTCACCATACTTCTCTGTATGCAGAGGGCCTGGCTGTAGCCCAGCTTTGCTGCTAACTCCCCCTGTGACTCTGGGCGAGTAGCATCCCTCTCTGGGCCTCAGTTGCCCCGTTTGTGGAGCGAAAGGTTTGGACCAGGTTGTTGAATGTCCCTGTTGTGGCTCACAGATCCGACAGGAAGTTTGGGATAAAGGAGCAGTGAGATCCTGAGCGGGTGTCCCCTGAGACTGAGAAGAGTCGGTGTGCAGGGCCTGCCACAGCCCCTCCCTAAGCCTGCCGTCCCGGCTGGGGAGCAACCCAGAGTGGGGGACACAGCCGGCACCACTCAGGTGGTTCCCCGCTCAGCTCTCCCAGGCGCCCGAGAGTAGGCCTGCGTGTGGAGCATGGTCACGAAGGAGCACTAGGCTGGGAGTCCGGAGCTTTGGGCCCCTCGCCTGACCCTACCTGTTGGCTGTGTGACCTTGGGACACCATGCCGCCCCTCCTGATCCCCTCACTGGGGAGGGAGAGACAGAGATATGAGGGATTACTCTGCTATTTTTGTCATTTCCCCCAGATCCTCAGATTTGCTTTTTCTTTCATAAACATCCATCCAGACCAAAGATTCCCTCTGTGCTCTGCCCACTCTTGTTTTCTACTCATAAACCACACTTTCTTTCAAAACAGAAAAAGTGACCCCAGCTGCATATAAGTTTGTGGATTTATTATTTCAATTAATATTTATTGAATGCCTGGTATTGTGCAAGGTGCTGGGGACATGAGGCCCCTGCTCTCATAGAATTTATATTCTGGTGAGGGGGACAAAATAATCATGTGAATTAATAAGCTAATGCTGAATGACATAACGAAAGTAACAATGTGGTTGGCAGAGATGGAGTGCCTCAGTGAGGGGCAGCTACCTGAAGTCAGGGAGGGACTCCCTGAGGAGGTGACACTGAGCTGAGATATAAACGACAGGAGGGCCCAGCCGTACGCTCTCTGTAGGCAGCAGAAGTTAGTGAGAAGAACCCAGGAGCTCAGTTCAGAAGTGATGGGGCCTGGGATGAGGGCGGTTGCTAGGGAGATGGTGAGACGTGGATGAAGAACAGGACATAGCTTGGCTTGATGTATGGGACGTCGGGTTTGGGGGAGAGAGGATGATCAAGGAGGACTCCTTAACATTTTGAGTTCAAGCACCCGGTGAAGTTGGGCCATTTACTGACACTGGGAAACACATGTTTCTGGCACACACTGGGTAGCTCTGGGTAAGGAGTTCTCTTCCAACCATGTGGGGTTTGAATTAGATGGCCAAGTGAGGGTGCCGTGTAAGCAGCTGGGTGTATTCAGTTGGTGCTCGTTGGAGAAGAGAGGGCTAGGACACACATGTGGCTGTCCCTGGCAAAGAGATGGCGTTCAAAGCTCAGGACTGGACGTGATTTTCAAGGGAGAGACTGTGGCTTGAAAAGACTGGGGGCCGTTCTGGGCATCTCAGCGTGAAATACGTGATCAGACGAGGAAAAGCCATTGAAGGAGACCGGGGAGGAACAGCAGCTGAGCTGGGCAGTGGGACCAGACAATGATTGCGTCATCGACGTCAAGAGGCAAGAGTATGAAAAAGGGGGGACTGGTCGGCTGTGCCACAAGCTCCTGAGAGGCTGAGAAAGAGGGTAAAGTGACGCACTGGACCTGGCAGGGACCCCGATGACCTCAATGGGGCCGGGGGACCTGGAGGACAGCAGGGTTTGGAGCGGGCAGGAATCCGGGCACGTGGCCCTGTGGCCTTTAAGGAGAAGGCTGCAGGCCACGCGATGCCAGCCCCTGGCCCCGGCGAGAGGCGCAGGGGTAGACTCTTTACCCAGGCTGTGCCGACCAATCGACGGATGCCTTGAGATGCAGGGACTCCAGTTCATTGACCAGTGCCTCTGGCTCTGGAGTGGCTGTTTCTGTGCTAAGTGTAAGAGGACAGGCTCTCACCATGGTCCTTGCTTAGCCACAGACCCTAGGCCGTTCAGTCCCATGCATGGGAAGGTGCGGGGAGGGGACCTTCACTTCCACAGCAGACCCTCCGCTTCTGTTTGGGGAGCTTACGCGCATGCTGTGCCACCAGAGCAGATGCAGTTAGAAAGGGACCTAGCAGTGTCTTAGGCACTGCACCTGCCAGAACAATTGCCGGGCCATGTGCACCAACAGGAGACTCCCGGTGACTCACAGCGAGACTCCCTGCCGTGCTTCGGCGCTGGGCGATGGAGGGCAACCAGGAGCCCGCGCTGCCGACTTGGCCGTCTCGGGTGCCAAGTCCCCTATCCTCTCATCCTGGGTGCCGCCAGTCTCCCTTTGCCATGTTCCCTTTGCTTGTCCCACTCGTTTCCCAGCTGAGGCCAGTGGGTCTCTTTCCTCTCCTCGTCACTGAGCCCGCCAGTCCATGGTCTGTGGCACCCCAGCTCTTCGGGATTTTGCCTTCTGTGTTTCCATAATCTGGTCTTTAGAACTCAGCCGACTCTTCTGCTCCCAGAATAGCCTGGCTCCTGCCAGTCAAAAGCCCTGGCTTTCAAGATGAATGATTTTGTTGTTAATGTCAGAAGTCTCTTTTTCAACAATGGGCATTGACAGTTTCTGTTTGCTTCCCTTCCTTTAGGGTAATGGCCCCAGTACTCCCTGAGACAATGGGTGCCATGACTAAGTAAAATCAGTCCAACGAAAGCAAACTGTCCCACCACGTAAGGGAGAGAATGCCGGTGGCCCGAATGGCAGAGGGAGACGTCCGGGTTTCTCGTCGCTGGCCGGGCTCCGGATGCAGTCCTCCTCAGACCTGCCCTGTTTACCGCGCTTCCTCCTCACGCCAAACCTCCTTTCCTTCAGGCAGCTGGGGGGTGTTTGCTGCCCCCGCCCCCACCTGGGAGGAAGTGTGAAGGGTTCAGGGAGCTCATTTGGCTGGAATGTGTGCCAAGGAGGCCTGTGGCCGCACACATGCTCTTCATGGGCTTCAGGTGTGGCAAGAGCCGAAGGGACACAGGGTATTCTCGCCTCCGGACACCAGTCAGACCTCACGATTCCGTCCACCACCAAAGGAGTGTGTGATTTCAATGGCCAGGTGTCGGGTTCTCCCATCTTCCCGGTTTTCTTTTCTGTTGCTTTGGTAGAGGCCAAGCTCTCCGGGTGTGAGGGCTGCACCCAGTGATCAGCGCCACAGCAGATGCTCCGAAAATGTCCAGGAGGTGAGTGATGTATTATCTTCTCTAGAAAGAGTCCTCTACTTCCGGTTCAGTCCACCCAGAGAGCATGTGGCCTCACACCGCTGGCTGCGAGCCGCCTCTCTCGTCCACAGAACGTGTCACTCTTGGTGGTCTTTGGTCGGAGCTCTCCAATGTCATGCTGAACCACAAAGCCACGCTCCATCCTGTCTCTCAAACCCTCTCCTTCTCCCCACCTCCAGTCATTTTTTTAAACCCTCACCTGAGGTTTTAGGGCAGGGGCAGGGGAGGGAGAGAGGGAGAAAGAGAAACATTGACGTAAGAGAGAAACATGGATCGGTTGCCTCCCCATTTGGGCCCCAACTGGATACCGAAACCGCAGTCTAGGTATGTGCCCTGACCGGGGATCAAACCCACAACCTTTTGGTGTATGGGATGATGCTTTGACCAACTAAGCCACCCAGCCAGAGCCACCCCCAGAGATTTTTAAAAACCCCTTTATTGAGGAAAATTTCAAACGTAAGAGTAGACAGAATAGTATAATTAATCTCCAAGTACCCATCTCCCAGTTTCCATATCTTTCATCTATTCTCCACCACTTTTTATCTAAAGCATTTTAAAACAGATCTCATATATTAGTTTTCTATAACTACTGTAACAAATTACCAGAGCCTTAGTGGCTCAAAAGAATATGAATTGATTATTTTAGGGGTGTTGGCTGGGCTGGGTTCCTTTCTGGAGGCTCTAGGGGAATGTCTGTGTCCTTGCCTTTTCCAGCCCCTAGAAGCTGCCCTCATTCTCTGGGTCCTGGCCTCCCTCCTCCAACACTTATGTGACTGGATTGGGCCCACCCATACGGTCCAGGCTCTCTCTCCACCTGAAGATCCTTGATTTAGTCATAGCTGCAAAGTCTCTTTCGCCAAGTAAACTAACATTCACAGGCTCCAGGGACTACGGTGTAGACATCTTTGAGGGCCATTATTCTGTCTGTCACACAAGGGCCTCATTTAACTTCACGTTAAATAATTCTTTAACATTAGCATATATCTCCATGACCTTATCATACCTTAAAAACTTAAAATTAATTCTTTAATATCAGTAATAGCCAGTTTGCATTCAAAGTTTCCTGATTTTGTTTTCCTGGTTTGTTACATTTGGTTCTTTCAAATGCAAGCAAGACCTACACATTGCATTTGGTTGTTATCTCTTGCAAGTACTTTTGATTCTTTAAAACCTCCCCTACTCACCGCCCCCACCTTTTTATTTTTATTTTTTCTGGCTTATTTTATAGTTATGAGTGGGACTTCACTCATAATAATGTGAGCCAATTCCCGTTGTAGATCTCTTTTTTATATCTTTATATATCTTACTGATTTTGTTGTTCTGGAGAACTGTAATAATGCATGTATGACACACCGAGGTGCAGGTTTTTAGTTTTTCTCCTACGTTGTATTTGCTGAGCTTCTTAGGTCTGTGGTCTGGTGTCAGCACTGATTTTCTGAAGGTTTTGGCCATTACTCAAACTCTTCCTGCTCTGTTCTGCCTTGATTTTCCTTCTTGTGTTTCAGCGCGTGCATCGCACCTTCGAAGGTCGTCCCAGCGTCTGGCGATGTTCTCGGCACCTCTTTTTGTTTTTCACTTTTTTTGGTTTTTAATTCAATTTGTTTAAATGGAAAGGAAAAAAACCCAGCTTACCCATTTCTCCCATCCTCTCTTCCTACCTTGGGAAACCACCAGTCTTGTCTCTGTGTCTATGAGCTTGGCTCGCTTTCCTTGTTTCTTTATTTATTTCCTCATGAAAGAGCATCTTTCTTTCTCTGACTTATTTCACTTAGCATAACGTCCTCGAGGTCCATCCATGTGCTCACAGATGACAAGATTTTATTTATTTTTAAGGGCTAAATAATGTTCACATATTCATATATGTGAATATATTTATATATTCACATTTATATAAATACTCATATATAAATTATATTCATTTATATTCATACACACATATATGTATATTTGTGTGTATATATATATAAAAGACTGTGTGTGTATATATATATATATCACAGTCTTTTTTTATCCTTACTCAAGGACATTTTTTCACTGCTTTTTTTAAAGAGAAGAGGAGGGAGAGAGAGAGGAACATCGATTGGCTGCCTCCTCATACATGCCCTGACCCGGGATCGAACCCGAAACCTGTGTACGTGCCCAGACTGGGGATGGAGCCAGGGCCTTTTCGGTCTATGGGATGAGGCTCCCACCAACCGAGCCACACTGGCCAGGGCTCTACCACAATTTCCTTATCCGTTCATCCACTGGTGCACACTTAGGTTGTTCCCCCCCACCACTATTTTAGTGCCATTGATTTGGTGGAGAAATCAGATGATTTGACCCGCAGGATGTCCTACATTTTTAACTTGACCAATTGCTCTCTCATGGTGTTTGGTTTCTTCCTCTGTTCCCTGCATTTCCTGCACACGGGTAGTTAGAAGCTCCGGGCTCAGTTAACATCAGGTTCAATTTTGTCTGACGATCCTTAGTAGGAGTGCATTACATCGTGACAGCCAAGGTTTAGCTGTGCCACCTTTGCTGGTGTGAAGATTGATCGGGGGTTCGGCGGTGCCACCTGGCCCTTTGGTGATAAGTTCCCCATCAACCTTCCCCCAGTGACCCTGGCAGCCTTCAGTGACCACTGCCATGCACACCCTTTCACTGGGAGTGGCAAATGGTGATTTTACATGCCTGTAAGTCTGCTTGCATTTAGTGCCTAGAATTCTTCTACAAAGGAAAACTTTCCCCTAACAACAATTTGGTTATTCAAAAATACAGCTCATACAGCAAAGATGTTTAATTCTTCCCAATTTTTAAAATCAGTTTTCAGAACAACGAATTGGTGACTGCAAAAAAGGTAACGTGAATTTTTATTTTAGAATTGTTTTGAGCTCGTGAATATATATATATAGATATATATATGAATATATATGATGTGTTTTGATCTTTTTGATGTTCACATTATCCTTAGGCCAACGGGAGCCCCTTCAGGCAGTCTCTCTGTCTTGTGTCTGTTGAGCGGACCCACTGTAGTTAGTATCTGACAGTTTCCTTGTATTCTGGTACAAGGTATCCAACACTCATCTTGTACACTGTTTGCCCTAGACCTGGAGTCAACCTTTTCTTCATGCATTGTGGATTCCTTTTGATAGAAAATCACATTTAAAAACCATGAAAACAGGAATTTATTGTTACTGGGATGTCAGCTTCTGAGCTGTTGTTTAAAAAATTATTTGTTTTTTAGAGGTATGGGAAAGGAGGGAGAATAAAAGGAAGAGAAACACCAATGTGAAAGAGAAACATTGGCCAGTCACCTCTCACACGTGTCCCAACCAGGGACCAGACCTGCAGCCCGGACATGTGCCCTGACAGGGAATCGAACCTGTGACCTGGTCCAATGCCCAGTGAACTGAGCTACACCAGTCAGAGCTTGTCAGCTTCTAAGCCTTTTCAATGGATAGAGCTAGGAAATGTCACTTTTCAAGAGAAAAAAGAATTATAAACTCTTAGTAACTTTTCAGTGAGAATTAAAAATTATAACATCTGCTGAATGAAATGTAAGATTTCTTTGTTGTTCTTTTTCTCCAGGGAATATATCCTACTAGCAATGTATAATAAAAATACTGTGGTTTAAAAAATGACCTGAAGTAATTCTTTTCTCTGTGTGGTTGTGTCGCCAACTTTATATACAATTGAAATTATTTTCTTTCAGTTTGAATGATTTTTAAATATTCACTTATCTGTTCGGCCTTGTAACCCCACAGCAGCCATTGCCCTTGGGAACTTGTTCATTATCATATCACTTATTACCGACCTTCCTCCTCTAGCAGGTGAGCTCCAGAGAAGGTGAGCTCCCTTCTGTCTCTTTCACGGCTCAGCCCAGGTGTCTGGTACAATTCCTGGCATGTACTACACCCCTGCAGGATGCCCGTAACGTGGACGTGCGGAGGTACGAGAACACGTCATCCCGACGGCGAGCAGGCATTAACTCCAGGTAACAGTGAGGAGGTGAGGGCTCACACAGGACAGTCACTCATGCAAGCTTTACACGCAGAAACAGATGGAGACTCGAGTGAGGCTGGGCTGGCAGAGAAGATCCTGGACTTGCGATGATTCCCGATTTGGACTAATTCCACCACTCAGGACAGAAACAGAGGCCCTAACTCTGTGTCCCTGGAAAAGGAAGTTACAGCAAGAGCCAGCAAATGCAGGAAGCAAGACGGGCCTGGGTCACTCTGACCCTCCAATTGCATACCCTCCAGGGGTGTCCAACCTGCAGCCCCCAGCTGCATGCGGCCCAGGATGACTGAATATGGCCTAGCACAAAATCATATATTTACTTAAAACATTATGAGATTGTTTTGTGATTACGCGTCACAATGTATTTAATGTGTGGCCCAAGACAACTCTTCTTCTCCCAGTGTGGCACAGACATGCTGAAAGGCTGGGCACCCCTGCGCCTAGACTGTAGTGAAAGACCTTTGATGTACATCAAGAAGAGAAGAGTTCTCCCAGAGCTGTTCCTGGGGTGGAAGGAGCAGGGATGTGGGGTGGGAGGCCTGGGCTCCACCCGCCAGCTGTGCGCCTCAGGCAAACCGCGCAATCCCTGTGAGCCTCCGCTCCCTGGTCTGTGAAGCGGGCTGCCCGCCTGGGCTCTGACTGCGTCCCGGGATTACTGCGGAATGAACTCAGGCAGCGGGTGAGGAAGCACTTGGGTCTGTAAAGGGCTTTCTAGAAGAAGCTGTATTACTGTTCCTCCCTCCAATCTCCTTTCTGGTGGCATTTAGTAGAAGTGTGCTCCTCTCTGCCAAAGGCTTTCAAAGGAGTTGGCCAGAAATATACTCATCCAGGAGACAGGCAAAATACTTTTCTGGAGGAAATCATTAGAGGAAAAACAAAAAGCAGGGAGTAGATGGAACACTTGGCTTTTGGTGACTACTTATGGTGGCAGGAGAAAAATCTTCAGAATAAACAAGCGAGTAAGAGATACGGTGCTGAGAGGCGGAGGTGCAACAATGGAGCCCATTCAGGGCCGCGGGCTCCCTGCCGGTTGCATTTCTGGCGCTGCCCAGATCCTGCCAGGTAGCAACGATCACTTCCACTTTGTGCGTGAGGAAGCTGAAGCCCAGAGAGGTCAAGTGAGACAGTCCAAGAGCAGAGAGCTGACGAGCGCCGGAACCAGAACTCCTCTAAAGACCGGGAGGGTCTCACTAGCCCAGGGAAGTTCGGCAAACTTCCCCGGTATCGGCGGCGAGAGAATCGCACAGTTAGTTGTGAATCCACACGAGGTCAGGCTTCGCTCTCCTTGCCTGGGGAAGTGCTCAAGAAGCTGCCCCGTCCCTGAGCTGTGGCTGCTGCGTGGCACAGTGCTTGGCACCATGAGGACTCAAGGGATAGAAGAAGAAAAGCCGTTTCAGAGGGTCTTAGACGCTCTGCAGGAACACAGAGGACGGCCACGTTTGTGGACACCAGTAACAGCGGCGGGAGCAGGGCTGGGCCGGCGGCCTCACGGCTCTGGGACAGGGAGCGGCTCACGGTTGCCAGGAAAGCGGAGAAGCCACACAGGGGTGCAGCCCCAGGGTCACAGGTCGCCACTCCGTCCCAGCACCCTGTGAAGTGCTGGTGCCCCTCGGGGCTCCCTCACGGCTGACTGTGCCACGCTGGTGCCACGGGAGTGGGGAGGCCTGCCAGGGTCTGGTTTCAGCGCGGACTTGGGGCACATCCTCAGGCAGAGCTGTGTCGCATGGCCTCCGTTTTCTTGACTGTAACTGGACAGAGATGAAAGATCACCTCTGAGCACATCCTGACCCCCTCAGGAAAGGCCTAGAACTTTGGCTAGGTTCCGTTATGTGCTGGCCTTTTGGCCTTCTGAAAGTGGAGAGGCTTGCTGCTGTTACTGTGATTAGCCTCCGGCTTTGCCTCCCTAACTTAAGGCTCCGAGCCCCTTTCTGTCTAGAACCATGTGGGGATCTCCAGTTCACCCATGGGTCGGTCTGGGCGCCCTTACACGTCCTGCACCCAAAATTCTCATCTGTAAACCAATCACGGTACCAATCTCACGGGATGGGTGCAAAGGTGAAATGAGGTAGAAATAAATATACGTGTCCACATGTGTGTATTTTAGATAGTATCATGTGGAATATTACAAGTACTTTTCGACAGCTTTTTCTCTTCACTGCAGAAAGTCCTGTCCCTCCCCTTCGCCGGAACACAGAGGACAGGCTCCGGGGAAACCAGGGCCTTCCCTCTAATTCCGAAATCTTAACTCGTATCTGCAAAGGGAGAAATGTTTTCCTCCGTTTGAAAGAAGGTTAGGAAAGGCTTACGACTGCAAGTTGCTGGAGTTTAATTCTTACATCTCGTTATGTATTTATCATATATAAGTGCTTTTGTTACTTTTATTTTTCCCTAGGGGAGAATAAAAGACTTAATTCTCTTTCCATTCTTCTCCTGATTGGGGTTTTTGCTCGTCGACTTCCCAGCCCGTTTATCTCTTATAAAACATACCTCGGGTGACGAAACCTGGGGCTTCTGCGGAGAGCAGCTGGTCGTTGCTAGGGAGGGCGAGGGAGAGTGTATTTGTTTAACATCCGTATTCCTGCCTTGTCGAGTCCAATGGCCTGTTATTTCCACTGGGTGGGAGCCAACGCTGAGTTCCTCCCTGTCGTGTCCAACCTTGAACATTTCTCCGAGATTATGTTTCATCCGGGGATTAGCAAAATGCAGAGGGGAAAAACCTGAGAAGGTGTTTGGCACGGGGGCTTGGTGCTGCGTTAGCACATCTGCGGGCATTCTCGGCTAATTGGAGAACAGCATCAAACAGAAGGGGCTCAGAAGCTGGCTGCGTCTGGGGTTCCTGCAAATGGTTTATTTATTGAGTGTCAAGCTTTTTGTGTGTTTTTGTTTGTTTGTTTTTTATAACCCCCAAGGAAATTCCAAATACACAAGCAGTTCTCACTCCCGGTGTCCCTGTCCGCTCTGTTACTGAGCTATCAGAAAATCTGAGAGCGGTGAGTGAGAAGCTCAGAATTCTTTTTCAGACTTGCCCAGTGTTCTCATTCTTTTGCAAAATCTTGAGCAGTTACTTTTCCTTTTATAAGGGAACACCACTCGGCTGTTAAAAGTAGAAGACATAGTGATTTCCAAAGACACTCCTCAAAGGTCAAGTTCTGCTCCCCCAAGTCTGCTGCTTTGCAAACGAAGTGCAGAGAGGGCATTTCTGAGTCTGCGCGTGGCCAGCCCTTCGAGTGTGCAGAGCGGAATGGGTGGGCGGGCAGAGTGTGCGTGAGGTGGCGAGAGCCCCGTCACGTCCGCTCTCACTCTGGGCCTGGCCGTCCTTTGGTGCCGCTGCTTGTCCGGAGTGAAGCAGGCAGCCAGAGAACAGACGTGCGGGGGAGGGAAGCAAGCTGGCTTGAGAGAGGCAGGCAGTCCTCTCTGGGCCCAGGAGCCCGTGTGAACAGCCTCTGTCCAAACACTCAGAACCCTAACCTTTTACAATCCTTCTGCGGGGCCAGGGGGAAGCAACACTTTAGCAGGTACTGAACTGCCACCAAGTTGCTACAGAACCAGGAGCTCCAGGTCAAGTTTCTTAATAAAACTCTGAGGCCGGTGGTTGCATTTAAATAGTTCGCAGCACAGCTGAGGACTGTGCGAGGTCACCAGCTGGTCCCATAAAACCTGGATGAGGGCTATAGTCTTGGGGGGAAAACCCCCAACAACCCTGAGATGTGAAGGAGAAATCAAGAGGAGGAGGGAAACCTGTTCGAGGTGCGAGAGGCAGGTCAGAGGGGGCTGTGCAGCGGAACGGTGGTGTGGCACTGGGGACGAACAGAAATTCTGAAGCTGGCTGGGACACCCAGATTTAACAAGAACTAAGAAAATTAAAGTGAGCAAGGGTCGTGAAGTCACTTATTCTGGAGTGAAGTGTCAAACAGCATGTCGCTGGGATCATTTGGCTCGGAGGGTTCTGACACTGTGCGGAGGAGAGACTGAGAGCACAGCCTGGGTCAGGCCCCCGCCACGTGGCCACAGATGCTCTCTCCTTCAGAGGAAACCGTTTTTAAATACACGCCATTAGGCGGAAGGGGGCCAGCTCAGTGGAACACTGGAAACGGTGCTGGTCTTGCTGTCGGAAGACCCACTTCTATCCCTGAGAAGCACTGACTAGATCTCGCGCGCAACTTAGCCCCTCAGAGCCTCTCGTTCCCTTGGCCAGCGTAGCCTGGGCCGTCGTGCAGGACAGAGAGCTTTGACCTCGGGAAGATGCTGAGCCAGTCACTTAGACTTAGAGCGGAGCAAAGAAAAGCTACTCACAGAGCCCCGGTAGACTGACTGCACAGTGGCCACACGTTGTCACTCTTCCCTGCCCACAGCCTTCGCAGTGACTTTCTGCAGTTCCTCGCAGAAAGAGGTCGAGCCTACTTTCCCACCCTCATGTCCAGGCAGGCCTTCTGATCTGTTCTGACCAAGAGAACGTGGCAGAAATGACCTGTGTCAGGCCTGAGCCCGGCGCGCTTCCTCTCACTCCCGGAGCCCCGCCGCCATGTCTCGGCGATCGGCCTCAGGCTGGCGGGGGGACCACGCAGAGACCAGCCCGGCTGTCCTTGCCGTGGCCGTTCTAAACCAGACACAGTCTCTTGTCCCTCGAGTGTCCCACCGAAAATAGTGGAGCTGCCTACCAACCCCCAGCAGGCCGTTGGTAAGCCTGCAGAGACCGGAAGACCTCTGAACTCATTAGCAATAGCGAGTGCTGACTGGTTTAAAGCACTGAGTTTTGGAGTGTTTATGTGGCAACAGCTAACGGATACAGAGCTTGTGGGGAAGTTTGCCAAAAATAAATCAGTCAGAACTAATCATCGAGGCTGAGGCGCACACCTCCGACAATGGCAGTGCGCTGGCACTTGGCCGCAGAGAGGAGCAACGGGCAGGGGCTGGCCAGGACCAGGCTCGTGGGCAGGAGGGCGGAACGGCACCTCAAACTCTGTACTGTTCAGGTCCTAGGTGGGCTTGTGATGGCACAAGAATAATGTAATATTGGTTGGTGAGAGGCAATCTCCGAAAGGGAACCCAATGTTTATTTGAGGCTTATAAAAATATTACTGTAACAAGTGAATTCTGTGCAATCTGTTAAACTCACACGCAGCATCATAAATATAATAGTTTGAAGTTAGAATCCCCATTCTTGATATATAGATTTACCAAATTAACATCCTTCTTGCAAAGACAAAGAACCTTCTGAGAGTAGGTTCAAATGTTGCATGTCACTGCCAGTGCGGCCTCTGCCGTGGGGTGCCCAGGACCACAGTGGGGGCTGACTCACAGAAAGAAGAAACCCACAAACCCACGGTGTTGGGGTTAGCATCACTGCAGAGAGTGCAGAGCTGGGCCCGTGCAAGATGGGTGCCGAAGTCTCGGTCCAAGGGGAACACAGGGCTCCGGGCTGGGGTGTCTGCACACAGGTCTGGGCTGCTGAGCGGAGCCTAGCAGGTGCCTCTGCAGAGGCCACGGTCAGGAGGCTGGCTTTGCGGGATGGGCCCTCCCCCACCACGCTGAAGCTGGGTCTCAATCAGAGAGCAAAGGCAGAGGAAGCAAGAGCGTCCTGGAGCGAGTGGGAGGTGGGTTTGAAAGGCCAGGCCCTTATGTCGTCTCAGTGGACTGGAAAGGACACCCAGGAAGCCAAGGCAGCAGGTGGAGTCCTTTAGCACTGGTGGGAATGGGTCCCATGCCAGGCGTGGTGGGGCCTGGGCCAGGGCTGGGCAACGACCATAGGTCGGTGGCTCTGCGTGCCTTTGGAAGCCTGTGGCGACCATGGATGGTCAACAGAGAGGATTTGAGCCATCACGTCCTTCTGTGCAAGTGGTGGCCATCACTGTGTCCTTGATGGCTGCAAGGACTTTCCAAAACGTGAAGCATGAGGGGGTCAAGGCCCAAGGACCGGAATCCCCTCCCCCAAAGATCTAGAGCACCCAGATGGCAGAGAGTGCATGTGGAGGGAGAAGCAGGCTCCTGTGGCTGACAGGGTACTGCCTCTGGGGCACCTTGGAGAGTGCAGACGGGATCTTACTGTGTCTAAGGCTCTCTCCTGCTCTAAACCTCAGCGATCCTGTGATCCTATGACAGATTCAAAGAGACCAGTTGAGCTGCCTCTCATGTTCATTTCCCCCAGTACAGAAGCAAACTGGCCCTTCATTGAAATGAAACACAGTTCTCTCTCTCTGAAGATACTGGTTCTGCAGGTTTGGGGCTGAAGTTATGGCTGATTCCGGATCTGAAGGGCTCCAGACTTGCTGTCCAGGGGAAGTAATTTATCCTGCAGAGCTTTTTCCACAGGAGCAACACCACCATTTGTACTCACAGCATTCAGGCAGCACCGCTGGACCCCGTCGGCAATTCCTCCAGGGCCCGCCGCGGGGCTCCCCTGAGCAGACGCGGTGACCACAAACAGGTACCCTCTCAGGGCAGAAGGATTACAAAGAAGTGCCTCCTGTAAGGCAGAGAAGTGAGAAACAAGGCTCCCTCTGAGTGGACCTTGCTCTTGGCTGACACAGCCCCTGAGCCAGGACGCAGGCTTGGTGAGTGCAGCCCGGGGTGGGAGAATGCCCCCATGTGTGCGCCCAGCCCCGCGCCTGTGTGCAGGGATGGGTCGTACAGGTCACTAGAGCTGAACAGCCGGACACCTTGTCCGAAGAGGCCTGCGCCCACTTAGGACAGGACAGTAGGGTTCAGACTGGATGGCAAGGAGCTCTGAAGAGATCAGCACGACGGGGTGGGGGGTATGTGAAGATTCCTTCGAAGGCGGCCATTCTCCTATCCTGCCGGACCTCATTGAACTTCTTGCCCCTCGCTCATTAAGTGACTGAGGGGATTCAGGTGAGCTGCAGGAAACCCTTGTCTTTCTCCACCAGCTGGAACAAGGTGGTTATTTTCTGTAGGACAGTTGTGGGTAATGAACAGAAACAAGGCCAGTGGGCAGATCGGGTTCTATAAAAACACATGCGAACAGCGCAGGCTTCCATGACTCAGGGTCACGGAGGTGACAGACGGAGCGTGCGCGCCGCGTCCAGTGCAGGCGCGTGTGCGTCCCTCCGGGACCGGGGGGCGGCGCGGGTCCGCACAGACCAGTCAGGACGAGTTTCACTTCCCTCCGGCCTGGCTCCGGGGCCTGCTGGCGCGTGAGCGATTCTACTGTTTCTTGCTTCTCAGCACTGGTGACATCACCACTTAATAAGGCAGGGAATCACAACCACATTTCAAAGTATCATTCAGTTTTCTCATTAAGATTCTATAGGAATTTTCCCCCCTACAGCAACGGCCTTGCCAAAACAGTGTTAAAAATAGACCTGGTAATACTTTTCACATTTGTAGGCAGTCGTGAATGTTTAACGGTGTATGTGTCCAGCAGACACACACAGCTTTCGAATTAGGCACTGACATTCACAGAGTAACATAGAGGACATGTATTTGCCAGGAGGATTTTTTTTTTTTAATGAAGCAAAACACAAAACTTGGGCACGATTTACTGAGGGGAAGCAAAACCCGTTTGCCACTTCATTTTCTCATCGGAAAGTATTCAATGCATAGAATGTTTGGGGGTAAAAATACGTGCATGAAAAAATTGAAAAGTGGTTAAATCTGGGTATTTTGACTCAGTCAGCTCGTATCCCCCCAATTCAAGGGCCTGAATTCTGAGTGCGGAGTTAACTGTGCCACCAGTGGCTGGGCCGCTTGCCTGGGCCTGCAGTGGTGGGCTCCAGGGCGTGCTCAGCGTCATGAGCCTCCCCGCTGAGAAAATGCACTGGGTCTCACAGCCCGGCCTTCCTCAGCCGAGATAAGGCCTCCAGAGGCCGACACTACCTAAAAAGAGGTAATGAAGTAAAACTTAATTACAGTGATTTAAAAAACGTAAGTACCACACATTAGTGACTTTATTTGGGGAATATCCGTAGTGCATTCCAAATAAACCGCTGGCTGCCAGCTAAAAGACCCTGCCCTAATCGGCGCGTGAGGAACCTTCCACCGTCAGGCCCAGGCAGCATGTCGGACGGACGTGTAGCGAATGGGCCTCGTGCATTTGGAGGACGGCCGTGTGGCCGTGAACTAATCCACAGATGAAGAACCGATGGCTTCATACATTCAGTTCTCAAATGTAACTGTGACTTTCTAATTGGGCTTGGCTGGAACTTTTTAATCGCCAACGGAATTTTTCTTGCTTTTGGGGCACTCATGTAGATGGAGATTAACCCTCTTCTTCCTCCCGGCCCTAAACATTATTTTGACCAAAATGTTTAAGTCAGGGGTTTCATGTAGACACAGCTTAAATGAGTCATTAAGGAGTTTATTGGTTAAAGTAGGCATATTTTTTTCCTAGTAGACATAATGACATAACAGTAATAAAAATGTAATATTCGAGTAATTGCTGTAATGTAATTACAGTTTGGTCATAAAGGAAGATTAGAGGTCTGGGATGGCTGTTTTGTGGGTGTGCATTTTAACGTCTGAATGCAGTCTCTGAGGTGCCTGTCCCGTCTGCCCGGCTGCTGGTGCCCTTGGCCCCTCGCGTACGCAGGCGGCTGGGGCCCAGCTGAGCCAGCGTCATCTAGGCGTCCTGTTTACCCCGTCTGCCCTCTCTGGACGCTGGCGTCCTGCCTGCCTCAGATACCTCGCCATCACGGTGATGAAAACAGCGACTCTCCCTCTTCCACAGACAACAAAAGGGGAGGAAGGGAGGCCAGAATCCTCACCAGGGAAGAGACCAGACGGATCGGGTGCCAGCCGGGGACAGCGACCTCTGCCCACAGGTGCTGGGAGCTCTGCCCCCGTGCGACCGGCCGTGTGGCAGAGCTCTGGATTTGGGAGGGGACAGCAGTGTCCAGACCGAGTCTGAACGGAAACAGCTGGATTAGGCATTTACCCAAAGCACATTTTATCAAAGGCTGTGTCATCACTGGAGGTCTTCTTTGAACTATTATAAATTTCTGTATGTGTTTTAAAAGTGAATATGGAACTTAAGCAAAAGAAGTGCTTAAACATGTGTGAACCAAAACAACAAACATATTTTAATTGACAATATTTACAGTGAATAATTCCAAGAGGACTTTTTCTGTTACTAGTTTTCCTTTGTAATTAATAAGTAATTTGTGGGGATATAATTTGAGAGTGAATATCCACTCCTTATCAGTCTTTCTCCTGTCGGTGACCTTTTAATACCAGGACTTGTTACCATTCATATCTATTAGTTGTCATTCTTTGGCAAAGAAGAACTATCAGTTTGTTCCCTATTTATTCCCTTACTCATGCTGTGTGGACTGAAGGATGTTTATTTCACTCTGTGGGTGATAACCCATTACCACATGATTCACGCTCACACTGCCCCAGGCCTGGCCCGCTGAGAGCCTCTTCAGCCTTCCATTTTTGATATGTCCCCATGATTCTTTGGCCAATTTTTTATTTTCTGGTGAAATAAGATGCTCCAGACTCATTTTGGAGAATGCTTAGAAGCTGAGACCTGGGTACTAGGTTTGAAAGAGCATCAGTGTTTCAATGTGTAAAATTTATTTCCAGAGTTATGGGTCAGTTCTGGAAGAATTTGGAGGGTCTTATCAAGAGCTAGGCATGTGCCAGAGGTGAGGGATTCTGAAAGAGGTGGACATTTAAGAAGTTGGCCCCCTCACCTTCAATAATACACATCTGTCTCATAGTTGCAGCTAATTGAGAAGACCCTTAGGCTTTTCTCCCTCTAAGCAAACACTGTTCTCTAAGCCCCCAATAGCTCTTGATGTCTGTTAACCCATGAATCAATCACACATCAACAATGTAAAATGTTCCACAAACTTCTTGCAAGTACCTGTGACTTTAAATATCCATGGTCTCTGAATGCCCTTTGCAGGCGTGCAATCACACACCTACAAGGTGTGGCCAGTCATGGACACAAGTGGCCTCCTGCAGCATGCCTGAACCCCATTGCTCCCTCTTGCACACACCTCAGTAGGAGGTGTGCAGAGCCTCACTCCAGACCTCGAGTCTGCGGCCTTGTTTTCCACAAGGGCGACAGCCGGGCGGAGGCCTCAGGGAGCTGGGAGAACCGACTGCGCCTGGCCAGAGGTGGCAGCAGCGGCCAGAGCAAGGCGTCGGGCAGCGTTTCTTCTTTTCCGTAACTCCTCTGCGTGAAGTCAAGGGAAAGCAAAGCTTTGGGATTTGATGGATGCAGGAAAGTTGTTGGCTTTCACTTGGCATCTGCATTCCTACTGCTTGAGAAATGTTATTTTTTTCCCCCTAAACTTCTATCTCATTAATCTTGTGTTAAGAGTGGTCTAACCCTGGTAGCTGGGTAGGCTGCTTCTGTTCCAATTAGCATATATTTCCATAAGTGTTGAGTGGAGAAGGGGATGGAAGAGGCAGAATTTCTAAACTATTAACCTGGAGGGACTTGTACGAAGGTGTGCCTGACATGAGTGTAATACAACTGAAAAGTGTAATACAACTGAAAAAGCGCTAGTAAACGCTAAGTTATGGCTGGCTCTGATGATTTACGCTAAGCAGAATAGACTCTGATGGAAACATAAAATATTTCCAAGCTTACACTTTGGTCACTCAATACACATAAAACTCAATTTTCTTCCTTAAAAACAGATATTTAGAGCACTGAGAATCTCCCGAGGAAATCGGGCTATTGCTTTGTGTTCACCCACCTTACACATTTCAAGTTTCGGAGCTGAAAATGCAATGGTATTCTCAAGTGAAAGGTACCGTGCGATGCCCCATTTAGAAATGAACCCTAGCCCTGGCCGGGAGGCTCGGTTGGTTAGCGCGTCATTCCCAAGGTTGCAGGTTTGATCCTCGGTCAGGGCACATTCAAGAATCAACCAGTGAATGCTTAAATAAATGGAACCACAAATCGATTTCTCTCTCTCTCTCTCAAATCAATAAATTAAAAAAATAGTCTCTGAAGCAGACATCACAGTGAATATAAATCCTACTATTATATTATTCCTACTATTACATTAAGTGACTTTCCACTGATGGTTTATAGGGGGAAGGTCAGAACAAGTCTTCAATAGCCAAATTGTCTCATTGTTCAAGTATTGGCAAGCTGGTTGCCTAACCAGAAAATGCAGAATTAAACCAAGGAAGCTTATTTTGAGAGCAGGTCTGTCACCATCTATGATATGTATGACCAGGAGGTAAACAGGAAGTGCTGAGTTGGCTTGGTTTACTCCTACAGGCGCAGAGAGAAATAAAATCAGTGTTTACCAAATGGAAGAGCACAAGGCTGGTACAGAGAGGAATGCTATTTTCATGCTTCTAAAAAGGTATTACAAATAACAGTTTCAAACCTGTAATTAAAAACTATTTTAAAAATGCTTTGATTAGGTTCCCTTCAAAAAATAGACATTCTAGGCTGAACTAAATTTCTTCAAGGTCTGACTTCCACTTACGCTTGTTTCCCCAATCCACACCCTACACGTGCCCCTCTTAGATAAGACTTGGAGCCTTATCTAAGTGTGCCTTAGAGTCCCTTAGCAGAAGTGCGACTTAATAGGCAGGGAATCCAAGGCCCCAAAGTTAAAGTAATTTATCACATGCTGCACAGCCCGTCGGGCAGGGAGAGTTCATGATCCAAGCTGCTCACAAGGCCGGAGTTACAGACAGACTGAATTTCTTAGTGCCAGACCGAAGGACACAAACCTTGTGGGGAGGGGTTAAGTGCATGATTGGGATCATTTTGATCAGAAGCCAATATACTGGTCCTATGGGTCCAAAGTGAGTAGACTCTGTCCCCTTCAGAGAGGACAAGACCCTTTCCTTTTTTGATGTCAACCGTCTGAACTGAAACACGAGGTGATCTGCAGCTCTAATACTGTGAACCTGAGAAAGGACAGGGCTGGAAATGGTGATATGATCTAGGGAAATGAAGAATAAATGAATAGAAATGAGGACAGATTATTTTGGGCAAGAGTAATTCATAATATTTAAACCTAGTAGGGTTGTCTGAGGTCAATTAAACTTTAATAACCTAGATTTCAGACCAACATCAACACTCCGACCCAGAATAGCCCAAGAGAACGGGCAGAGTCCAAGGTCAGGCGATTCCAAAAGAACAGCCACGCGAGGCCAATAAACACATGAACATTGTTCAGCCTCAGTGGTATCCAAAAATGCAAATAAATGCGATAGTCAGACTTTTCTTTAAACTGGAAAAAAGAAAACAGGGTAATGTTATCTAGTGTTGGTGAAGGCAGAGAACCCGACGCTCAGACACTGCTCATGAGCGTGCAAACCAGCAAAGCCTGAACGGAGGGCCCTTTGGCTTGTGTCAGGTTTTTAAAATGAGAAGTAACTTCGATGTACCCATTCCAACTCTAGGAATTTACACTAAAGGAAATAAACAGAGATTCCCACAACCAGTTCGGTGGTTTACAAATGGGCACACATTCTCTGCTGCTCCTCTTATCAAGAGGCAGAGCCCACCTGCCTCCCCTCTGAATCTGGACTGCCTGTGACTGTCTTCGGCTGCGTGGGAGGGCAGAGGCGGCGCTGCGGGGCTCTGGGCCTGGCCTTGAGAGGACTGGCAGCTTCTGTTCATCTCTGGTGGAAGTCAGGTGCCTTTTAGGTTCAGCTAGTCTGAAACTACCATGCTGGGAGGAAGCCAGAGTTTGTCACACGCAAAAGCGGAGGTGCAGAGCGCCCGGGCTCCAAGTCCCGAGCTGACCAGCAGAGCCTGTGGATCCTCGAGGTCCGGCTCAGATGCGGCTGAGCAACTACCGGGCGTTGCCCTGTGGAGTCGAGGTCTGCCGAAATCCCTGACCCGGCAACCACAAGAAGTTACACATTATTGTTTTAAGCTGCTAAATTCTGGGATGGTTTGTTCTACAGCAAACGAAACGGGCAGACTCGCCCCATCAGGAAAGGGACCACACCAGCCAGCTGTTTACCGGGCCCAAAGGGAACGTGGACCGGCGAGCGGAAGATGACGTAAATAGCTGCGGCTGGTTACAGAGGTGACAACAGAAACGGTTATGAGTGTTTCTTCCTTACTTTAATGCACAGCACAGTTATTTAGATAATAAGCAATTCCTCATTTTTCACTTCTCCCATTCTCCTGTTATGTCACACGTGAGGTATTAACAGCGGTGAGCCGTGTACCTCAGTGTTTAAGTTACGGGATACCAAAGGGGGAGTGTGACTCAGAGAAAAGAACCACCACCACACTGAAATGGATAATACCATACTTTATATCCTCTAAAGAATAACCTTTTTACTTCAGTTTTACATTTATAGAAATCTCAAAAATAAGGCAAAGTGCCCATATACCCATACCCAGTTTCTCCTATTAATAATTTACATTAGTATGTAAATAATTTATATTAGTATGAGGTACTGGCATCAGTATGGTACATTCATCACAATTAATGAACCAATTTTAATACATTAGTATTCACTGAAGTCCATATTTTGTTCAGATTTCCTTAGTTTTTCCCTGATGTCCTTCTTCTGCCCCCGAACCCCATCGAGGACCGGCATTACGTTCACATCACGTCTCCTTAAGCTCCTCTGGGCTGTGACGGTCCCTCAGACTCCCCTCCCCAAGGGTTCCCATGACCTTGGCAGTTTTGAGGAGTCCTGCTCAGGTAGTTTGCAGAACGTCTCGTGACTGAGATTTGTGTGATGCCTCTCTCATGGCTGAGGTAGTGGGTGTTGGTGAGGAAGACACAGACATTTATCTCCCTTCTGGAGGGCAGGGTTAGCGTGCCTCACGGGAGGTGGAGCGTTTAGCTATTTTCCTCCTTCGGAGGCGTCTTACATGCAGTTAAAAGAGGGCGTATGGGTGCCAAGCTGACGGAGGGCAGACTGTGGTTGCTGGTGCTGTGTCAACTGGCGAGATGGAAGTTACCCTTCCAGTGTCCCCTTCCCTACACGGCAGGGCAAAAGGAAAATTTATGCCAGATGTGGAAGATGAGAGTGAAGCGACTATCGATTCATTGCGGATAGGTGTTGTTCCATCTTCCTGGATGAAGACCCTGCTCGCCAACAGTGGCTCCAGCTGACCACCAAACGCATGGAAAGAGACCACAGAGGCGGTGGTCATGGCACAGGGCACGGCTTCCCTCGCACCTTCCTCCCCTGCAGCCTCTCTTGGTGGGTGGTCGTGCTTTGCTTCTCAGATTGATGCGTTAGTGACTTTTTCTCTGATTCTTCAACCTTCCCAGCCCCTCCCATAACTAGGTAAGATCTGACTGCTATAAGAAAATCTTTCTCCCACGAAGTACAGTGGTTCTGACTCTGTGATTGAACTCTGACTGACACATCAAACTGTGAGAGACTAACCTTTGACCTGAGAACAGCTGTGAAAGCTGGAGGAGATACGAAGCCATTGTGTAACTGTCCACTATACTGCTGTAACAGGTTACCACAGGTCCAGCAGCTTAAACAACACAAACACATCACCCTGCAGTTCTAATCGTCGGGAGCCTGGTATGGGTCTCAGGGACTAAAGGCCAGGTGCTGGCAGGCTGTCTTCTTTTCCTGAGGCTGTAGGAGAGAACTGGTCTCCTGCTCATTCAGTTGGTGAGGAGCATTCAGTTCCTTGTGGCTGTGTGACCAAGGTCCCTGTTTTCTTCCTGGCTCTAAACTAAGAGCCATTTCAGAGGCTACCAAATTCCTTGGCTAGTGGCCCCCTTATGCCATCTGCAAAGCTAACAATGTCAACTGCTTGCCAGGTCACATCTCTTACCCACTTTTCAGCCTCCTTTTTCTGTTTTTAAAAGCTCGTGTGATTAGAAGGGGTCTACCTGAATAATCGAGGGTCACCTCCCTATTTCAAAGTCAGTTGAGTAGCAACCTAAATCCATCTGCAACTTTAATCCCCTTTTGTTATATAAAGGAACACATCTGGAGGTCCTTGGGATTTGGAGGTGGACATCTTCGGGGGGCACACTGAATATGAAGCATCAGAAAAAAAGCCAGGTGGTCAGGATTGAGAGACCAAGAAATTGAAGAAAAGAAATGTTCACTCCCCACCCTCAGGGAATTTGCCAATAAACTGTGAGAGGAAGAGAAGCCAAGCAGAAAGCAGTGGTCTGGAGCTCGTGCTGTGGGACCGGGCTGGGGCAGCGGAGGCTGGAGCTTGGGCAGCCGAGGGACCAGAGCTCAGAGCAGAGCGAACTGTGGGGAAGCGAGCCTGTAATTCTGCATGCAGTCACATTTCCCCTGGAGTATATGTCAACTCCAAAGCTGCACACGTTCGGGGTGAGAACAGCATCCAGGAGGTTAAAGAGGAAGAAGAAATCCCGTCAATCTTGAGTGAGTAGGGGAGTGAAAGGCTAGATTTCAGGGATCAGCGAGATTAAAGGGGTTTGGTAAACACCACTGGATCTCAGCTAAAACCCTAAGGATACTTTCTAGGAATAAGGGCAAAACAGAAATAAATATATCAACTTTTATCTGACTATACACCCCTCTGTCAGAAAATTAAATCATCATCCAGAGCTTCTATATGTTTTTCATAAACAATGTCTGGTATTCAATCAAAAACGCCAGGCATGGCAAGATACAGAACTAAGTGACTGAAAACCAAAGGGACAAATCCCCCAGATCATAGCGACAGATCCGTACTACAACCGCTAAAAAAAAAAAAAAGAAAATCTCCAAAGCAGGCAGAGAAAAGCAGACACTTTACTTTTATGGGGAGTAGCAATAATGTGGAGCCAAAAAACAGAGAAAATAACCTGGCATGTACAGAAAATAATGTATATTGTATCCAATAATAGAGTACAATTAATTTCCTGCATTTTGAAAGGCCAGCATTATCTGATTAAAAAAATAGAAAAAAGGGCATCACATCAAAGCTCTAGATTAATATCTTTCATGAACACAGATGCAAAAATACTTAAGAAATATTAACAAATCAAGTCCAGCAAGGTATAATGAGATTAATACATCATGGCCAAGTGGCATTTATCCCATTAATAGAAGGTTGGTTCACCATTCAAAACTCAATGTAGTGTACTATGGAAAAAAGAAGAACTACACGATTATCTGCAAGGATGTAGAAAAACCATCTGATGAAATTCAACATCCATTTATTATAAACACACCCAGCAAACTAAGAATAGAAAGGAACCTCCCTCAACGTGATAAAGAACATCTAAAAAAAATCTTACAGCTAATTTAATGGGGAAAGGCTAAACACTTACCGTAAAATCAGGAAAAAGGGAAGGGAACTGCCAAAGCTTTCCCCAAAGTGGCTAATATCATGTCTAATGATGAAAGACGGAATGTTTTCCCCATAAAATCAGGGAAAAGGCAAGGACGTCTGTTCTCACCGCTCCTATTAAACAGTGCTACACAGTGAATCCTCAGTTAACCTCATCCATAAGTTCTGTGACTTCGAGCAAAACAATGTATACCAAAACCAGTTTTACCATAGGCTAACTGATGCAACCAAGATTTAAGTCCCTACAGCATCTCACCAATGTTACAACAAAACAATGCTGAACAAAATAACATTATTTGAGGACACACTTCACTGGAAACCCTAGTCACTGCACTGGAGCAAGAAGAAATAAAAAGCATGCAGATTAGAAAGAAAGACATAACATCGTATTCATTTGCAAGTAGCATCACCTCTGCAGAAAAATCCAAAGAATATACACAACAAAATAAAACAACAAAATAGGCCATTAAAGCTAATAAGTGAGACTGGCAAGATTGCAGGATAAACGTTTTCTGTACAAATATCAATTTTTTCTGTATCTATAGAAAAATGAACTGGAAATTGAAAAATAATTCAAATCTTACAGCATCAAACATAAGTTAAAATATCCATGGATAAATCCAACAAAATATGTATTAGATTTATACCCTGAAAACCATGAAACACTGATGAGGGAGATTAGGAAAGACTTAAATAAAGGACTATCCCATATCATCAATGAGAAGGCTCACTACAGCCAAGGTGTCAATTCTCCCCAAATTGAGCCATAGACTCAAAACATTTCAAATCAAAATCCCAGCAAGTGATTTTCAGAAACATAGAGAATGAAGGAATCTAGAATAAAAAAATAACTTTGAAAGAGAAAGTTGAAGGATTCATTAGACTGATCTCATGACTTAGTGATGAAGACAGTGAGGTACTGGCATGGGGTAGACACATGGGTCAGTGAACAACAGCGAATCTGAAACGGACCTGCAAATGCGCGGTCAGTTACCGCCTATAGACTAAGGTGTCAAGGTGGTTCCATGAAGAGAGAAGACAGTCTTTTCCACAACTGACATTGGAACACCCAGACAACCCACACGCAGGACAAAAAGAGCCTCCACTCTTACTTTGTACCGTATAAAAGAGACAAACTCAAAATAAATCGAAGACTTAGAAGTTAACATTTAAAATATCAAGAAAAAAAACATTGGAGAAAACCTTTGTGAGCTTGGGTTAGGTCAAGATTTCTTAGATAAGACACAAAAAGTATGAGCCATGAAAGAATAAAAATGGATCAATTGGACTTCTTCAAAATTAAAACCTTCAGCTCTTCTAAAAGTGCTTTAAGAAAAGTCAAACCTCAGACTTAGAGAAAATATGTGAAAAACACATTTCTGTCTCTAGAAATATAATGAAATATGATGTAATAAAAATAACCAATTAAAAAAATGGACTAAAGATTCGAACGAACACTTCAACAAAGAAAAGATACAGATAGCAAATGAGCACATAAAAAATGCTTAATATCGTTAGTCACCAGAGGAAAGCGAAGTGCACCTCGGTGAGACGCCACTATCCACCTGCTGGGATTGCTAAAATCAAAACCAAACCATCCAACCCACTGACCAAACAAACAAAACCGGGTCACACAAATTGCTGGCAAAGATATGGAGCGACTAGAAATCTCGTATTTCTGGTGGGGGTACTGAATGGTAGAGTCACTTTGGAAAACACTTTGGCCGTTTCTTATGAAATTAAATATTCACTTACCATATGACCCAGTAGTCCCACGCCCAGATACTTACCCGATGCTAAAGAACATGTAAGCCACACAAAGCTCTGTCCATCCATGTACGTAGCAGCTTTACTCTTTACAGCCAGTACATCCAACGGAAAGGTCCTTTCAATAGCGAATGGAAAAACAAACTGTGGGGCATCCATACAAGGGAACACTCAGCAACGAGAGGGAATGAACTACTGATACACACAGCTTGGACGGATCTCAAAAGCATCACACTAAGTGAAAGAGGTCAGACACAAAAAAGCTTGAAGTACAAATTCACATACAATTATTCCATTCCACATGCTATTCTGGAAAAGGTGCAATTAAAGAGAAGGAAATCTGATTGGTGGTTGCCAGGAATGAGTGACGCCACGGTGCAGGATCCATGACTAAGGAACAGGAGACAACGTTTTGGGGTCCATGTAGCTGCATTGTGGCGGTGGTCACACAACTGTGTTTATTTGTCAAAGGTCATTGAACTGTATTGCACGTCTGAAAAGGGATTATTATTGTATATAAACTACTATACCACATTAAACTATCTAAAAAAAGAGATATATTCTGTGTGCCCTGTCTAAAAACACTACTGCAATATATGAAGTCATAAATAAATGCACTAAAAACTATCAACATGAAGTTGGGGTGAAAAGAACATATGAATAAGTAGTGAAATAGATATATCAAAAAGTTGGCCATATGATTGATAAAAACCTCACTAAACCCTAACTCTTGCTTGTGGTGGCCAAATTCCTTATTCTGTTGAAGATGCATCATGATTTAGGAAGCACTAAAGTGTAAAAACACTTAAAGAGTTATGCTGAGGAACCCAGTTGGAGAAGTTCAGTGGAACCTGGAAGGTCAAAGGAAGCGCACAGTTGAGCGGTGGAATGAACGCCAGCCAGGACAGAAGGGAGAAGAGACCAAAGACTGGGGGCAGCCAGAGGGCCCAGCGAGGTGGCGAAAGTGTTGCGGAGCACTGCAGGGTGGAGTCAGAGCTGGTCAGCCGTCCATTTAGTGAGATACTGACTGGAGACGCGCTGTGCGTCAGGCACTGTTCTAGGAGCTGGGGATGCCGCCACAGTCTTAGACGGTCTGAATTCTAGAAGAAGGAGACGATAAACAGAATAAATGTCTATGAAGTAGTATGTGTTCGAGTGAACAAAAAAAAGCAGGGGAGGGGGCCTATGGCGTGCTAGGGCAGAGGTCGGGTTTCAGTATTTAAAGGGTGGCTAGAGGAGGCCTTACTGAAAGGCGTGGAGAGGGTGGGAGCCGGGAGGACAGCCATTCAAAGGTGGGCGCTTTCGAACAGCCAGTAATCATGGCATCGTCAGCCACCCTCATCTGTTTTGTTGGGACTCATTTTGCTTCCATAACAATCTCATAAAAAGATACCATTTAATGCAGTAACTGGCTATGACAGTTTATAAAAATGATTTATAGAATAAATATAATCTTCATTTCAACTGAACAAGAAACATTTGAAATCCAACGGAAAGGAAACCACACACCTCAATTTATTTTTAACTACTACTAACCCTCCTCTCTCTAACCTGCCCTCTTTCAATTTTCATTATACATGATTCCAGAAAAGCTGAATGGCACAGTTTAATATTAATAAATTTTTGAGTATTATTAGTTGGGAAAGGGGTTTAGAAAAAAACAGAAGGAAATAACCTATCCATATGAAAACAATAATCACATAATATTTATTGTCTGGGATTGAAATGTTTCAAATATGCAAAGCAATAAAATGTCAGGAAAAGCAAAACTTCCTAATGTTAAAAAGATCATAAATTTTTCCCAAACTAAGATGCATGAAAAAAGTTCAGGTGATATATTGTGTCAAAGGGAAAAAACCCTTAATTCAAAGCTAAAGCAGCCCCAGACCCTCAGATGGCGCAACCCACTCACGCTGAGGAGCTGGGGAGACAATGGCACTCACCACGAAGCATAGGAGGCAATTGGGGTCTTTTCCTCTGAGCTTGAGAATCACTTTTCAACATAAACATATTCACTGACTCATGCATTCTGTACTTTGTATTTTGGCTACCTCTTGGATGAAAAAAAATATGTAATGTCAAAAAGCTACCAGGATTCTATTATACTTTTAAATGAATTTATATTTTATAAATCACAACGGTGCATATATTTATTTAATATGTATTATATATTTATTATAAATATTTAAAAGAGTGGCACTTATGTGGGCAAAACATGTTTAGTTAATCTAAGTGGCCTCGTGGGCCCCTTTGAAAAAGCCCACAGTTCCCACACATGCTGTTTTTTTTTCAAGTACTTTTTTTTTAAAGAGAGAGTTAGGGAGGGAGAAAGAGAGGGAGAGAAACATGATGTGAAAGAGAAACACCGATGGGTTGCCTTCTGTATGCACCGGGACCATGGCCTGAACCGGCACCTCGGGGGCATGTGCCCTGCCCAGGAATGATGCTTGGACGGATGACAGATGATGCCCCTCGCCTGAGCCGCACTGGCCAGGGCCCCACAGACCCCTGACTCGCTGTTTGGGAATTCGTAGACTCCATGGGGATTGCTTGGCTTTCAGAGGTGCTAAACATTTTTTTAATGACATAAAGAGATAAGAAAGTAGACATTTTAATTGCATTCTATTCTGAGGCGATAAACTGTTGCTTCCAGTTCACAAAAATCTCATTATTTTCAGTCTAAATAAATCATTGTTAAAATTGGTGGACGTGTTATTTCCAGTACCTTTAAGAAAGTTTCATCCTAAAGTGGTTCATTGTCTTTCCAGGAAACAATGGGAGAAGCAGCAGGTTTTCAAATTGTACTGTATACAAAAGTAGCAACTGAGTCTATAGCTTTTAAAATTTGTATCGACTCAGGTGGGACATGGTTTCTTAGGTCTCTGTCTCGACAAGTAAGACTGGGTGGCTCTCTCTAACCCCCTCCAACAAGGCCGAAGCCACAGTGACCAACTCAGAACAGCACAGAAACCCCGCGCACGGGGAGCTCTGCATGGGTTTGTCTGAGACACTGCATCTGTTTTTAAGAAGATTGTGATCATCTGCAGTTCGTGAGATCTGCAACCAAGTAAGTGAAACAAGCATCAGTAAGAGATTACAGAGATTTAACACAACGAAAAATTGTTCATTTAAATGAATTTTCCTATTAACCAACTAGCAGATGCTTATTGAATTCCTAGTGTGTCCGTGTTACAAGGATGTATACATGCAAGACTTTCCCTCAAGAGATTCTTAACCTGGTACAGGCTACAAGGCACATGGAGAGTTGATTAGGGACATTCGATAGGAAGGATGGAGACCAACAGGGACATAAAGTGTTCTGGGGAAGCAGGAGGGACTCTGCACTGAGGCAGGCAGGAAGGTTAGCAGGAAGGAGGCCACCACGGGAACCTGGGAAAGCAACAGCAGGTTGATTTTTCATGCTGTTAACAGAAGCACATGACCCCACACGTTTGGGCAGAGGCATTCCAGTGACTCTGCCAGTCTGCAAGGCGGCCACGGAGGTTGCACAGCCGTCTGTGATCACCCCAGGGATGTGGCCTTGGGAGGAGCTGCCACAAAGTCATTTCCCATCTGCCTCCCGGTTTTGGTGAAGCATGGAACTTTCCATCTCCATCTCCTTTGGGGATGGAGGCAAGCTGAAGTGCTGTTTGGTTGTAGTTTGGAGCTGCAGCCTCTGTGGCTCACGCCTTCTGTCACCTGCCCCTTGGGTTTGGTGTCCTCTGGTGGGACCAGGAACTCGGGCTGTCAACTCCGCGCTGCTCTTGCTGATGCTGCTGTGTAGTGATAAACCGCCCACACCCATCTGGGCTCGTGGCCTCTCCACAGACCCAACCCATGAAGTGTCACTGCCATTGACTGGCACACGGAGGTCAGCGGGGAGTGACGAGAGGGGGCCAGTGCATTGGTAGGTGTACTAACTTCTCCCAAGGAAGTGGCTGGAAGGAGTCGATCGGCGGCCATCAGAAACCCGTGCAGCACCACAGGCTGGGGCACTGCTAGTGCTGTCTTAAAGGACGTGAATCAGAAAGTGACCTGTCTCAAGGCAGGACGGACCTAAGGCTGAATGAAGGAGGGAAGAATGGTCACTGCTAACTCACATACACGCAGTGGCTTTCGTCACCGCTGTTCTCTGCTCCCCTCAGGCGTGCGCGCACACGCCCTGGGCTTGGAGAAGTGAGGACGAGGCTGTCATCAAGGGGCACACGCCTAAAAGGGACATCTGTGGGGAGGTCCAAGGCTTGCCTTATGCATTTCTGTAGCTGCCACAGCAAACACATATAATCAAGATGGGGGTTATTTTATAATATGAGATAAACACCTTGCATGAAAGTATAAAATAGTAGCCTAATTAGAGCTCTCTAGAGAAATCTCATCTTCACAAAGGAGAGGTTTGTACACATGATCTTTGAGGAAGTTTTTCTCATAATTTGTATAATGATTCTTAGTATGTGCATTGATCATATTTATTTATCTTAAGGTTTAAGACATTATGGAGGACTTGGCATCGTTCTATATAATTATATTCTATTACACGATATGATATTCTATCATATACACAATACTTGGTCTTGAGAAGGAATGTGAGGTTAAGATGAAATTTTCTTGTAATCAAGTGTTTGGGTACTGAGAAGCGCTTCTAGGTTCAGTGGAGCAATTCTCTTCCACATCACCACGTTCCTAGAAGTCCTTCCCCACGAACGCTCCCCACTGTGGAACAGTAGACCAGAGCACGGGCTCTGGGGTCGGACTGCTGGGCCCAGATGCCGGCCCCCCGAGGACCTCTGCACTAGGCGCCGAGTCTGGCTTCCCCTGCTGCCCCGGGAAGGAGTCAACCCACCCAGGGTGGCACACGGGTGCTGGGATGATGTCACACTTATTATTAAAGCGCTGACAATGTGTCATCATTTTCAAAAATAAAGAAAGCGCTACTTGGTATAAGTAAAATTATGTCGGTAACCATCTTGAGTCTTTTTATTTTTCCTATATCTTTTTCTATTTTTATTTTCCTTTGAAAAAAATGAGAACAGTGATTAATGGGTGGCGATGAGCAGAAAAGGGAATATGAATATAATGCTGTAAACAGAATTACCATGGTTTCCAAAAATATAATATTGTATGTGGGTTTCTGTGACTCGGTAGGAATTGTTTTAAAATCTGCTTCAATTGCCAAGATTCCCATGACTTACGACAGCCTGAATATTTGTTATTTTGTTTCCAAAAAACAAATGCAAGCCTCTTTCTTTGTTCCTTTTTTTAAGTGCTATGGTATCACCATCCTACTCACAACATTACAGACTTGCTTTAAGAGATATGACTTTTTAATATTTGAGTGTTTAAAGGCATCTGGCCCTTATTTAACCATCACATTCGCATCCAGTCCCTGCAGGCCTGGCTTTGTGTTTGAGCTTGGCTCCACGCCCTCTGTGGAGAGCCTTCGCTCTGCTGAACACGGCTCCACCACTCCGGCCGGCGCCCCTCCCCCGGTGGTGGCACAAGAGGAGCACCCAGTGTCCTCTTGGCTTTTAAAGAAGATAGAAATAAGAAAGTAAATTGCCAGACAGTCAGCGTTATGTGGGGGCCCCTGCTAGGACATGTTCCACTTGATGCCCTTATATTATTTGCAGAAGTGTTTATGTACTATGAAATGTTCAGCCAGAGCATACAGGAAACTGTAAAGTATTTTATGAGATGTGTACATGGTTGATGGTAAAATTTTAAATGCAACCTGGGAAGGTTCTATCTAAATTCCAGGAGGGCAGATGAGGGAATACTTTCCCTGTAGTGATTCAGTTTTACGCAAGGGGTTACATGAACTGGAAATAAATATCTGATTTGGGAACTATATAAATTCTTTTTCATAAAATTAAACTTTATAATTTCTAGACAAGTAAACGTATTTTCTTATAGACCGAGAACCACCAGTTGTGCTTATTTGTCTTCTACATGGTGAAAGCATTAAATACAGATTGTTTGTTATTTTACAGAAACAACGAACAAACAGTAATAAGAATTCTCCCCAGATAGAGAAATTATATACACCATTTAAAAAAATATTTGTGCTTCAAAAAAAAAACGCTTGGTTCCAAAACTGGAACATTATTTTTGAATCTCAACTATTGCGACATGTAAAGACAGGAAGGTTAAAGGGAGAGACTTAAAACAGAATGTTCAGAAAGCCGCACTTCCAAATTTAGGTGATGGGAGAACTATTTCTATTTCCTTTCCTCTCAGATCTATGAGGCAGTGTCAATTTCCCATGGGAGAGCTGTTTATTTGCTTGTTGGTTTATTTATTTTCAAGTTCGATCTCCAAAACACAAGCCTACAAAAACAGCAACTATATTGTATATTCATATTTTAGACTTGAGCATCATTTCTGTGTTTTTTAATAGCATCTACGTCATAAAGTCGTTGTGAAGATAAATGAGAGAGCAGGCGATTCCTGACACAAAGTGGGCGCTCAAGGCATGTTATTCCCCTCTCCCGTGCCTGTAGGCCTCTTTTAAAAACGTTGATATATAACTGATATGTAACAGAGATTATTTAATCACTATCAGTCTCTTTGAAGGAAAATTTAATAGAACACGTGCTTTAGGCTGTGTCCATAGTTGGTGTCATCTCTCACCCATCTGGGTTACTGTCTAAGGTAGACATGCCACAGCGCCAGGCGTGTCTGGGTGGAGTCTCACGCAAACCCAGCACGAAGTATACAACCAGGCTGAGACCTGGGGACCAAGGATCTGGTCTCCGGTCCATCACAGCCTGAGTGAGTGACCTTGGGACAGTCAGTTTCCTGCTCTAGGCCATGTGCTTTTATCTGTAAATGAGTGGTTGTTTTCAATGGTCTTTAAGACCATCTTCTGCTCTAACATTTTATGATTCTACGTGACACTTTAATCTTCAGAGAAATTTACTGAAGTCACATTTTCTGAAACTTTCCTTCTTTTTTTCTATATTCACTGCTTAAAGAAATTTTATTTCACTTCCAATTTAGTGTTGTGGAAAGAGTCAGAGAAAGAACCTAAGGGAAGAAAAGAAAAAAGGAATTAAAAATATTAATATTGAGCAATTATGGGGACATCTAGGCTGGTGGTTCAGGAGACATAAATGACCTTGTTTTATTCTAAATTCAGCTCATTGGCTTATGATGAAAAATGAAAGGTTATTATATGGACTTACTGGGCAAAACCAGATTTTATAAATAATTACCTGTCAGACTGTTCAAGATAGACAAACATACGCCAGACCAACAAAAACACAGACCTGTCATATTTCTGAGAGAAATGTACATTGAGTCTTCCTTCTCTGGGACTATAAGGAGATCAGGTAGAATGAAGTAAAGGGAAAAAACCTAAATCCTATATTTTCTGCCTTGTGCATACTTTAAAATATATAATGTGGGAGAGAAGGAATTTTGATGTGAAAAAATAGCCCCTGAAAATTTTATACATCAATAAGGCTGGCAGATCAAAACCAAATACAATAAATGCTGTCCTTTTCAAAGTTGGGATGTTTACTGCAAGCTTATAATTTTCCATGATTAGGGACGCCAAGAAAAATAAGAATGATGATAAAAAGAAAAGTTTAATCATACATTTCAACAAGCACAGACGGAACATCAAAACCCTTTGGCAATTTTTTGATATTATATATCTGCATTTTTTGTTCTTGACATAAAGATTTTTTCCAGAAGGAGTAACAGAACAGGTAAATGATAGTTAACAAATGTGAATAATATTGTACAATCATATTAACTAAGCTTCACAATGATTTTGGCCAGCAGACGAAAATCTTTCATGCTTCTCATTTCTGTTTTTATTAATTCTTTACAAAGGCTGTTTCAGTGTGAGTAAAAACCATGATAAAAGTAAAATTACACAAAACTCCTACAAAATTAAAAGAATAACTTCTTTTTTTTGCAATTCAAGTTTAATCAGGAACTGCACAATTACAATTACATCTGCTATATTTTGATTTGTTCCCAAGGGTTACGGTTCCTCACTTACTGGAGAAAATATAGATGCCAGGAGGGCAGCGCGGCGGCTGCCGGCCAGAAAGGCCCTGGGCCTGGGTCGCAGTCCCAGTGTGGGAGGTGGCCACTGGAGGGGGAAAGCACTCCTCGGCTCCCCTCTTACGGGCTCTGAGCACTGTGCTTCTCCACGGGTGCAGTGTGTGTGAGGGCTCGGCCTGCGGCCTGGAGGGCAGGCAGAGGAGAGAAACGCAGAGGGGAAGAAGGTCTGGAGGAGGAAGGGCACACGCAGCAGGCGGGCGTGCAGGAAGCTGGGCAGGAGGCGTGGAAAGGACACACATCCTGTAAGTGGGTGAAGGGAAGAGAAGATGGGAACAGACAGTTCATCAGGTCAGCTAGTTTTTGATCAGTGTGAGTTTATAAAGTAGGTATTTGTTTCTAAATACATGTAGATGTGGTCAACAAATGTTGAAAAGTAAAGTTAGTGGGACAGTGTGAGGAGAAAGCTGACTGTCCTTTTAATTTTGTTTCCTTTGTCCAAAACTTGGATTACAAAATGCATCATGTAAAACATAGACTAAACACTGAAAAAAAAAAGACACTGCTTTTAAGATATGTGAGCTGAGGGCAGTAAATCATCCCAAATTAAAATTTCAAAATTGTGTGATCTGCATTCTTGTCCACCTACACACTATCCCAAACATCCTGCCATTAATTAGCGAAGCGGCCCATCCAGTAAACAGGACTAAGCGTTGAGGGGGCTGGAGAGGAGCTGGAGGCAGCCAGTTGAGAGTCACAACAAACCAACCCGCTCCTGAGGACACAGAGAAGGTAAGCTTGTATTTTACTTTGTCCAAAGAGGGGCACAGAAATCACCTACTCTAACCCCGCCTTTCCTGTTGTCGCAGTTACGGTCCCATCAGCAGGCCAGAAAAGCCATTCCAGTCCGGCGGTAGGCACTCTGTCGGAGAAAGAGAAACCTGCAATGAATTATCACAAGTCAACCAGGAAAGGAGGCCAAAAGCAAGGAGAGCTCTCTTCCTGTTCTGGAGACTGCTGGCTACAATCTAACAGGGTGCTGTATCCGAACATTTCTGGTGGCAAAGCTATAGCAACCACTTCGTCTATTAAAAAGGCAATGTGGTTAACAAGTGGTTAGTGATTCTATTTTGGGGGAGTGGGAGATATGCAAAATGAGACATCCCGGTTTGTTAATTGACTGGGCTTGGTTAGGCCAAAGACATGTTGTGTTGAATCTGTTTGTCCTTTACAAACATGTGTTCTCTATTGGACATGCTCAAGAATCACTTCTACCTAAGTATCTTAATAGCCTATAAATTACTGACTCATTAGAGCCTTCCCAGGCCTAATTTATAGTCTCAGAGAAAAGCTCTGGGAACAGACACGAACAGAGGCTTTCCCTCCCCCCTAAAATATGGTGGTCTCCGAGGAGTTCTGTACATTATAGATATGATAGAAAACACAAATCTCACATAACTTTATACACATACACGTACATACAGATGCATATGTGGTAACCCATGGTGGGATTAAAATAGTCCCATGAAAGAAAATGGGAAAGGAGATACTAATTACAATAGTATAATACATTCCAGTAAAAAAAGGAAAACTGCGTGACTTTTCGCCCCAGGAGACGCACACTGCAGGTCAGAGCCAGGAGAGCAGGCCGCACGGGGCCCTGCGCCTGGTCCCAAGTCTCGTAATGAGACCCAGCGCGAAGCAGAACTCCAGTCTACGACTCTAGAATCAAATTACCCCTCTCACCACCATCATTTTCATTATTTAAACTATGAAGTCACATTCAGAGGATTTATAACCCTCAATTAGATGAAATGTTTCTATAGTTTTCAGAAAAATGGAAAAAATGACAAAATCTTGTTATCAGGGATTTTTTTTTTCCTTTAAGCTAATGACTCGGGTTATTCAAGAGTCTATAGCTTTAAGTCCAATAAATTTACCTTCAACAGCCATATTACAGGAAATATGGAATAAGCTTTTCTGATTAAGATAATGCTATGGATGTACCATACAGTTTAATTCTAAAAAAAAAAATTGAAATACATTTTTAATTCACTGAAAAAAGGAAAGTAAACCCCAAACTTTTAAAAAAGCCTTCTACCAACAGGAGGTGTATCAAAAATGGTTTTCCCCCCAATAACTTTTGGTTAATCATAAAATTCAGTTAACTTCAAAAGCAGCCCTTGCCAATACGCCGCTTACACGGGATTCACTATCGTCAGGCTTCGGAGCCCCGGCGGAAATCCCACCGGCCGGCTGGGCTGCTGCGCACTTCACTCCAGAACGTGTCAGGGAGGGGTAAACAGTGGCACATTCCAAGTTTCATTCCTCAGGCTCTCTGTGAGCTCGCTCCCCACATCAGCCTTTTTGCGCTCTGGACAGAAGCAGACAGTCTAACGAGAACTAGAAAATTCCAGCTCTGCCTCCCGAGCTCGTGCCCCGGAGGAGAGTGTTGACCGGGCTCCTCAGGGAGCCACGGATAGCCGGCAGCAGTGCATGCAGCGTCTTCCCACAACCACAGGCAGGGCCGCCTGGGCCCTGAGGTGGCCCTGCCACCGGCGCTGCCTGCGAGAGGCTTCTGCCAGAGGAGCGCTTTGTTCCTTGACCTTGATATTTTAAATTTTACAACCACAGTGACGATCTTTAACATAACATAATATTCAAAACACAGGGACGGTTTACATGGAGATACATGGACCTGGGAGTAAAGCTGGATTTGTCTTCCAGGTAAATGGCTGAAGGGAGCCTTGCTCGAAAAGGAGGTTTTGGCTCAGGAGGACAGTCTTGGCTGAGCCCACCTAAGAATTTCCCGAGTTTAATTTTTCCAGGGTGGGCAATATGAAATGGTTTTCCCTAGCACTGACACAGTCACTTTTAAAATATCAATTCACCTTTGCAAACAGTTAAATGATTACAGGCTTATTTAGTAACAGATCCTCAAGTAGCCAAGTTTAATGAGGATAATCAAATCTTAGAACTGACCCAGATTTCTGGAATAAGTTTGTGGAATAAGGTCTTCCTATTCTAATCCTAAAATAAAGATGGAACAAACACACACGTGCAGTTAGTGAAGAGCAATTTCAGCAAACCAGTCCCCTAGCCCTGCGCCTCAAGCCACTGCACTTTCCCTCTGCCTGACAAAGGGCGTGAGCCACCTGTGGAGGGCGGCTGTGGGAACATCGCACAGTTGGCGTCTTTTCCAGAGTAAGCAGCTTTAAAGGAAGATGGATGGAGACAACTCATCTTTGTGTCAACTGTGAATTTCTCTTTATTTGTATTGCAAATGCTGAAACTAAATTTAAACACCGCTTGGTGTGAGGGCTTCCAGAGGCCGCGTTCTCACGAAACACTCTGTAGCCCACTCACTGTCTGCTGTCAGGTCCCCTGAATGATGGCCAGTTCTGTGTCTTCACAGACACGCTCTGGACCTTGACCAGAACCAGGGCCATGCCCCACCATCGAAAGGTGTACACCGATCAATAACACAACCAGACTTCTCCACTGAACCAGCTTCTTCCTACATGCTGCTCGAGATTTATTATCCATTTAACAGCGTTCTGTACTCAACTACCAGCTGCTCCTGTGTGACTTTGCTGGATAGCTCAGACAGTTTCGCATCTCTCAGTTCCCAGTAGAGATAATGTGTAGGTTGTTTTATAGGGCCAATTAAAGTTCCTAGGCCTTTTGTTTTTTTAAATTGGGGATCAAGCCAGCTCCCAATTTTTGACATTTATTTATTCATTCAGCCCCAAATTATGACTTGTTCTCAAAACCTCAATATACTTGGATAAGCAGATATAGACTCTACCTACTGCAAAGGCATTGGTGGGGAAATTATATCATAATTGTGCACTTTCAAAATATGGGGTTTTTTTTTTGCTTATTTTAATATGGATAAGCTAGAGAAAACATTTAAATTCCAAACTGGTTTACTTCTGCTTTTTTTGTGGGTCATCATAAATTATACATTTTAAAGAATACAAATTACTATTACAAAGCAAAAGATTAATATTTATCTTAAGCAAAAGAAGATAAATATTCTACAAAATATATCCTGTTGTTCCAAGTTGAATATGATTATGTGTATGTGGGTTATTTATGCCATAGCCTAATTAATAAAGTTTGAACTTTAGATAAAACCTGTCCTCCACCCAGTTCAGACTTACATTATACTCTCACTACTACCTTTCTTGATTCTTTTCTGCTTTCTCAAACTTGAAATAAAACAAAAATTGTATTGTAGGGACTGACATTAGCAAGATGGCAGGCTAGAAGGTCCCAAAGGTCATCTCCCCACAAAAAATAAATAAACCACTACAAACATGCAAAAACAGTTCCAGGAAAGCTCTGAGCTGCAACAAAGAAGCAGAACCCCATGGAGCTCATAATACAAGCATGGCCACAAAGAAGTGAGGGAAGCATTTTACCTGCATCTTCACCCCCAGTTCAGAGCAGCTCAGTGCAAAGAGGGAGTCCTTTAGGTGCATTTTACCCCATGGGAAAAGAAGAGCAGGAGAGCCTCAGAAAAGTCTCATCATTGACATGAGGACCCCACAGTCTTTACCACACGGACCCCAGCTGATGGAGCTGCAGGGAATCTCCACTGCTGTGTCTCCTCATGGGAGCTGGGGCCTGTTGCTGCTGTAAGGCCTGTCCCCAGGGGCCCAATGGATGCTGTGCGCACTTTCTGGTCCCCAGCCTCTGGGATTCTAAGCCGTAGCTTTGATCCACCACCACTGGGCTGTGATGCTGCAGCTGCCACTCTCTGGCCCATCCCGTGAGTCCTAAGTCATGGCACGGACTTGCCGTCGCTGGGCAGTACTGTTGCAGCTCTATGTCCCATCCATTGGGTCCTGAGTCACAGAGCCTGAGCTGCTGCTGCTGCTCTGCTCCCTGGGGCCAGAGTCAGGACTTCGACCCACCATTCTCAGGGCCTGCTGCTACTGCGCCCTAGCCACTGCTGCACCTTGTCATCCCAAGGCCAATGTCACTGCTAGGTTACCTTCCTCTCCGCCTCCAGGATCCAAACACTCTGGCAAGTCCTAGAGATATGCACACGCCCCCATGTTAAGACACTAGCATTACCATTGCAGCAAGTGCACCTGTGCCCCAGGACCCAGGCACTGTGGTAATTCCACGTGTAGCTGATCCCAGGACCCAGCTTACTGCTGCCCTGAGTGCCAGTGCACCAGAGCAGGAGCCAAGAGGGATATCCTTGTCTAGAACTTCCTTTCATGGGCAAAGGAAGAGAACAGGAAAATCCCAGCATCCTCTGCCACTGAGGACACCCAAGAGCCCTAGACACTACTGCTCCTTGCAGAACATCCAGTCTTGGACAGCAAATACCATGCAGCCTTTGCCAATGCTTATCTCAGTTGATGGAGATGTACAGAATCTATGCCACTGTGCCCTCCCTGGAATCAGAGATGCTGCAGCCACCCAGCCAAAGCCCTCACAGCCACCTTCAGGAAAAAGTCTTTCCCAACCAAAGTCAATCTAAAAAAACCAGAAGAGCTAACTGCTCCCTCAAATGCACAGACATCAATGTAAAGCCACTAGAAACAGGAAAAAGAAAACATGATATGACCAAAGAAACTCAATAGTGCTCCAGTACCACACCCCAAAGAAATAGAGATCTGTGAGTCACCTGAAGAGGATGTAAAAATAATTATTTTAAGGTAGTGCAGTAAGATTCAAGAGGCTACAGACAACTCAGTGAACTCAGGAAAACAATGCATGAACAAAATAAGAAGTTCGACAAAGAGAAATCATAATAAAGAATCAAACAGAAATTCTGGGGTTGAAAGATACCATAAATAAAATTTAAAAATGCAATAGAGAGCTTCAAAAACAGGCTTAATCAAGTAGAAGAATGAATCTGCAAACATGAAGACAGATTATCCATTTAGAGGAGAAAAAAATAAGAATGAAAAGGAGTGAGAAAAGTCTGTGTGAATTATGGGGCAATATTAAATGAAAATGACACCTGCATTATGGGAGTCCTAGGAGAGAGAGAGAGAGAGAGAGAGAGAGAGAGAGAGGCTGAAAAGTTGTTTAAAAAAAGTGTCTGAAAACTTGCAAAATCTGGGGAGAGAAAAGGCCATTCAGACACTCAAAACTCAAAGGCCACAAACAGATTTCATCCAAAGAATTCTTCACTGGGACATATTATAATCAACCTCTTAAAAATTAAGGACAGAATGTTGAAAGAAGCATGAGTTTTGTCCTGGCTGGTGTAGCTCAGTGGATTGAGCGTGGGCTGTGAACCAAAGGGTCTCCAGTTCAATTCCCAGTCAGGGCACATGCCTGGGTTGCAGGCCAGGTCCCCAGTGGGGGACACAAGAGAGGCGACCACACTTTGATGTTTCTCTCCCTCTCTTTCTACCTCCCTTCCCCTCTCTCTAAATAAACAACTAAAATCTAAAAAAAAAAAGAGAAGAGTTTAAAGAGTCATCACATAGAAGCAAACCAAGATAACATTCTCAGCAGGTTTTTCAGAAGAAACCTTGCAGGCCAGGAGGAAGTGGGCCATTCCTCCAAATTCAAAGTGCTCAAGACAAAGCCCTGCTAATCTAGAAAACTTTTTCCAGGAAAGTAGTTCCTAGGTAGACACACAGACCTTCCCAGACAAACAAACTCCTGAGGGAATTTATCCCCACCAGGTCTGTCTTAGAAGAAATGTGAAAGGGAGTTCTTCAAGATGAAACAAAAGAGCGCTCATTAGTAACATGAAAACATGAAAAGCATAAAATCCACTGATAAAATAAATACAAAAATTCAAAAAATATTGCAATGGTGGTATGTAAATCACTTTGGGCTCTAGCATATAGGATGAAAGATGAAAGTGTTAAAAGTAACTATAGCTAAAATATTTTGTTAGTGGTGACATTAACAATACAAAGTGTGTGTGTGGGAGCAAGTAAATGTGTAGGGCTTTTTATGCAATTGAAGTTGTTATTAGCTTAACATACAGAGTGATATAAAATTCATTATAAAAGCCTCATTGTAAACACAAGTTAAAAACCTGTATCAGGTACACAAATCATAAGAAAAAAGAATCAAAGCATACCAAAACCAAAATATACCATCAATTCTCAAAGAAAAACAGCAAAAGAAGAAAGGAATGAAGAAAGTACAAAAACAATCATAAAACATTCATGAAATGACAACAGTAAGTCCTGATAGATCATAATCACTCTAAATATAAATGTCTTTTAAAATTTCCAATTTAAAGACATAGAGTGCCTGGATGGATAAAAAAAGAAAAAAGACTCAAGTACATGCTGCCTACAAGACACTCACTTAAACTCTCAAGAAACCCACAGGCTGAAAGTGATGGTACAGGAAAAGACACTCCATGTTAATGGGAAAAAAAGGGAGTACAGGGAGCTATACTTACATCAGAAAATGTAGACTTTAACTCAAAAGCTGTAATGAGATAAAGAAGGCATTATATAATATAAAGAAGTCAATGCATCAAGAGGCCGTAACAATGATAAATATATGCACCCAGTACCAGAGCACCTAAATATAGCAAATGATTAATAGATTTGAAGCAAAAGTAGACATTGATGTGATAATACTAGTGGACCTCAATACTTCACTTTTAACAATGGATAGATCATTTGGACAGAATATCAGTAAGGAAATAATGGACTTGACCTACACTTTATACCAAATGGGACTAACAGACAAATGCAGAACATTCCATCCAACCAACAGCAGAGTATATGTTCTTCTTAAGTGCACATAAAACATTCTCCAGAATAGATCATATGTTAAGTCATTAAAAACCACTTTAACAAATTTTAAAAGACTGAAATCTTATCAAGTATCTTTTCTGAATGTGGTATGAAACTAGAAATCAGGAGGAAAGCTGGAAAATTCACAAATACGTAGAAATTAAATAACACACTTCTGAACTATGAACGGGTCAAAGAAGAAATCAAGAGGGAAACAAAACTATATCTTGAGATAACAAAACTTATGGGATGTAAGTAGTTCTAAGATAATAGCAGTTCCAAGAGGGAGGTTTATTGTGATAAACACCCACATTAGGAAAAAAGAAGTATTTTAAATAAACAACCTAAACTTACACCTCAAGGAACTGGAGAAAAAGAACAAATTAACCCAAAGTTGGCAGAAAAAAAAAATAGAATTTAGAGCAAAAATAAATTTAATAGAACCTACAAAGACTATTAAGAAAAGATTAAGAAAACTAACAGCTGGTTTTCTCAAAAGATAAAATTGACAAACCTTTAGCTAGACTAAGAGAAAAAGGGAGGTGACTTAAATAAAATTGTAGATGAAAGAAGAGATATTACAACTGGTTCCAAAGAAATATGAAGGATCGTAAGAGACTACAATGAACAATTATACGCCAAAAAATCAGATGATTTAGAAGATATAAATTCCTACAAACAGTAACTTACCACAACTGAATCAGAAAGTAATAGAAAATCTTAACAGACCAACAACAGACCAAATTGAATCAGTAATCAAAAATCTTCCAACAAATACAAGCCTAGGAGAGATGGCTTCACTGGGGAATTTTAGTATTTAAAGAGACTTAATACCCATCCTACTCAAACTCTCCCCAAATATTGAAGAGGAGGGAACACATCCAAAGTCATTTTATGAGACCAACATTACCCTGATAGAAAAGCCAAGCAAAGACACTATAAGAACAAAAAATTACAGGCTAAGGTGTTCTCCCCGCAACTGCAGCCACAAGCAATTTTTGCACACCAGCTGGGCATCCTACAATTCTACTCAATTCTGACCTTATCTACCTGGAAAGCATTAGATCCCACAGTTTAAGGGCTCAGTGCAACAAGACTGTCTTCTGGCCACCCCCTACCCACTTCAGATGCCAATCACAAGTTTAGTATCATCTGTGCTTCTGACTGACCAACTATGGCTGGTGAAGGCACCAATGATCCCCTCTCTGGGGTCAATTAATTTGTTAAAGCAACTCATAAAACTCAAACATGTTACTTACTAGATCACTGGTTTATTACAAAAGGATATAACACAGGAAGAGCCAGATGGAAGAGACGCACAGGGCAAGGTATGAGAGAGCAGAGCTTCCACGCCCTTTCCACGTGTGCCACTCTCCTGAATCTCTCTGTGTTCGCCAACCCAGAAGCTCTCCAAACTCTGTCCTTTTGGGTTTTTATGGTGGCTTCATTACATAGACACACTGATTAAATCACTGGCCACTGGTGAGTGAACTCAATCTTTAGTCCCTCTCACCTCCCAGGAGGGCCGGGGTGGGACTAGTTCCAACCTTTTAATCACATGGTCAGCTCCACTGGCAACTACCCTCCATCCTTAAGTGCAGTTGAGCAGTCACCTCAGTAACAACAAGAAACATCTTTATAGCTCTCATCACAAGAAATTCCAGGGATTTTAGGAACACTGTAGAACAGAGGGACAAAGGCCAAATATAGGGATGGGCAAAAGTAGGTTTACAGTTGTGGGTTTATTCTTGTATTATTTATTATTTTATTACCTATTTGTATTATTTCCATACAAACAAGTGTAACCTTACTTTTGCCCACCTCTGTATGTATTTCTTATTGTATGTAAATCACAATATCACACAAGCCAATATCCCTAATGGAATTAGATGCAAAAATCCTCAGCAAACAAAATTCAACAGCATATTAAAAGAATCATATAACATGATGAGCAGGATTCATCTCTGAGATGCAAGGATGATTCAACATAGGCAAATCAATAAATGTAATATATCACATCAATAGAATGAAAGATAAAAACCATATGATCATTTCAACAGATGCCCCAAAAATCATCTGACAAAAGTCAACAAATTAGGTATAGGAGGAATGTACCTCAGCATAATAAATGCCATATATCAGGGGTCTCCAACCCCCAGGCTGCAGATTAGTACTGGTTCACAGCCTGTCAGGAACCAGGCTGCAAGCAAAACTCGCCTGAGCTCTGCCTCCTGTCTCCTTCCTGCCGCTTTCACAGCAGGGTGAGCCAGTGAAGCTCACCTGGGCTCTGCCCTGCCTTGTGTCGCCCCCACTCCCATCCCACTCCTGATTTCCATAGTCGGTTAGAGTGAGTGAGGCTGAGCCCCAAGCTCTGCCTCCTTCCTGCATCATCCCCCAACAACCCCCTACCCTGCCTCATCTTCCACAAAACCAGCCCCTGATGCCAAAAAGGTTGGGGACTGCTGCCATATATGACAATTCCATAACTAACATCATAGTTAATGGTGAAAAGTTCCAAGTCTTTCCTCTAAGATCAGGAACAAGACAAGGATGTCCACTTTTTCCACTTCTATTCAACATAGTATTAGAGGTCTTAGCCACAACAATTAGGCAAGAAAAAGAAATAAAAGGCATCCAAATCAGAAAGGAATAGTAAAATTATCTCTGCTTGCAGATGACATGGCCTTATACATAGAAAACCTTACACACTCTATCAAAAAACTATTAGAACTAGACTTCCAGTCAAGATGGAGACATAGGTAAATGCGACTTGCCTCCTCCCATAACCACAGCAAAATTACAGCTAAACTACAGAACAAATAGCACTCAGAACCATCAGAAAATCGAGCTGTATGGAACTCTGACAACTAAGAAAGTAAAGAAACCACATTCATTGAGATGGGTAGGAGGGATGAGGGGTGGAGAGGTGGAATGAGCTGGTCCCAAACCCAAGTGTGGTGGATATAAAATGGAGGGATTGTCTTGGGAGTGAGGGATCCTAGCCCTACATCAGAACACTTAGCCCAGGGTTTCAGTGCCAGGAAGACAAGTTCCCTTAACTTCTGGTTACAAAAACCAGTGGGGGTTGGGTTGGTGGAAGAAACAGATTCTCAGGCCTCTCCTCTTACCGGGCCTTGCATTGCACACAGACTTACCCAGACTCACTCCCTCTGGGCTCCAGCACAAGGGCACTAGCTTGAAGGGCACCAATGGCATATGGGGAGGAACTGCAGTGTCTGGTAACAGGGCAAGAGCTGGGGGACAGCTTCGTCTGGGACAGAATTGCAGATAGCAGCCTTTGTACCTTTTCTGAGACCTCCCAAACACAGAGTCACAGTGCTGCGGCTCCATTATCTGAGTCTCCATTAACCTGGCTCAAATGGTAAGCCCCACCCGGATGATTACCTAAGGGTCCGTCCCATCCAACTTACAGGCCCATCCCAGCTGGTAGCAGTGGCTTTTTCATATGAAAGTCTGGGCTAGGCGCTATCTTCAGACCTTCCTAAATCCACTCAAACAAGCAACAGCTGAGCCCAGCCCTTATCTCTCTCACCTAGTGGCCCTAGGACCAGTATACTAGCAGCAGCCATTTGCAGGTTGCTTTATAGCTCACACCAAGGGGTAGAACACAGGTGGAGGATAACCTTGACCTGTACCACCTGGGAAACCCCGGATCCTGCACAGCCAGTGGCCAGTTACAGACCATGTCAGAGCACCACCCAACCACTTCTATAAGCCACAGAGGGAGGTGGTTACTGGCCAGGGGTCACAGCCAGTCTACCAGATGTCTGGACTGGGTAAAACCCTCCCACTGACCTGCTGACGGCAATCAAGACTCACCTACAAGAGGAGGGTGTACTCAGCCCAACAAAGGGTGCACCTTGAGTACTCAGCTTGGGTGACAGGGTGCAGCTGGACCCTACAGGACACCTACTACATTAGGCCACGCTATCAAGACAGGGAGTCACAGCAGCTCTATCTAATACATAGAAACAAGCACAGGGTGGCTGCCAAAATGAGGAGACCAAGAAATACAGCCCAAATGAAAGAACAGATCAAAACTCCAGAGAAAGAACTAATAAGATGGAGATAAGCAATCTTATCAGATGCAGAGTTCAGAAACATTGGTTATAAGGATGCTCAAGAGACTCAGTGGGTACTTCAACAGCATAAAAATGATCCAATCAGAAAAGAAAAAGACACTAATTGAAATAAAGAACAATTTACAGGGAATCAACAGCGGAGTGGGTGAAGCTGAGAATCAAATCAATGATGTGGAACATAAGGAAGAAAAAGACATCCAATTATTCAGATACAAGAAAATGAATCCAAAAAATCGAAGATAATGTAAGGAGCCTCTGGGACAACTTCAAGCGTTCCAACATTCACATCATAAGGGTGCCAGAAGGAAAATAGAAAGAGCAAGAAATTGGAAACCTATTTGAAAAAATAATAACAGAAAACTTCCCTAATTTGGTAAAGGAAATAGACACGAGAGCCCAGGAAGCACAGAATCCCAAACAAGATGGATGCAAAAAAGACCACACCAAGACACATTATAGTTAAAATGCTAACGTTTGAAGATAAAGAGAGAATATTAAAAGCAGCAAGAGAAAAGAAGACAATCACCTATAAAGGAGCCAGCGGATTTCTCAAAAAAAAAAAAAAAACAAACCCCAAAACCCCCAAAACCCCCAAAACCCCAACTTTGCAGGCTAGACTGGATTGGTAAGAAGTATTTAAAATGATGAAACACAAGGACCTATAACCTAGACTATTCTATCCAGCAAAGCTATCATTTAGAATGGAAGGGCAGATAAAGTGCTTCTCAGACAAGGTAAAGCTAAAGGAGTTCATCATCACCAAGCCATTATTATATGAAATGTTAAAGGGGCTTATCTAAGAAAAAAGAAGAAGATGGTCAAAACTGTGAACATTAAAATGGCAATAAATTCACAACTATCAACAATCAAATCTAAAAAACAAACTAAGCAAACAAGTAGAACAGAAACAGAGTCATAGATATGGAGATCACTTGGAGGGTTATCAGTCTGGGACTGGAAGAATTAATATTGTTAAAAATGTCCATATTACTTAATACAATCTACAGATTTACTTCAATCCTATAAAAATTCCAATGGTACTTTTCACAGAAATAGAAAATACAATTCTAAAATTTGTATGGAAGCACAAAAGACCCTGAATAACAAAAGTAATCTTGAGAAAGAACAATGCTGAATGCAACACACTTACTGCTTTCAAACTATATTATGAAGCTATACTAATTAGAACAGTATAGTATGGGTATAAGAACAGACGTAGATCAATGGAACAGAATAGAAAGCCCAGATTAACCAACACATATATTGATAATTTTTGACAAAGGAACCAAAAATATCCTAGGGGAAAGAACAGTCTCTTCAATAAATAGTGGTGAGAAAATTGTGTAGCCACATGCAACTCCCCAACCCCCACATAGAAAACAACTGGACCCCTATATTATACTATATACAAAAATCAACTCAAAATGGATTAAAGACTTCAATATAAGACCTGCCACTGTAAAACTCCTAGAAGGAAACATAGGAGATATGCATCTTGACATTGTTCTTGGCAATGATTTCTTGGACGAGGCACTAAAAGCAAAGGCAAAAAAAAAAACAAAACTAAAATAAACCAGTAGACTATATTAAACTAAAGAGGTTTTGCATAGCAGAGGCAACAGTAAATTGAAAAGGAACCTACAGAATGGGAGAAAATATTTGCAAACCATATATCTGATAAAGGGTTAATATCCAAAATATATAAATAACTTATACAATTCAACAGCCAAAAAGAGCAAATAATAAAATTTAAAAATGGGCAATGGAAACTGAATACATATTTTCCTGAGGAAGACATACAAATGGCCAATAGGCACTCGGAAAGGTGTTGGACATCACTAATCATCAAGAAAATCCAAGTGAAAACCACAAGATATCATCTACCACCTGTTAGGAGGACTATTATCAAAAAGATAGGACATAACAAATGTGGAGGAAAGAAACCCCTTATCTACTGTTGGAGGGAATGTAAATTGGTACAGACATTATGGAAAAGCGCATGGAGGTTGCTCAACAATCAAAAATAGAAGTCCCACACGACCCAGCAATCTGACTCCGGGGTACGTATCTGAAGGAAATGAAATACGTATCTCAAAGAGCTATATGCACTGTGTTCATTGCAACATCATTTAAAATCACCAAGATATGGAAACAGCCTGTCTTTTGAGGAATAAATCGATAAAGAATATACGGTATACGCACACATGGGAACATTATTCAGTCATAAAATGGAAGAAAATTCTGCCATTTTTGACAACATGGCTGAACCTGTAGGATATTACACTAAGTGAAATAAGCCAGACAGAGAAATGCAAATTCTGTTTGGTACCACTTATACATGGATTATAAACAAATCCAAAACCAAATTCCTCCTGTGTATCCCCCCAAAACAACAACAACAAAAACCAAAAACAGAATAGAATTGGGGTTGCCAGGCTGTGGGGGCAGAGATGTAGATAAAAGGGTCTAAACTTCCAGTTACAAGTTCTCAGGATCTAATGTATAGCGTGGTGAGTTAATAATCGGTATTGTAGACTTGAAAGTTGCTGAGAGTAGTTTAGTGTTCTAAGCACACAAAAAAACAAACAAAAAAAAGAGTTAATTATGTGTTAACTTCTTAGAGTTAACTAAGAAGTGATGGACGTGTTAGTTATCTTGATTGTGGTAGTTGTGGGAATCCTGATGTACACGTATTTCAAATCATCGTACTATATACTTTAAATACGTACAATTATATTTGTCAATTATTCCTCAAAGTTGGAAATAAAAAGAGAATTTCATTGCATCAGGTCCCAAATTCACTTACGAATACTTACTTTCTCAAAGTCCTAAGACAGAAGATTTTGGTTCTATCGTTTGAAGTGCTATAAATTTATGTAATCTGATTTCAGAAAATCTTTACTGAGTGCTTACTCTGGGTGAACCACTTTGTGCTTGGTGGTACAAAGGACACCAAGAGAAGTAATACAGTCCCTCATCAGTAAACTTCTGATTTAATGTTGCTGGTTAACTACCCCACGATGCGATGAGAGGTCAATCTCAAGGGTGGGAGGAGGCAGAAAACAAGGCCCCCCTTTTGTTCCCTTATAATCAAAATGTTTAACTTAAAATAACATTTAAAAGGGCATGAGATTTGTAGATTTCTGAAAGCAAAGAGGGGCAAAGATTAAAAAATGTTACATAGTTTTATGGTTTATAAGTACTTTCATGCCCATATCTAATTTAGCCTTAGCACAACTAGTAAAAAGGGCCTTATTATTCTCCTTTTTTAAGTGACATGCCCAGTGAATGGCAGATTTAGTATGGAAAATGCAGCGCCTGCCCTGACCAGTGTGGCTTCGTTGCTTAGGCATCGTCCTGGGGGTCAGTCCCCATTTAGGGTGCCTGTGAGAAGCAGCCAGCCCATGTCTCTCTCTCACACTGATGTTTCTGTTTCTCCCTCCCTTTCCCTCTCTCTAAAAATAAATAAATAAAATCTTTAAAAAAACTCAGGGCCTGTATTCTTTTAATTATACCACATTGTCTCACATTAAACAAACAAAAAACCTCTGAAATCAGGTGTAATTTATTCCACAAGATCACTGAAGACACACATATTCTCCTACTCCTGACAAACTCAATTCTTGCTAGCTCAACATCACTTAAAGGCCAAATTAAAATTTTACTTCAAATTTAAACTAAATCAGCCTGGTACAATACTTCAGAGTGTAGAGGTGGGACTTGAATCTAAATCATCTTTGGTCTGAAGGCATCTTAACTACTGCTTATTTTCCAGACTAATTTTTAAAAAAGATTTTCTTTATTTTTTAGAGAGAAGGATAGAGGGGTAGAAAGGGAGGGAGAGAAACACTGATGTGTGAGACAAACATCGATCAACTGCCTCTTGCATGTACCCAGCTGGGGACCTGGACTGCAACTTAGGCATGTGCCCTGACTGGGAATTGAACCAGCGACCTTTTGGTTAGCAGGCCCACTGAGCCACACCAGCCAAGGCCAGACTAAAGTTAAGAATGGTATATAGTATATAGTAAAAAGCACTGTGCGACCAAATCTCCTAGAGAGTTTTGAAAAATAACAGATACTCTGGCCCTACTTGTTTGTTTAGGCTTTGGAATGTGACCAAAGCTATACACGTGACTGGATGCACAGTGAGGGCAGAGAATGATGGCAGAGAGGATGAGTACACCATTAACAGGACTGAAGGATGGCTCTGTCAGTAAAGGGAGTCATTTCAGAATCTGTCACGATTATACACTAAACAGCATTTCTCAATGGAAATCTTAATACTGGCATTTAATTTAATACACAAGAAATAAAAATTAAGGTTTTCTGACCATTCCTTCTACCCAGACAGCAATGGGCTCCCTGTGTCTCTCCACATCTCACCTCAAGCCCGCCTGTAGAGCAGTCCTTGTGTTTTCCTCCCCAGACCCCGGGACGCCATTCTCAGGGGCAGTCCTCCAGACTGTCATACCACATTTAATTCCGTACCGAAAAAGGAATTTGGAAACTGAGCCTATTAAACCAAGCTGAGCAAACCCTTTGTGTATACCTAGAATCAATGAACAACGAACTTTTGGAATTGTGAACTCCTCTAGCCCAATTCCAAATGTAGCGGAGAACACTAATGCCCAGAGAGTGACCCGTCCGCTCTCACGTGGGGAGAGCCCAGGATTTCTGACTCTGTCTAGGGCTCCTTATGGATAGTTCTCATTCTCTCCGAAGCTATGTGTTTAGCTTCTCTGACCTTAATGGGGAAAACAGATGTAGGGAAGAAATTGTTTTTCCGGATTAAGAGCCCTTGGGAGCAGAACAAAAGTGAAGTGACTGGGAAAGGAAGAGACCTAATGATGTCCAAAACAGCACAGCTGAGGAGTTAGAACAAGGCAGGCCATTATGAGCTTTTAGTTCTACTTCTGGCTCTTCTGCTATATGATTAGCTCTTCCTTGGAGAATCACTAATTTCCCCAAGTGCCCAAAATAATAATTTTGATAAATGGACGAAATATCAAAATAATTAAGATAAACCTGGTGGAAAGTTCTATGGCAAAAGTACACATCTTTAGGACCTCCGCGGGGGTGACACGCCATGTGTTCCCCTCTGTGTCTCACTAAGGCCGTGCTCAGTGTCTGATTTAGGGCTGAACAAATAATGTGGCCTGCCTGGATATGTTTGGAGTTGGCCATCTGGGTTAAATCCAGTGAAAAAAAGGACAATAAAGAGATTTGGAGCTTTCCCAAACTGCCCTTAACTCTCAATTAACTAAGTGTAGGGCAGACTTTCTGCACAGGATGACTTGTGGGCCACAGGGGCCGCCCCGGTCCCCAAGGGCCTGGTGGTTTCCCAGACACTCTCTGCTGCACAGGGGCACGGAGGGCAGAGGGCAGGCCTTGCAGACATGGCCTGGCTTTGCTGGGAGAAGAGGCAGGGAGGTCGCAGAGTAAACCAAATGCAACTGACTTTCGCTAGTCCTTACTGATTAAGTTAATCAAAGCATTTGATTTACTGTAATGTTCAGTTGAGTTGGGGTTGGGAAGGGAAATACATCCTCAAATTTCATGTCTAAATGCTGTTTCACAAGGCAGCTACGTTAGTTCTCTTCTCTGCCCCACCTCACTCCCAAGTTCTACAGTAAAAGCCAGTTGTTCTTATACCTGGTCTTTTTCCATTTCTCTTCTGGCAACCACACTGGAGACTACATCGAGTTGTCTCAAAACCCTACTGCCCCCGTATGCCTCAAAGGCAGCCCTGCCCTCTATGAAGTAACTGGATTCAGAGTCCAAGCCCTCTCCTGGCCCCTTCCTTTGCTGTAGGAGGTTCCCATGTTCTGAGAGACATACTGCTTTGCTTTAACACTACAAGTCTTTGAAGCTCTGGATCTTCATATCAAAGCTATGTTACAGCTTTTTAAAAGATAAAATATGCTCGCCTCCTTTGCTGCCCTTGTGTCTGCGTGTGGGCAAGAGATTTAATTATAATGAATAAAGCTGAATGGTGGTCGAAGACTCTTAGAATCAAAGTGGGAATCATGGCTGAATTTCATTAGCAAACATAAATACAAATAGGCACATCTTGTTTGTACCAAAGCCATGTGACTTTTTCCCTTTTGATAATTTTATTCTAACTCTGATATTTCAGAGAATCTAAATTGAACCATATGATGTATATAGCATTGCAACAGGCAAAGCTCTTCCTTAAACATTTTCCTTTTTGTCTACTTCCCACTGTTATAAATATCCTGGGAAAATCATGGATGGCACTTTGTCAGACAGCAGATCCTTGATTTAAGAAGAGTGGAGGGAACTCTGCCCTTGAAATCAGAGGTCTTCCATGGCTGGAAGAATAGGAAAAAAAGAAATAGCATTAACTCTCATTCTATCCCAAGTAACTGGGAGCCTATAAATCTTGAGGAACTTGTCATTTTATGCATGTTTTTCTGCATGTCTGTGTCATATTCTGATCACTAAGTTATTTCAGCATTCTGAATACAAAAATCTCTAACTTAAAAATTAGTTATTAAAAACTGCCATTTCTAATTGTCCAAGTCATCTTAATCAAAGTATATGAGATATGTTATTTTGTTAAGCAAAATAATTAAGTGGCTGATAAAAAACAACATTGTTCTTTATTAAAAAAGGGCTTTTGTGAATGCTATTTTTAGCAATTTTATAGGAGACTAGAAGTATACTATTTCTATGTATAAATTATTCTTTCCATGATATCGTACATACTTAAATACAACTATAGTTAACAATAATTTAATGCCAATAATGTTAAACTTTTCTTCAGCTACCTTATATTATGAACAATCAAAACACAGATGTCTGAAATTATTCCAAGCTGCAAATATAAGTAAGTGTATGTGTAAACAATGCCAAATTGGCAGAGTTATTAACCGAAATCTCCATTTTTGAGGGGGGAGCCCAGGTCTAACTACAGTTAATTCTCATTCCTCTTGATTGACCCACAGTCTTTCAAAGGCAGGAGACTTGCTATTTTATCTGTGTATGTCCAGAGTATAACCCAATGTGCAGCGAATGAGCAGGTGCTCAATAAATGGTCATCTAGTGAACAAATGCATTTGATTAGCAAGCAGCTGAGTTCCCTCCGGGCGACAGGGAGAAAGGCTGACACGCGATCACCACAGAGCATGGGCTGGTCTCCTGCTCCTCGTAAGCAAGCTCAGCCCGCGCACTTACTATTTCACAAGACAATCGTCAGCAGCAATGGTTAAGAAAAATAAATTAGTGACCTTAATAATTCAACCATAAACAATGCTCAAAAGAAGTTACTCTGATATTAATTCTCAGTTCCACTGGGAACATTTCTGGGCTTCTCCTTACTGTTATCTGCCAGGAGCAAAAAATCTGGCTCCCAACTGTCCTGTTCGCCAAAGAGAATCTGAGTTATCTACAACACTGTTAACTTATTTGTTGAGTCTAAACATTTTGAGTTCAGATATACTGCTACTGAAAATTATAATTAATAGCGAGTATATAAAATATTATTTTTGTAATCTTGGTTGTGTGGCAATGTTACTCAGTTGTATTTTCAGTCTCCAACAATGATACAAGATAAAAATGAAAAGCATGCTGCCTCAATGGCCTGTGCCACATCAGAAACACAGCACGGAAAAGAAGAACAGGGACAGCAATGCCTGTTTACCAGTGGTCAGCACACCAATTTAGGATAGTGAATACATTATAATTAAAGTTCTTAAGAATTCTTTTAAGATAAAAAATGCGAAAAATTATGATACAGGACAGTCGGGACATAGTAGTTAAATAACATCAATCACATATGGGAGCTACTGGAGAAGGTATATTTCTGTATGAATTTACTTTCACTCACTCAACAGTACAGAACAGCAGTGATCACAGATGCAGTTCCTGCCCTTCATTCTGAATAGTCTAATGAAGCAGGCACATGAAGAAGAAATGACAAAAGTGATACAAGTTTAAAAAAATACAGCATATAATGAGATCATATAAGAGAGCAGTAGAGGGGGATGTTGGTGATCAAGAACATCCTTCTTGAAGGAAAAGGCACTCAACTGAGACCTGAGTAGGGGATGGGAGAATAATGGTTAGCAGGACAGAAGAGTGTTTTAGGTATGACCCTGGGGAGGGAGAGCTTGACTGAGCTCATTTCTAAATGCCAGTCTGCAGGCTAGGCTATGCTTGTCACCATACACATTAAACCTAAGACACCAATCCACACTCCCCACTGCTGGAGGGTTTATCAAAATTCTGGTAAGAAATGTTTATGTAATAGAAACATTCAACTAATTCTTTTGAATCACTGCTTTAGGGCTGATATAAACTCTTTACATTAAACTTGAATAACCTGAGGACTTCTGGCTTCTGGTCTGGCAAGTAAGAAGCTTGGCAGCTGCCACTGTTCTAACAGTAATTAAAAAGCTGACCAAACTGAAAAATCAGTAACTTCATAGATCCAAAAAGACACGAGGTCACAGGGCAAACCACTGCCCCTAAAATCGGAGAGGGAGATAAATAAAGAGAGCCGCAATGCACTGGAGCATAATCTACAAGCAGACACAGGGGCCAGGGTAGGGGAGCCTGAACTGTATGTAACTCACAAATTGCTTACAAACTCAGTGTGGACAAATCTGAGAGAGAAAACTTCAGGGGGACTCAGTCATGGGGGGCAGTTTGGGGAGTCTGTACTTTTGTGAGTTTTACCTCCTGGAGCTCTACCAGGTTCTCACAGTGAAGAAAGTAGAAAATCTTCTTTTGTTACAGACGGATAGGGAGAAAATCATGATGACATACTCCAGAGCATTCTGTTCTTCTTAACAAGGTCTGTCCTCAGGAGAAACTACTTAGCCAGAGCTTAACCTGCTGGGGTTTCATCAGAGCCTGACTGACCTGGAAAAAGGGAAATACCCAACTTCAGCCAGCTGCAGCCATGTCTTTCCAACTATCAGTGGTGGTCGTGGAGAGCAGGGGATGCTAAGAAGCACTTGTGAAGTTCACAGTCTAGAGGCACAGGCTCACTAAAAGCCTGAGACTTAATCATCGTAACATTAATACAGTCCTATTTATAGCAGTTCCAATCACCCAGTATATTGTGTCTGGTTATCAAGACAAAAGACAAAGCATACTAAAAGGTAAAAAAAAAAGTGTGAAGATATAGAACAAGCATCAGAATCAGACAATTATGACAGGGATGTTGGAAATAAGACTGGAAATTTTAAACAACTATGAATTAAGACGCTGCGAGCTCTCTAATGGATGAAGTAGATAGCATGCAAGAACACATGGGCAATATAAGCAAAAATATGGAAATTCTAAGAAAAAATAAAAAAGAAATGCTAGACATAAAAACACAGTAGCAGAAATGAAGAAAGTCTTTGATGGGCTTATTGGCAGACTGGTTTAGCTGAAGAAAGAAACTCTGAGCTTGAGGATGTCCCAGTTGAAACCTCCCAAGCTGCAAAGCAAAGAGTAAAGGCTGGAAAACAAACAGAACAGAACATCCGAGAACTTTGGGATAGCCACAAATGTAACATAGGCATAATGGGCATACCAGCAGGAGAAAGAAAAAGACAAAGGAACAGAACAAATATTTGAAAAAAGAATGACTCAGAATTTCCCTAAATTAATGTCAGACACCAAACCACAAATCCAGGAAGCTCAGAGAATACCAAGCAGGATAAATGCAAAAAACCTAAAACAAACAAATCAACAACAAAAAACTACACATAGGCATATCATAATAAAAATACAGAAAGTCAAAGATAAAATTTGAAAGATGATCCTGTAGAAAGAAGAACAAAGATAAGAATTATATCTGAGTTCTCCTCAGAAACCATGTAAGCAAGAAAAGAGTGGAGAGAAAAATGCAAAGTGTTGAGAGAAAAATCCCATCAACCTAGAATTCTGAGCTCAGTGATATAATCCTTTAAGAGTGAAGAAATACTTTCTCACACAAACAAAAATTGAGGGATTCTACCCCTCTCTCCTCAGTAGCCCTGCCTTGTGGAAAATGTTAAAAAACATTAAGAGAGAAGGAAAATAATGAATTTAAAGAAATGTGGATCTATGTAAAGAATTGAAGAGAGCTTTTTGGTTGTTTTAAAATGTTTTTTATTGAATATATTGGGGTGACATTGGTTAAAAAAAGGAAAGAAGAGCTTTGAAGAATAAGTGATGGTAAAATTAAAAAATTACTTTTATCCTTAATTGATCTAACTAGAAGATAATACTTTGTTCAAAATGGTAGTAGCAATGTATTCAATCATGTTGCATACATACCTACGTGTTATGTATACCAGTACTTATGTATACATGAAATGAATGACAGCAAAGGTACAAGGGACAAGAGAGAGAACTTAGGTTTATTTGGTTCTTATAACGTACTTGCACTACCTGTGGGTACGGTGCTATTGGAAAATGAATTGGATTAGCTGTAAATGTATGAAGGCGTATCTCAGAGATATTGCAGGTTCAGTTCCAGACCACTGCAAAAAAGCTAATATTGAATTAAAGCAAGTCACATATTTTTTTTGGTTCCCCGGTGCACATAAAAGTTATGTTTAAATCATACTATAGCCTGTTAAGTATGCAACAGCTTTATGTCTAAAAAATGTATACACCTTGATTACAAATACTTTATTGCTAAAAAATGCTATCCTCTGAGCCTCCAGCAAGTCATCATCTATTTGCTGGTGGAGCATCTTGCCTCGATGTTGAGGGCCATTGTTGGATTAGGGTGGCAGCTACTGAAAGTTAAGGTGGCTGTGGCAATTTCTGAAAATAAGACAGTGATGAAGTTTGCTCCATCAACAAATGCAGCAAGCTTTCAGAAATGAATTCTCTGTAGCCATGGGATACTCTTGGATAGCACTTTACACACAGAACTCCTTTCAAAATTGGAGTCAATCTTCTCCAACCCTCGTGCTACTTTACCAAAAAGTTTATGTAATATTCTAAATTCTTTTTTTGGCATTTCAACAACCTTCACAGCATCTTCACCAGGAATAGATTCCATGTGAAGAAACCAATTTCTTTGCTCATCCATAAGAAGCAACTCCTCATCTGTTGAAGTGTTATCATGAAATTTCAGTAGGTTAGTCACATCCTCAGGCTCCACTTGTAATTCTAGTTCTGTTACTCTTTCTGCCACATCTACTCCAATGAAGTCTTGAACTTTTCCTCCAATGAAGAGTTACTTCCTCCAATGAAGTCTTGAACTCTTCAAAGTCACCCATGAGTGTTGGAATCATCTTCCAAACGCCTGTTAATGTTGATAGTTTGATAGCTTCCCACTAATCAAAGTGTTCTTAATTCACCTAAAATGGTGAATGCTTTTCAGAAGGTTTTCAATTTACTTCGTCCATCCACATCAAGGTTTTCAATTTAGTTTGTCCATATCCATCAGAAGAATCACTATTTCTGGCACTGACAGTTGTATAAAATGTACTTTTAAAATAAGACTAGAAAGTTGAAATTACTCCTTGATCCATGGGCTGCAGAATGGACGTTAGCAGGCATGAGAACAACATTAATCTCATGTACATCTCCACCAGAGCTTTTGAGTGACCAGGTTCATTGTCAATGAGCAGTAATCTTTTGAAAGAAATTTTTTTTACTGACCAGTGAGCTTAAAATATTCAGTAAACTATGTGCTCTCATCCAGGCTTTGTTGTTCCATTTATAGAGCACAGAGTAGATTTAGCATCATTCTTAAGGGTTCTAGGATTTTCAGAATGGCAAATAAACACTGGCTTCAACTTAAAGTGACCAGCTGCATTAGCGCCAAGGAAGTGAGTCAGCCTGTCCTTTGAAGCTTTGAAGCCAACTTCTCTAGCTACGAAAGCCCTAGATGGCATATTCTTCTAATACAAAGCTGTTTCATCTACACTGATGAAACAGATCCACAAATCCAGTGTAGTGTAATCACCTTCATTAATTATCTTATCTAGATCTCTGGCTAACTTGCTGCAGCTTCTACACCAGCACCTGGTGCTTCACCTTGTACTTTGATGTTATAGAGATGGCTTCTTTCCTTAAGCCTCATGAACCAATCTCTGCTAGCTCCAGACTTTTCTTCTTAACTTCTTTACTTCTTTCAGCCTTCAAAGAAGTGGAGATATTAGGGCCTTGCTCTGGATTAGGCTTGCGCTTTGGTTTAAGGGATGTTGTGGCTGGTTTGATCTTCTCTCCAGACCACTAAAACTTTCTCCATATCAGCAGTAAAGACTATTTTGCTTTCTTATCATTTGTGTGTTTACTGGAGTAGCACTTTTAATTTCCTTCAAGAACTTTTCCTTTGCATTCACAACTTGGCTAACTGGTACAAGGGCCTAACTTTTGTCCTAGCTCAGCTTTCAACCTATCTTCCTCATTAAGCTTAATAATGTTTACCTTTTAATATAAAGTGAGAGACATGTGACTTTTCCTTTCACTTGAACAGTCAGAGTGCATGGCAGAGTTATTAATTGGCCTAATCTAAAACGGTGTTTCAGGGAACAGGGAGGCCTGAGGAGAGGGAGAGAGACAGGGGAATAACTGGTTGGCAGAGCATTCAGAACACACACAACATTTACCGATTAAGTCCACTATCGTGTACGGGGGTGGCTTGCCGTGACCCAAACAATAACACCAAAGATCATTGATCACAGATCAACATAACAAATATAACAATAATAAACAAGGTTTGAAATTTTGTGAGACTTTACCAAAACGTGACACAGAAACAAAGTGAGCAAGTGCTTTTGGAGAAATGGTGCTGAAGACTTGCTCAATGCAGGGCTGCCACAAATCTTCAATTTGTAAGAAATGCAACATCTGCAAAGTACAGCACAATAAAGCACAATAAAACATGGTAAGCCTGTATTGCAAGCTCCAGGGCAACCACTAAAAAAGGGAAAAAAGGACTATAATCAATGTTAAAAAGGGAGAAGATGGAATCATATAAAATGCACAATTAAAACCACAAGTCAGGAAAAGAGTGCAAGACAAAAATGGGAACAAAGAACAAGGGCACAGGATATGCTTTGCCTCCTCGCACAAACCAAAAAACAACCAATTTAAAAACAAAGAACAATCGGAACTGCTAGAAAATTGAATTGTATTGGAGTCTGACAGCCAAGGACTTAAAGAAGAAGCATTCATCTAGACTGGTAGGAGGAATGGGCAGCCAGGGTGGAGAGGACGTGTGGCAAGGCAGAGGCTGGGTGAGCGAGGTGGTGGATGGTGGACCAGAAGGTACCACATTTGTGTGGGGACAAACCAGAAAGAACAACTGGGGAGCGAGACAAACTGTGCAACCCAGGGTTCTGGCGCAAGGAAATAAAGCCTCAAAACCTCTGCTGTAAAAACCTGTGGGGACTGTGGTGGCAAGAGAAACCCCCAGTCTCACAGGAGAGTTTTCTGGAGAGATCCACAGGGTCCTAGAATGTACACAAACCAACCCATCTAGAAATCAGCACCAGAATGGCCCAATTTGCTTGTGGGTAGCAAGGGAAGTGACAGAAAGTGGGGAAAGAGCTGAGCAAGTGTCATTGTTCCCTCTCTGACCCCTCCCCCACGTACAGCGTCACAACACAATGAAGCAGGTTGCCCTGCCCTGGTCAATATCTAAGGCTCCATCTCTTACACCATAACAGGTGTGCTGAGACAAAGAAATATGGCCCAAATGAAAGAACAGATCAAAGCTCCAGAAAAAGAACTAAATGATGAGGAGACAGTCAACCTATCAGATGCAGAGTTCAAAACACTGGTAATCACAATGCTCACAGAAATGATAGAGTGTGGACGCAAAATAGAGGAAGTGAAGGCTATGCAAAGTGAAATAAAGAAAAATATACAGGGAACCAACAGTGAAGGGAAGGAAACTGGGACTCAAATCAACAATTGGAACAGAAGGAAGGAATAAACACTCAACTGGAACAGAATGAAGAAACAAGAATTCAAAAAAATGAGGAGAGGCTTAGGAACGTCCAAGACAACTTCAAATGTTCCAACATTTGAATCATAGGGGTGCCAGAAGGAGAAGAGGAAGAGCAAGAAATGGAAAACTTATTTGAAAAAATAATGACAGAGAACTTCCCCAATCTGGTGAAGGAAATAGACTTCCAGAAACCTCAGGAAGCTGAGAGAGTCCCAAAGGAGTTGGATTCAAGAAGAAACACACCAAGACACACCATCATTACATTACCCAAGAGTAAAGATAAGGAGAGAGTCTTAAAATATCTTTTCTAAGAGAAAAGGAGACAGTTATTTTCCAAGGAGTTTCTATAAGGCTATCAGCTGATTTCTCAAAAGAAACCTTGCGTGCAAGAAGTGGCTAGAAAGAATTATTGCAAGTCATGAAAGGCAAGGTCCTACATCCAAGATAACGCTATCCAGTAGAACTATCATTTAGAATGGAAGGGCAGATAAAGTGCTTCCCAGATAAGGAAAAGCTAAAGGAATTCATCATCACCAAGCCCTTATTATATGAAATGTTAAAGGGACTTATCTAAGAAAAAGAAGATCAAAACTATGAGCAGTGAAATGACAACAAACTCACAACTATTAACAACTGAATCTAAAAGATAAAAACAAAAACTAAGCAAACAACCAGAATATAAACAGAATCAATAGGTATGTGGATCATTTGGAGGGTTATCATCTGGGAAAGGAGGGAAGGGTAGAAAGGGGGAAATGGTACAGGGATTAAGAAGCATAATTGATAGGAACAAAATAGGCAGGCAGATGTTAAGAAGAGTATAGGAAAGGAAGAAACCAAAGAACTTTCATGCACAACCTATTGAAGTGAACTAAGTGGGAGGATTGCTGGAGAGAAGTGGGGTACTGGGCAGAGGGGGCAAAGGGAAAAACATTGGGACAACTGCAATAGCATAATCAATAAAACATACTTAAATAAAGAACAAGGGCAACAAATAGAAAACAGTAACAACTATGGTAGATATTAATCCAACTATATCAATAATCACTTTCAATGTCAATGGTCTAAATGCAGCAATCAAAATGTAGAGATTATCAGAGTGGATCAAAAAATAAGACCTAATTATATGTTGTCTACAAGAAACTCATTTTAAATATAAAGATTATATATAGATATATAATCTATATATCTAGATTAAAGATATATATCTTTATCTAAATATATAAAGTATCTTTATATATCTAATTATCTAAAGTATCTTTATCTATATATCTAAATATGAAGATACGTATAGATTAAAATGGATGAGGAAAGATATAGCATACTAATATTACTCCAAAGAAAGTAGTAGCTATTTCAGCAGAGCAAACTTTACAGAAAGAAAGTTATTAGGGATAAAGAGAGGCTTTACATAATAGAAACAACCAATTTCCCAAGAAGATATAACAATCCTTGGCAGATACATGTCTAACAACAAAGCTTCAAAATACATGGGGCAAAAACACCAAGGAGAAATAGATAAATCCACTATTATAGCTGGAGACTTCAACACCCCTTTACTAGATATGCACAGATCCAGAAGACAGAAAAGTAGTAAGGATATAGGGGAACTCAACAACACCATCAATCAACTGGACGTAATGGATATCTATAGACTATTTCACCCAATAACAGGAGACTACACATTAACCTAGATAGAACACATTAGGGGCCTTAAAATGCAGCCTAACAGATTTAAAAGAAAAGAAATCATACAATGTCTGCTCTCAGACCACACTGGAATTAAATAAAAAATCAGCAACAAAAGGATAAATGGAAAATTCCAAAATTCTTATAAATTAAACAACATTTCTAAATAACACAGGGATGAAAGAGGAAATCTCAAGATAAATGTACAATATTTTGAATTAAATAAAATGAAAACAAAACTTATCAAAATTTGTAAAATCCAAAGAAAGCAAAGCATAGAGGGAAATTTATAGCACTGAGAGCATATACTGAAAATTAAGAAATATCCAAAATCATTCATCTAAGCTTTCACATTAGGAAACTAGAAAAGAAGAGGAAATTAAATTGAGAGTAAGCCAAATGAATAAATAACAATTAGAGCAGAAATCAATGATATTGAAAATAGGTAATCAATAGCAAAAAAATCAACAACCCCAAACTTGGTTTTCTGATAAGATAAAAAGAAATTTATAATCCTCTAGCCAGACTACAAGAAAAGAGGATATAAATAATTCATATCAGAGGTGAAAGAGGAGTCATCATTAAGATTCCATGGGTTTAAAAGTATAATAAAGAAATACTTTGAAAAACTTATACCATCTGGCAAAATTCACCCAAGAAGGCATAGACAATCTGAGTAAGGCCTCTCTATATCTATTAAAGAAGTTGAATCAATAATTAATACCCTTCTAAAATAGAAAGCACCAGGCCCAGATGGGTTCACTAGTAAATTCTACCGAACATTTAAGAAGAAATTACACCAATTCTCTACAATCTCTTTCACTTATTTATGCATTCCTTGGTTGTTTCTTGTATGTGCCCTAACCAGGAATCAAACCCAAAACCTTGGTGTATCAGGATGATGCTCTAACCAACTAAGCTATTTGGCCAGGGCTCTGTAATCTCTTTTCAAAAGGTGGAAGCAGAGGAAATATGTCTTAACTCATTCTGTGAGGTCAGCATTATCCTAATACCAAAATGATACAAACATACTACAAGAAAACTACAGACCAGTATCTCTCATAAACATAGATGCAAAAATCCTCAGCAAAAATTTAGCAAACTGAATCTAAGTGAGATTGATTCCAAGTAGGCAAGCTAGTCTAACATTTGAAAATCAATTAGTGTAATCCATTACATCAAAAGACTAAGGAAGAAAATCCACATGATCATATCAACAGATGAAGAAATAGCATTTGAAAAACTCCAACATCTATTCATGATAAAACCCTCAGTAAACTGGGAATGGAGGGAGTTTCCTCCACTCCATTCTACTGATAAAGAATATCTACAGAAACCCTATAGTTAACATCATAATTAATGATGAAAAAGTAAAAGATTCCCCACTAAAATAAAAAACAAGGCAAGGATGTTCCCTCTTACCACTGCTTTTCAACATTGTGCTGGTAGTCCTAGCTAATGCAATAGGACAAGAAAAGGAAATAAAAAGGCATATAGATTGGGAAGGAAGAAATAAAACTGTCTTTGCAGATAACATGGTCGCTATATTTAGAATATCTGAAAAAACTGACAAATACATTCCTGGAACTAAGTGAATACAGCAAGGTTGCAGGATACAAGGTAAATATACAAAGCAAATCATTTTCCTATATGCCAGCAATGAACAAGTGAAATTTGAAATTAAAAACACATTATCATATATATTAGCTGCTCCCAAAACAAAATACTTAGGTATAAAGCTAACAAAATATGTTTAAGCTATATATGAGGAGAATTAAAAACCTCTAATGAAAGAAATCAAAGAACTAAATAAATGGAGACGTAATCCATGTTCATGGATAGGAAGAATTAATATTGTCAAGACACCAGTTTTCCCTAACTGGATCTATAGATTCAGTGCAATTCCAATAAAAATCCTAGCAAGTTATTTTGTGGATATTGATAAAATGATTCTAAAGTTTAAATGGAAAGGAAAAAGACCCAGAATAGCCAATATAATGATAAAATAACAAAGGCAGAGCACCGATACTATCCAACTCCAAGACTTATTATAATCAAGACCGTGTGGTGCTGGCAAAAAAACAGGCAATAGATCAGAGAGAACAGAGAATAGAACAGAGAGTCCAGAAATAGACCCACATAAATACAGTGACCTGATCTTTGACAAAGAGCAAAGGGAATAAAATGTAGCAGAGATAGTCTCTTCAATGTACGGTGCTGGGACAACTGGACATGCACATGTGAAAAATGAATGTAGTCAAAGATGTTACACCCTTCACAAAACATAATCATAGGCCTAAACATAAACGGAAAAACCATAAAACTCCTAAAAGATAACAGGAGATAATCTAGGCAACCAAGGGCTTGGTGACGACTTTTTAGATACAACACTAATGTCACAATCCATGAAAGAAAAACTTGATAAGCTGGACTTCACTAAAATTTATGCTCTGTGATAGTCACTGACAAGAGTATGGAAAAGATGAGATACAGACTGGGAGAACGTATTTGTAAAACATTAGGATGATTAAACAAAATGAACAAAGAACTCTTAAAACTCAACAGTAAGAAAACAATCTGATTAAAAAATGAGCCAAAGACCTTAACAGGCACCTCACCAAAGAAGGTACAGAGATGACAAATAAGTATGATCCACATGTCACCAGGGAAATGCAAATTAAAATGAGATATCATACCTATCAGAATGGTCAAAATACAGAAAACCGACAATACCAAATGCTAATGAGGATGTAGAACAATAGGAACTCTCATTCATTGCTGGTGGGAATGCAAAATGGTGCAGCCACTTTGGAAGGCAGTTTGACAGTTTCTCATAAAACTAAACATGCTGTTACCATATGATCCAACATTTGCACTGCCTGGTATTTACCTAAAGGAGTTGAAAATTTATGTCCACATGAATACCTGCATATGGATATTTATAGCAGCTTTATTCATACTTGTCAAAACTTGGAAGCAACCAAGATGTCCTTCAGTTAGTGAATGGATAAATAAACTATGGTAACATTCAGACAGTGGATTATTCAGTGCTAAGAAGAAATGAGAGGTTAAGCCATGAAAAGACATGGAGAAAACTTAAATGCTTATTAAATGCTTATTCAGTGAAATAAGGCAAGCTGAGAAGGGTACACAATGAATGTCTCTAAGTATATGACAACCTGGAAAAGGCAAAACTATGAAGATAGTAAAAGATCAGTGGTTTCAAGTGATAGGGATGGAGGGATGAATAGGCTAAACAGAGGATTTTTAGGGTGGTGAAACTACTCTGTATGATACTATAGTGGTGAATTCATACCATTATATATTTTTCCAAATCCATAGAACACTCAACACCAAGAGTGAACCCTAATGTAAACTATGGACTTTGGGTGATGACGGCATGCCATTGTAGGCTCACCACTTGTAACAAAAGCATGATTTTGATGGGTGAGGTAAATAACAGGGGAGGCTACACATGCATGGGGAGCATGGGAAATACCTGTACTTTCCACTCAATTTTGCTGTGAACCTAAAACTATTTTAAACATGAAGTAGTACTTAAAATCTGGAACACTCTCTCATGGCATTTATTTTGAGATTGAGCTGCTGTGCGCTGACGATGACAGAGATGCCTCCTCAAGCCTTTGGGTCTCCTTCCCTAATAAGGTGTTCCCAAGGTGATACAAACATATTCCTTTCCCTTGTACATATTATATGCCTGTATTTCTATAACAGAGTTGTGTTCATGGAATCTGCCACAGACCTTTACAATCTGCCTTAACCATTTAGAAAATTTACTTCCAAAACATATTACCAGAAAGTGTGTGTTCTCCAGTGTGAAAGACTGACTTGAACAGAACTATCACATTAGAAGACTAAACCTTCTGAGCTATCGAAGTATGTGAAGTCAGATATATTGTTTATATAGCAGTTACACTGCTCATTTTATTGGGTATTATTCTAATTAATCCTAACAGGTGGACTGTTTGGGTCACAGTAACTAGGATACTGAAGTGGCCTGATCACTCCATCACACTGCTGTTCAAGAGTACTGCTTCCTGGTCATATTGTCCCTCAAAAAACAGTGAGGTTTAGGCTTAGCACATTACAAAGAAGTGTTCTTTACTTCACTTCTAACAGAAGTTATTACTATTAAAATACTTTAAAATATTTTATTATTCACCAACCACATTTAAAAGATAGATCTTTAGATCTATCTTTAAGAAGGCCTACGAAAAGTTTAGCACCAATTCTAGACTGAAGAATTACGAAAGAAGGTAGCTATTGTATTTCAGTAACTCTTAACTGTGATTTCTTGAGAGAGGGCTGAATGAATTCTCCCTTCATGTATTCTATTCATGTAGCACTCAAATGTAAGTAGGAATTCTACCCTCAGGATGTACAATCTCTATGCTGAAATTAATTCAGTGAATCATTTCGATCAGCTTTGAAGAGAGGAGAAGGAAACCTATTTTGCAAATAAAGCTTTCTCTGCCTGTCCAGCTCATGGGGTAGTGTTAGCAGGTGAAAAGGATGGACCCATTGCTCGCAGGGGCCACTGGTCCCTGAGCACGCAGCCAGTCTCTTGCTCAGCCCCCAGCCCTGGGAGGGGAGAGAGGAGGTAAGCTAATGTGTGAGCAGCTGCCAGGAGAAAAGATGGGAGGAAAAAAGCTAAAGAAATATACTATTTCAATCAAAGTCAGAAATTTGTAGAAGTGGTTTTGGTCTCCATATAGTAAAAATATTTATCCAAGAAACTCCTACTCGGGTGTGAACATCCTACTTCTAGTGGGATTTTGTTTGGCAAAGGGCTGTGAAAGAGTGGAAGCTAATACAGAACATGTCTATAAACAAATTTATTTAGTTAGTACAGACTGACACATTCGCTAGAGGATTTCAGCAATTACATGTGTAAAACTATTTCCTACAGTGGTTTCCTTTTGTGATTTTGCTAATTTATTCAATCTAGCCATTTTCATGCACTGACTGCTATAGGCCATTTAGCCACCCAGGCTGAAATGAACAGATGGAGGCTCCATGCCTTCTTTCCAGTTCTTCATGTAAACATAATGATACGGTGACACTGAAGAGTCAAACTTTTAATGAAAGAAAGTCAAGTAAGGTTGAACACCTTAAAACATGATGGTGTGATCTAACTTTGGAGAAAGGGGATTTGGGAGTCTTGGTTATGTTAATATAATGTACATGAAAGTATCTGGTAAAATACAAAGCCCTATATAAATGTAAGGTGTTTATATTTGAATTCACTATGTATTTGTAATCTACTTATAACAATACATACTCAAATCATATGCATGGAAAATCTGAACTTTTCCCAAATGTATGTTCATTGAAATGCATATTCTGAACTCCAAAAACACTTTGATTATAATTCTCTAGTAACATATTTCTGTTTGTAAATTTTAGTATAATTCATTATATTAATTAATAACTGCTACCTCTTCAACTCTATTTAAGCCATTATTATAGCTCCTATAAATGCCTTACTTTTAGATGCTCAATAAATATTTGATACATGAGTAAAAACTAATTCAAGTTTGGATAGTCTGCATGTAAAGAAAACCAATATATATGAACACATATTTTCAAAATAATATTGAACTATGTGAAGCTCGATATTTCATCAATTGAGAATTTTTATTCCTGAAAGCATGTATTATTTTAAAATATAATAGTGATTAATAAAAACAAAATGCAGAGCAGCTTTGCTCAGATAAAGGTTTGTACAACTGCTGTCATGAGGGAGGGGTAGGCGCCTGAGAAGTGTTTATGGGAAATGGAGTCCTCGCCTCCTAGTCAGAACAGCTGGGAATCACTGGCCTTACCCCAGAGCATGGGTGGGTGGCCCATCCAGGTAGGGTGTGGCAGGGAATGTCAGGGTCCTGGCATTCAATAGCAGAGGGAACTTGAAAGAGCTGGTGGTCCCTTGAGCAGGCTGAGTGATAACCTTGTAGAATCTCCCCTGTGGAGTCTCAGATCACTAGGCCACCTGAGAGCTTTCTATGCTAGGTACAGAAAAATAAAATGAGAAGATGCTGAAGACCAACCTCTACTGTAACTGAGAAAGTGGAGGGAAGGTATTCCATCATTTCACTGTCCTAGAGTTATGTAGTAATTATATTTTTTAAAAATGTTGAAAATCCTTATCAATAATGGAGAGGTAATAATGGTACATTTCTTTACCCTTCACTTTGATGTGCCCTATTGAATTTTTGTTTCTTTTTCTTTTTTGGTTATTTGTTTCACCTAAAATCAGCAAGCCCATTTTTATGGGGCTTTTGCTGGGGCTCATTTTATTTACAAGTACCATCTTGATATGATAATTAGATGGTGTTATTGGTTAAACTGTGTCCTCCTAAAAGATAAGTTTCAGTCCTAACTCCCTGGGGAAGTGACTGTGCGGTACTGGGAAGTAGGGTCTTGGCAGCCGTGATCGGGTTAAGAGGAGGGCGTCAGGGTAGAGATATGCAACACCCAGAAGCAGAGATTGGAGTGATGCACCTACAAACTGAGGAACACCAAGAATGGCTGGCCGTCATCAAAAGCTAGGAGAGACATAAAACAGGCTCTCCCTCAGATCCCTCACAAGGAACCAGCCCTGCTGACACCTGAATTTCAAACTTCTGGCCTCTAGAACTGTGAGGTTAGAAATTTGTTTTAAGCCCCCATTTGTAGCACTTTGTTAACAGCAGTCTTAGGAAAGTAACACAGGTGATAACACACCTATTTTCACAAAAAAATCTGTTTTAACCACATAGTCTGGAAACTAAGGCCACTGTTGAAGTCCTCTAAAACCTCAGTTCGTCTGTGAGGTAGAAACTGCTGACCCTGGGATGGGGCAGTCACTAATTTTCTGGGCTGAGAGCATCAAATGAGGTCGGTTCTGTCTCCACGTGCACAGGAAATTTTCCCTTTACACTTTTCCAGGAGGGGTGCCAGTCACTTGAAACAAAGACTGGCCCCAAAATGTGCTGTGAATTAAGGCTTTCCTAAATAATAACTCTAGAGGGGAAAAAACTAAAACATATTCTCAAGACTGTGGTCTTCTCATCTCAAATACTGTGTGAAAGTGTAAGAAAAAATAAAGTACAGTCAGCTTTCCACGGCTATAGGTTCCGCATCCGTGGGATGAACCAACTGCAAAAGAAACTATGGAAAAAAAAGTTACATAATTGCTAACATGTACTATGTAGTTAGGCCTAAGATGGTTGTGTCTGTACCGAATATACACAAGTTTTTTGTTGTTGTTATTCCCTAAACTGTTTACATAGCATTTTATATACTATTAGGTATTATAAGTAATCTAGAGATGATTTAAAGTAAATGAGGATGTGCATAGGTCATATGCAAATACTCTGTGTTATTCCATAAGAGACTTGAGCACCCTTGGATTTCGGTGTCCCTGAGGGCTCTGGAACTGACTCCCCGGCATTAGCCTTCAAAGGAAGGAGTCTGAGATGCTTTAAAAGCTGAGTTCTTGTTTAGGTTCCTGTTAAAGGTGAGATCATATGGTATTCGTCTTTTACCACCTGACTTAAACAACAAAACAAACAAACAAGCAAAATATAACCAAAGACACTGAAATAGAGAACAGGCTAACAGTGACCAGAGGGGAGAGGGGAGGGAATTTCAGGGGAAAAGGGGAAGGGTTTACAAGAACAAGTATAAAGGACATATGGACAAAAACTAGGGGCGGGGGGTGGGAATGGGAGGGAGGTGAGGAGGGCTGGGGGGCTGGGCTGGGATGGGAGTAAAAGAGAGAAAACTGTACTTGAATAACAATTAAAATAAATAAATAAATAAACAACAAAAAAAGCTAAGTTCTTGATAATAGCCATCACACCAAAGGCAAACCTAAGTAACTAAGATTAAGTTACTTTATATTTGGGCTGGTAAACCCTAAAATCAGTAATTTCCATCTTTATAATGTATAAGGGAATCTTAGAGATATACATTATGGTGGAAAAAATGGAGTCTGAGGAAATACTGAAGTAATTTGAAAACATGTGGGAAGGAGCCATACTTCTGGTAGGCACTGAGGAAATATGTAATGACCAAAAATCCTTCAATGCTGTGTCTAAATGAATTTTATTAATCACAACAGCATCTTCATACAGTTGGAAACGTATCAAGACATATCAGTTATCTTCCCTGCAAGACAACGTTGACCTGTCTTTGGGTCTGGGCATGACCTACCGTGACTGGAAGGCTCTCAGGGAGCTCAGGGTCACAGGTTTGTTCATTCACTCATACGCAAGTGCTTACCGAGTGCCCACGATGGGCCATGCACTGTTGGAAGTGCTGGAAAGCATCGTGAATGCATTAAATCCGACTTTTTGGTGGGGTGAGACGGTCACTAAACAAGTAAACACAGAGTAGGACAGTGGCGGTAAGTGCTATGACGACAAACAAGCGAGGGTAAGGGGACAGAGAGAGAGGGGGTGGGAGTGTTGCCCCTTTGATAAGGTAACATTCAGAGGCCCAGTGAAGTAAGCAGGGAGCTCTGCGGATGGCCTATGAACCGTAACAGCAGGGTGTGGGGTGTAACTGAAATCATACTTAAAAGGAAAATCCTGGTACCATGGTGATGACAATGAGATCGTCCTCTCCTCCTTCCAACATTTTCTCGCATGTGTGTCCTGCGTGAAAGGCAGATGTCTGGTGGGCCCTGCGGAGCCAGGGAGTCAGTCGCGGTTCTCGTTACAAGCAGCCTCACTTTGGGCAGGGGGTGGGAGAGGGAGGTTACTTAGATGCATGTGAGGTGCACGTGCATGCACACTCAAACCCAGAAAACTACCACGGATGACCTTTTCAAGAATGATGGTCACAGCCTTGTCCAGTCCCATGTGACAGAGCAATGGTTTCAAATCAAAAAAGGAAAATTTCTGTTCAAATACTCATTGACAAGGGCTGAGTGTGAGCTCTCTAATAACATATATGGCAAATTAAAAAAAACCCCCAAAACCCAATCTCCTAATCAATTTTCAGTTTCCTTCTGTAATTTCTAAATACACTACAAGCAGATGAAATTTCTCTCCTCAGAGAAGCTTAGATTTCAGTGATCTATTTCCCTCACAAAGCCCTTTAAACCAGCCGGTGCGTGGCCGCACGCGAAGGTGTCCGGGTCGAGAGGGAAGGCCACACTGCTCCCGCCACGGCCGGGAAGCTGTCTGGGCGAGGAGATGGTGAATGTGCGGGGCAGTCACGGGCGGTGCTGACTGAGATACAGCAGCACACAAATACTACTTTTACGAGGATCTCAAAGCACTTCACTCGTTATGTATAAGCTGCCACAGCTTTCCTTTTGAGGTCCTATAGAGAGCTCATTTACTCACAGGAACTCTTTCAAGAGGAGGCACAGGGGGTTTTCCTAACGTCTGAGAGTTCCAGTCCATGGATAGTTGAAGTCTTATCTAAAGAAGCTTGGGTTCGGAAATAAAAGTGAAAATTCTTCCCCTATAAAAATAGGTAACTGGTATCAGTTTAATAACAAACCTATCAGGACACAAGATCATGAAGCTGGTCAGTGCTACCCAATTACCCTGTGATTATTTTGATATAAGAAAATGAATGGAATGAGAGAGATATTATCAGCCATAAGTCATTCAAAGGCTTTTCCTGCTTTCATATATCTATTTTTAAAAGTACAGTTGTTCCCTGAATAACATGGGTTTGAACTATGCAGGTCCACTCACATGAGAATTAAAAAAACACAACCACCTGTACTGTGCTTGATCCGAGGCTGGGAGTTGTGCGGACGTGAAGGGCCAACTGTGCCCCCTGGTCTGCGCCACCTTACAAAGTGGCCTTGAGCATCTGCACAGTTTGGTGTCCACAAAGGGTCCTGGAACTGATCCCCCATGGGTACCAAGAGACACCGTAAGCTTTGGGGCAGTCAGAAGTTATACACCGATTTTTGACTGTGCAGGGTTCAACACCCCTAACCCTGGGGTTGTTCAAGGGTCAACTACATCTGTCTGCCTGTGCATGTTTGCACGTATGTATGCATGTATGTACCTATCTATAACAAATGCTCAGATGATACATAAAGATAAGAAAATTTATTTCTTTAAATGCCAGTGAGGGAAGAGCAGTTCGATGGTCTGGACTTGGACAGAAGGGGAATGTTATTACCGCCCGGTGACAGACGGGCCTGTTCATGCAGGCTGCTGTGAGACAGAGGAGGGCCATGTGTCACACTGCCATACTGCTGCAGCTCAAGGTTGTGGTAGTGACTATGAATCAATCAGAATGAGTCTTCCCAAATGTTCAATGATGTCACTTGTCTTTGGTGGGAACAAAGAGACATTGCTCAATGAAAAAGACACAAATCCAGAAACAGAGGCATAGAACAGACTGACAGCTGTCAGGGGGGACAGGGGAAGAGGAGAGAAGGGACTGGATGAAAGATGGTGAAGGGATTAGCCAAAGAACCTATCACACAACAGTGTAGTGATGGCCAGAGGGGAGGGAGGTGTGGCTCGGTGGAGGTGGGCAGAGGAGGGGAAGGTGGGGACCTCAATAACAGTGTCAACAATAAAAATACAGAAAAAGAAAAGAAATACACTGTTAAGTGGAAGAGAACTGTTAACCTGGGAACATTGTGACCACCTAGATGACAAGGTGGATTAGATAAGAAAGTATGCAAAATTGCAAGAAATTTTAGAAATACTAAAAAAATAAAAGTTCAGTTGTAGGACAGATACACTGGTGTGCTAACAAAAGACTTTCTTGCTGGCAGAAATTATTATAAGTTGTTTTATATCAGCACCCTAGGGATATACGTGAAAAGCATTCAAAATTTAAAAATGAGGCAGAAAAAGGCAGACTAAAACCAATGGTATTCCTCAATCTGATAAAGGACATCTACAAGAAACCCACAGCTAATGTTAACTGTGAAAGTCTGCACATTATCCCCATAAGATCAGAAATAACGCAAGATGTCCACACTCACAATTCCTATACAGCATCAATGCCGGTGAAATGAGTTGAGAAAACAGAAATAAGAGGCCTACAAACTGGAAATGCTGAAAGACAGCTGCTTCTATTCCCAGGAAACACAACTATCTACATAGAATACAACAAAGAATCTTAAAAATTTACTAGAACTGAATTTATCAAGGTGTCAACATATGAAGTCAACATGGAAATGAATTTTATTTATATATTCTAGCAATGAACAAGCAGAAAAGAAATTACAAAAGCATGCAAAACATAATATACTTAGGAAAAATTTTAACAAAATACCTGTAATGAAAATTACCAAATACTAATGAGAAAAATTTTAAAAGGTCTTAAGGAGGGGTACGTTGTGTTCATGGACTAGAAGACAATATTGTTAAGATATGCTCCACAAACTAATCTATAGATTCAGTGCAATTACTTCTAAATTCCACCAGGCTTTTCTGTAGAAAGTGCCAAAATGAAAATGCAAAGGACCTTGAAGAGCCATAAAACTGAAAAGGAATGAAGTTGGAGGACATACACTCCCTGATTTCAAAACTTAGAAAGCTAAAGTAATCAAGTCGGCGTGGTTACAGCATACAGAGAGAGAAGCAGATCAATGCAACAGAGGTGAGACCCCCCAAAGAGACCCACGTGTATGTGGTGTATTTTTCAGCAAAGGTGCCAACATAATTCAGTGGAGGAAAGAATAGTCTTGATTGATAGTCTTTTCAACAGATGAAGCTGGAACAATTGAACATCCATATGCAGAAAGGGAAGAAAAAGAACCTTGATCCTTATCTCACACCATAATATTAACTAGAAATACTAATATTAACTAGAAATGAATGATGAACTCAAACATTAGAAACTATAAAACTTCTGGAAGAACAAATAGAAGAAAATCTTTGTGACCTTGTGATAAACAAAGATTGCTTAGCTAACACATTTACACACACAAAAATGAATTGACAGATTGAACTTTTTCAAAATTACAAACTAAAGAGAAATGAAAACATGCCTATATAAAGACATGTGAATGTTTATATATTGTACTTTAATGTAAACTTTATTCATAATTGCCCCAAACTGGAAGTAACATAAAATGTATATTAACACGGATAAGGAATGAACTATTGATACAGCATGGATAAATTTCAAATTTGCATTATGCAAAGTGAAGGAGGCTAGACTCAAAAGCGTACATATGTATGATTTCCACTTACATGACATTGTACAGGCAAAACTATAAGGTCAGAAAATAGATCAGTGGTTGACAGGGTTGGGAATGGAGGAAGAAGATTGATTATAAAAGGGCATGAAACTTTTTCTGTAACAATGGAAATGCCGTATTTTAATTGTGATGGCAGTTACATGGCCATATACATTTGTCAAAATACATAAAACTATATATTTTAAAAGAGTAAGCTTTATTGTATGTAAATTATATTTCAGCAAATCAAAACAAAAAACCATTATGTGTTTCTGGGGATCATCAGGATTTGTACACCCCCGGCAGAAAGAGTATTTGGGATTGAACAGTGCTAGGAAAGAAAAAACAATGCTTAGCAAATTCCCAAGTTGTTGGTTTTCAACATGGCAGAAAGGCCCCGTCAAATAAAAATATTATATGGCTAGAATTATTTTGTTAAAACCAAAGTTAAAAGTGCACATACTGAGAAAATCATTTTAATTTGGCAAACTTTGTGAATGCCTTCTAAGTACCAGGCACTAGGCTAAGCACCACGTGGGAGGGAAACAAATGCGTGAGACACAAAAGTGTCTTCAGGGACCCCCAGTGCAGTAGATCTGAGCCACTCATCCATGCACTCACCATCACTCACGATTAGCAATCAGTCAACAGCTTTAATATTGTGTTGCTCTGTGGAGTGCCTGAAATCGAATTCAGGAGCACTGCCCTTTGATAAGGGCATATGAAGCAGCAGGCTTTGAAAAATTGTTCTGAGACCATCTCTGATCCTTGGTGCCTTTCATCACTTTGCCCCTTTTCTGCACTAGAACTTGAGACTCGACAATCATGAACTTCCCTCCAAGTTACTGAAAAAGGCCAGTAAAGGATCTAAGCAGTTGGGTTCACTGATCTCTTCAAGAGCTAAACCTCTAACTATCCCAGGGAGCTAACCACAGGGAATGACGAGAGGCTCGAGACTAGTGCAGATAACAAACAGCCTTGGGGAGGAACTTCAGAACCCTCAGCAAACCATGTGGACCAGGCGACAAAACAAACAAAGGGGGCTTTTAGAGGGGCAAAGTGGGGAAAAGGAGGCAAGACTGAGACAGACGTGTATATTGAAGGGAAACTGAGAAGGGTATTTGGAGAGAACATGGGAGGCCTGACCTTTCTGAACATTTTTGTCTTTTCCAAATTGAAAATATTTTTTGAAGAGGAAAGAATAACTTTCCACACAAGAAATGAAGTTTTTAGCATTACAGTTTCTTCGACTTTCTCGGCTTTTTCTGTGTGTAAAAACAAAACTTGAAAACACATACATGGGACTTTTTCTTGGGATCTGACCCTAGGATCGGGTGGAACCCGTGGGCAGAAGCCAGGCCGGCGCCCGGGACCTGTGCACCACAGTGAAGGCTAATGCTCGGTTTCTCGCATGGGGACTGTGCTAACTACCACATGCTTTTCCAATTGCTGATACAGTTATTTTGCTAAGCATAAAATGCCACTGTCTTTCTTGCAGGAAGATTTTTTTTCTTTTTGGCATTTGTGTAAATGACCTGAGACTGCGAGTCTGGTCACAATCAAAGTGTCTGCACATTAAAGGGAACCAGCCATGATTAGTTATAACAACTCAGATTAGCCGTTATATAAATATTTACCACAGGGAACAAGAATTGTGAAAATAACACTTAATGCTCATGTTTATGTATACCTATTGCCACTCGACTCGCTCTGTAGCTATCATATTACTGGTTGGAAACTCATTTTCAAATGGAAACTTTAACAATTATGAAAAGATTTTTGTAACTCTGTCTTTTCTGCTGTGTTTCACCTGGTGAGATGTCAGCCTAGGCTACTATACACAGGACAGTCGCTGGAGGCCTGTGGGTCCCACTGAGTCCCCATTTATTCAGCAGACACCTATTTTCTTCTACTATTGACTGTTACCTCTCTGGCCCCAACTACTATCGTTACAACTAGACTTCTGGAGGTCCTTCTGTGATCTCTCTAGCATAGTGATTTTTCTCAACGCTGGCTGACTGTACACTAGTACCCCCTGGGAATCTTAAAATCCCTTGTGGCCCCGACAGCGCCCTCAGACCAATTCATTTCTGGAAGTGGGGCCCAGGCATGAATTCCAACATTCAGCCAGGGTGGAGAGCCACTAGTAGAGAAAAAAAGAAAATCAAACCTTCATATGTCTTTCAGGTTCATTCTGAGTTTTAATTTCTTGCTGCCTCCACCCCTTGTGACAGAGAAACATTACGGTCACATTCTGTGTACATATCGTGTGTGGGTCTTTGAAGTTAGTCCTTCCTAATCAGGGGTTTACCTGTCATCTCATTTATAAGCGAATCTTTTCTATTAGAGACCAATGGATATTAAAGAAGACCAAACTGTTTGCTCTTGAGACATTTTCCTTGATTTGTCTTCATCATTTAGTTTCAGATGGCGTCAGTAACAATACATTTCTTGTGCGTGTTTGCACACTGGTTTCTGTTGCCAAGAGAACGGAGGTGAGTGGAAAACAGCTTTCTTGTTACTTTGTAACTAATTTCAATTCAGATGTGATAGTAGAGGCTAACTTAGAGCTGAAGCACTGGGCACCATATATGGATCAGTTCAACACAATTTAATGAGGTGCCTGGATTACAGTATACGATCAGCAAATGTTTGTTGAATGAATAAATGTATAAAATTCTACTTATTTGTGGCAACATGTGTGACCTTTCTATAGAGGACAATATATAGATAAGCACTCCAAACAAATCCCACTTTTTATCCTGGTTTGATTTGCCTATAATCATAATGACCTGGAGGAAGAGTCCAAAACAGTAATTCAGCATTCAGGCTGAATTATCTTGGAGGAAGACAGAGGCAGACTGATGGACAATAAGACTCACAAACACAGTCCTCTATTCTTTCTATTTGGAAGAACAAACTCAGGAAGCAACTAAAAATGTGCAGGAGAAAATATTAACTGACAATAGCTTATTAAGACCTACATATTAAATGAACATCACTATGCAGGAAGAAGAAAGCTTAGCTATTCCAGTAGATCAACCAGATGTCTGACCTGAAGTACAACTATAGAGGCTGCATAGTTATCCATTTACAAAAGCTAATTCATAGTGTTGGTGATGTATTTAGCTGAGGGAAGACGGTTATTATGTATTTGTAATAACGCCCCCAACACACCTGGCCCGAGGACCACCGCTGGATGATGTACAGAGTAATGCGCAGACACTACTTCCTCTTTAGCTGTTCAAATCTGAGAGTTGCAAAGTGGACACGAAGCCAAGAATTGGTCAGAGATGATGACCAAAATCTTAGAGAGAAAATGCTAGTAAATGTGAGGACAACTTTCAAGAAACAGAATCAGCAATTCTTAAAAATCACTAAAGTAAGGATGTATTAATGTTCAGATTAGATTTTGACAAAACAAAACAAAAAGAAAGGTTTAAAGAGGCCTAAGGGATAATCTCATTACTGAAAAATACAAACTTAAATAAAGTAAACAGAAAATTGTTTGACTCATAGTCTCCTTACTTCTGCTTGCTTTTTTCTTGCTTCCGCTAAGTCTCTCAGAAAGTCCCTGGTGGGGCTTTGAAGGGACACACACTTCTTGACATATATTAAGCAGGTCAAATCCAGATGTATGTTTTTTGAATTAAGATGGCTTATTTAAAGCAATAAAAAGCTGCCACAGAATAGCCAAAATTATAGATATTAAGAATGGAAAAGACCTATTAGATCATCAAGTCTGTCCCTCAGGGCCAGTGCTGGAGAAGCAATTGAAAAAAAAAATGATCTACTCCCTCCAACTGTTCTCTGTGGTTAGCAAGACAAAACACTCAAACAGAAATGAGTCTTGGAAATTTATGACTAAAATGCTGAACTCTCTTTTTTTTCAATTTGCTCTTTGTCAGAGTCTGGAGAAGCAGGGTTTATTGTGTTATTGTTTTTACATATTTTCTTCCTATCTATATTTATCCATCCATTCATCTAAATGTATCTGCATTTGTGTGTATGTACAAATCACACAGATGAGCTGTGAAGCCACCACTTAATGTTTTTCAGTTACTTCTTGCACAGTCACATTTATCTTTGTAAAAAAGTGCTGATACATCTAGAGGTCCAGATTCAGATTATATTCAAGATCTGCTAGTGTAGGAACTGCACCCACAGAATACACCTTCTCTTTTCTGGGAGTTCGGGATCTAATGGTGAATCTGTGAGTGCGGACAGATGGTACACGGATGATGGACTGAGTCCATGAGACAGAATTCTAGACAGAAGCTTCAAGGACTGGAGGATTGTTCCATATGCAGAGACTATAAGGAGGGACTAATAGCTTTTAGCTTTCCTCATGGGAATGGTTTCAATAATTTAAAATAACACCTTCCAGGAGACTTTTTAGATAGATTTTTGAAGCATTTGCATATAAAATTTACCCTAGTGCAAGAGTAGAATAAAGCCACATGAATGTCTAAGAAATAAGAAAGGGAATTTCAAACTGGCTGGGATGAGCAGAATGTGGAGACACAAGAGGCTCCCCTTCCCAGGTAGACAGGCAGTCTTGGAGGGACACAGGTGTGACCACAGCAACCGGCATGCCTGTGTTTGGTGCCCCCCTCAGTGAGGGCTGGCAGCACAGACTACCTTAGAAGGCAGTTAAGAGGAAATGGATCTAAACACAAATTGATCAACCAAAACAATTGTTCTCTAAAACTTGTGCTGGCTCTTAGTGAAATCAGCAATGAGAAAAGTGTGATTTCTTTAATAAGGAGTCATCTCTAAGTGGCTATGTGTTTTCTCAAAGAAACTTGTTAAAACGTTCCCCAAACAGCCTTTTAAATTTCTATACTAATGTAGACATGTTGTCGCCTTCTAGTTTCCTTAAAAATGTGATAGAGTTTTTTTTAAAAAAAGATTCCATACGGTGTACTATGACCTTGTATTAAAAACACATAAAAGTCTTACGCTGTGAAACACTGGAGTACCTTCTTTAATTGAGTTAGTTGATGAGATCTTGGTGTCTGGAGTTATTTCTATAAAAAGCTGGGCATCAAGCCCTTGGTCAGGAACATAAACTCCTACTGAAGACTGTTTCTATGGGAAAACCGAACACTGACTCACACCATTTTGACTTGTCAGGCCTTTTCCAGGAACCTAACCTGCCAAAGGGATGAAGATTGACTCCTTGTTTAGAGAAGAGGGGCCCCAAAGGCAATGCCTATAAATTTGGGTGCCAAAGGAAATGGAAAATTCATCATCCTCAGACATTTGAAGACCAATTCATGATAATGATACCAATATCTTCTATTTTCCAGCCTTGGGGAAACTCAAAAGACGTTGTTTCTAATTTTTACTGTATTCTAGTGAGGAAGGAAGAGGCTTAGAATCAACGATTTTAAAAGTATTTAAGCCAGAATTAGGAAAATGGGCACCTGAGGGAAAGTAATTATAGGTGACACCAGACAAACTCCCCACTGTAGTTACCTTTTCCATTTGGCTTTCTTTACCTCTCAACTAATTCCACTCTTCTGTTTTTCCCCTAATTATGCACTGTGCTTGGCTGTGACATGCTTGGACCTTGCTCAGCTTCATTAACGACACTGAAAGCTACACCGTGGGGCTGTGAACATATTAACATGGCCTCCACCTTGAAATGGCTTTAGAGGTCAAATTTTGACGGGCTTCAATTTTACATTTTTTACTTCACTTCTTCTGATTGTAAGGCTATTGAAGGACTTACTCCTTTGAAAAGCTGAATGAGAAGGAACTCTCTCTTCTCCCATGCCTCTGCTTCCTCTCCCTGCCCTCCTTTCAACCCCCTACACAAGAAACGGTATTCATAAACATTAGCAGAAAATGAAAACATTAAAAATACTTGTCATCTTTATCTGCTCTTAATTTGGAGGACAGATTATTTTCATAGAAGAACAACTATGGTAAATTCTCTGTAAGTTTTACCTTTCAGTGTTTTACTAACCAAGCAGACCATTAGCTCACAACACAGTCTTGTTCTCTTACAAAACTAGTAGTTAATTCGCGTAAAATGAATGCTAGTTCTTACTTGTCTTTCTAAGCTAACCTTGGGCAAGGCAGAAGGAAGATGTGTTCAGGAATAATTTTGCTAGGCAACAATTAGATTTCACATTTTGTCTTTAGGAGGTTCCATTCCACCACCTAGTTCAAAACAATTCTAAACTAAAAGTTTTAAATGCATACCTTACCATTTCTAAATAATGTCCTAGTGCCTGTAGAAAGTATTTTACCTAACGGCTGCTTTTCTTTTCTGGGGAGTAAAGAGAAATAAGCCTTTGTTTTCTTTATGACAGTTATAAAGGCTAACATACTGTGATTACTCTGTGCTAGGCACTATTCTAAGCACTATACTTGTGTTAATACATCTACCTTGTACAACAATTCTATGAGGTGGGTGCTATTGGGAAGGCTATGGAAGTTGCCCAGGGTCACATATCTACTAAGTGGTGGAGTCATGATGTGAACCTAGGCAGTTGCTGCAGAGCCCATGTTCTCACGCTCTACTTGGAATCATTGATATCCTCGGGAAGTTCTGAATCATCACAAGAAATGTGCACTCAACAAATGGATGCGTGTAATAAATACATGTTGTGTGCTTACTCTTACTGTATACCCAACCTTGGGCTGTGCACAGGAGGTAGAATGAACAAGACACAGACATCACCGGTGTGGCATGCAGTCATTTAAACAAATGAATAGTTATACTATGCTCAGGGCTTAGAAATGCACAGAGAGCAAATTAGAAAAGTAAAAACAGAGGTGGCTCCCAAACGGGGGATACAAATGAATTCAGGAATGGTGATAACAGGCAAAAAGAACGGGCTGAAACCAACTTTCCCAAAGCAAATACTTTGCACTAGCATTTCTCTGCGACCTCTCGTATTAACTCCCTCAATGGTCTCCCTGCTCCTCTTCCTGCCTATAGGATACTCTCTTCACAGCAGTCAGAGTGATCCTTTACCTTCTCTGAAAAGAAGCCATCAGTCAATCAGGAAAATCTAACATCAAAAGGTAGATACTGTGAGTCATTCCGCTCCTCTGTTGAGCTCAGTTCTGGAGTGGGTAGGTTAGTGGGGTCAATGTCACGGAATAGCCTCCCTCTGTGGAGGTTCCCCTCCCTGTCCTCATTTGCTACCTCCCCCGCCCATTCCTCTTTTCTTTGCTTAAGCCTCTTGTAGACCCAGCTCCAATCAGCTTCCGCCAGCCTCTTTCTGCATGATGTTCCAGTTGCTACTCATCACCAAAACCAAACTAAAGTGAAATGCAAACATTTAATATATCTTAAATGTGATTTAAAAATATTATTCATACAAAAGTAAATAGAAACTTATTTGCCACTTAGATAATTCTTTTCTCTTTTAAAGGTTTTTCAACAGGATCTAGAAACATAATAGCTGTCTTCAAATACCTGAAGGTCTATCTTATGAAATAGGATTATTCTACCCCTTAAGTTCCAAGAAAAACCCCAGAGATAAAACAGTATGTCCTTATCTAAAAGATAAAAATGAAAAGGAGGAAGCACAAAATATATTCTTGATGAGGTACATGTAAAATGAAAACAACCACTGAGTTCTTTTTCCTCATTCAGTTCTGCAACTTGAAGTTCTTTGGCTATCAAAGAACATTCAGATCTGAATGAGGAACTTATGTTTTCTGATTTTAAAGCTTGGACTTTTCCTATCACAAGGAATTGTATATAAACATGTTGCACTTTCTAAAGAGGATCATGTAACACAGTGTGCTTAACTTTGCCCTGCTCCGCCTGGGTCTTTTTGCCATGGAGGAAGGAGGTGCTAATGTGCTGGAGCCCTGTTTTTCGGGCTGGCCAGCTTTGATTGGCAGATGCTTCTACTGAGGCAGCAGTTTTTCATCTCCCAGGCTTTATGGCCCACACTGTAACAGATAAGGGGTAGCAGACATCCTGTCTCTAGTGCACTCAGAAACAAATGCAAACTAATGCAAAACAGAATCAGAAGGCACAGTTTTTCTTATTTTGTTCTCCTAATGAAACTGTCATCTTTATTTGTAGAATGGTTTCTTCATATCGTTCCACCCTTCCTGCTGTTCAGCCACAGGTATTGACCTGAAATGTGCTGTATTTGACTCTTGGTCAGTGCCAGCTTCTCAAATATTACAGGGAATCAAAAGTTAATATACAGCAGAGACTACTTTGACAGAAATGATATGAGCATGTGTGTATAATGCAGACAAATATCAGATATATTCTTGCACTATGCACACCCATTATATGTGTGTTCACATTTTCCTCCCTCTTTTGGTTCAAGGACAGCATTTAGCTTTTCCCTCCACTTCTTCTGATCAGGAACATTTTTTGGCTGTCTAGAAGGCAGCCAAGTATTCACACTCTCATTACTCTTATTTAATAACAAGCCTCATAACAGCCTGACACTATGCCTATGCAAGCTGATTGTCTTTTAATAGTTTCAATGAAAGTTGTGCAAGAAAACAATATTCTACAATTCTGGATCTCCCGGGACTATGGTCATTCCCAGAGGTGAGTGAGTCTTTGCTGAATCTGCTACTTTATGAGTAAAACAGGAAGGTCAGTCCTCTTTTATTGTACCTTCTCATTTTTGAGAAGCTGCCCAAATAGTTCCAAGTAGAGTTGAAGCAAAGTTATTAATGTCAAGAAGCCAAGATCTTTCTCCATGGTTTGCTGAATGAGGAAGGAAGAAAACTGTTTGTACTCAGCTGTCCTTTGCTTCTTTTACTTGAGCCAAAGAAGCAGGAAGGAGAGGGAATGAATAAGTGAAAAGAGATGGTGTTTATCTTTTAACAATATTGCAATGTTCTGCCTGCACTCGGCTCTGGCAGCCTAATGTGGCCATTGCGTCCTCAAGACAGACAGTCTCTTCTTGGGGACGACACACTAATTATAGTGCTTCTGCCAGGGGAACTCACACATGCAAAACGTTATGTAAAATATAATTTCTTTTTCTTAAGAACATTCAAGATCATTAGACATGGTTCCTTCACCACTAAAAAGTCAGCCCCAAAGTGGAAACAAACGGCTTCAAGTATTCGCAGTGTAGTTCCTGCATCCATTTATGAAAATACAGTAAAGGTGCCCTGAAATGTGGTTGGACATTTCATGCTGCACTGTTTTTCTATTTTTCCAGCTCTCTAGCATGTGTCCTCTCGCCCTATATCACTTTAGTTTCACTGTATTTCACATATTCACGTAGCAATAGCCACAGCTATTACCAAATAGTTGGGCTTTGAGGGAGCTAATGAATAACAGGAAGCAGCCCAGAAGCTTGTTGTAAATTAAACAAACTCCTTATAAATTAAACATGGTAACATATGAACACAAATGTAGGGCATGACAACATGACATAACTTTTAAAAACAGCAATTAAATGTATAGCACTGCTTTCCCTAATGATGTGCTGTGCTAATTTAAGGCTAAGGTGATGATTCTGTTGATTTAACAGTTTAACATGGAACTCATAAATGAGAATAAAATCCGTAATAAAGAAATCATGGGGACTTTAGCATTTATGAGTAGAGAATTATGTATGTTATTAGATGGGAGAAAGATACACATTTCAATTCAATCAATTTTCTACATCATAAACTAACTCAAACATTTAGGCTGAAGAGTAAGCAGTCTTTTTAGATTCAGAGAAACACATCCCTTTATCAAATATTCAGGTTCTCAATGGAATATTAACTGGTAAATTACCGTTTTCCTTTTGTCTACATTTTGCTTCTTTCACACTGTTTACCATTTTAATCTAATTTTTGCAGATAATCTGAAAATAGAAATGTGCTGCATCGCTTATAATACTCTCATCAAACATAAAGTACCAGAATGCACATGTGAGCTCTACACTAATGAGGCAAAGGTAGAGAAAAACGTCTCCTCTGAATGCATTTGGTTTGATGAAGGAAAGTGATGTTCTGTTTGGGGAATAGCTTCGCTGGAAGGGATCTGACTGTTGTAATCTTTTGCACTCACCGACTTACTCTGCTTTAGAGAAAAAAATCCAGATGAATAGGTTGATTTTTAATATCCATGCTTAGCTCAATGTTAACTGGCTTCATTTTTTTAAAACTGTATACTTTTCAGATAAATAGGTGATCTAGCTTCTACAATCACATTACTATTGCTATTATGTGGTACTATGAACAGATTTGTTTAAAAATACCTTTTTACTCTAGAGGCCAGATTGTTTTAGTCCATTTTTCCTATCTAGGGCCTTGGATATACAAAAATCCCTATATAAAACAGCCACTTCCATACAGACAAAAATATTATTGGTAGAATCCCTAGGTGAGCAACTCTCAAGCTATTCAAAGTGGCAAATGGCGATACGTTCTTCATCGCACTGATAGAGTAATCAAGTACACTTTCGTGTTAGTGGCAACAGGTGAATTGCTGATTACAGTGTTAGCAAGTACAAAGTGGGAGGAAAGCAGGGACTTCAGTTTTTGTCCCCTGAGCCTGTCACATTGAACTACTTGCAGATCTTGGAACAATCACATCATGCTCTCTTCCCCAGACTCTATACTTAATACTCAGGCTGATGAGACTGACCTTTCTGGTTCATTTGCTTAACTAACTTCCACCAGTCCTTCAGGTGTCAGCTTAAATGATACTTCCTGCAAGAAGCCTTCCTGACTGTTATGCCAAAGTCAGGCTTTATGTATGTGTCCACAGCACCTGCTGAACTTACTGCAGCACTTACTACATTATGGTTGCCATATACTTGCTTGTACGCTCCTCAGGGTAGGGAACGTGGCCTGTTCAGAAATTTGGTCCCAGACAGAGCCTGACACTTTGCCTACCATGCAGCCAGATGCCAATAAGTATTTGCTGAACAAACTAAGATGCTCACAGTGACAACAATGCCAATAATGGCTAAATTTATTGTGTGCTTATTATGTGCTATGCACTATGCTAAGCCCTTTACATTTAATTTTCACAATAATCCTACAAGGCAGGTTCTGTTGCCACCCTATTTTATAGGTGGAGAAACTGAGACACAGAGAACTTCTGTATCTGTTTGAGTTGATTTGTTTTAGGATGGCTTGATAGGTGAATTTAGTTTACACTGGGAGCAAAGGTGAACTGAAGGGTAATTGCTAATTGATAACAGATTAAAATAATTATTATGTTGAATCACATGAAACTATTGACATTCAATTGGTTTTGACTCACAAATATGGCAACTTCATACGGTTCAACCTCATATAGTGAGTTCAGACATAGCTTAGTCTTTAAGCACGTGCCCACCCTGTTCACCCACAGCTGGGACAAACACCACATGCCTGCATATTGTTAGGCTACAGGGTAATAGGTACATGGGTAGGGACCAGAGAAAGCATTTATGTACAAAATTCTTTGTAACTATGTCAACGGAGCCTTGTTTCCATGGTTTTCTGAGACTTAATGATCTCTTTGCCACACACAACTTTTTGTGAACAGTGACACTGGCTGTAAGACATTCTGCCTGTGTAGAGCAAGTCAAGGGTCCCAAAGAGGTCAAATTAGTAATAACATATTTTTCCATAGCTTTAACTCATATATGATGACCTAAAGCCAAAGGTAATAGAAAAGAAGAATTTGGAGTTGAAACTGATTTGAATTGCCAGTCCCCAGCGCTTTGGGAGGGCTGCTGGGCTGATCTGGATTGAGCTTTTCAGAGTCTGCAGAGCTCCAGCCTGATGCAGCCTAAAAAACAGACTTGATATAAAGAGGAAAAAAAAGTGCACTTAACTCAACACATGACAGTCTGTTCTCAAGTTGCCCGGAACCAGAATGTTTTATTTGTTTCACTCCAGAAGAGTGTGATACTGTCTCTCTTAGTGAAAGGTATTTGTGATGAAAATAACTTATAGGCTAATCCAAAGCTATGTAAGGCAAATGCTCACAGGAGGGAACAGGGCTAGTTTTCAAGGTGGAAACATTTTTCGAGTTCACTGCACATTTTTATTTCAAAATCTCCAAATTCAACAATTCTTCAGCCTCTGTAAACTTTCAAATGGAAAGCTCCAATATTTAGAGTAAATAATGTCTAAGCTTCCCCTTCATAGCAAGTTTTCTTTTTCTCCCCTGTCATAAGAGTGTTATATCCTGGCAAATGAAATACAGAACCCCTTTGTAGTAAAGCTATCACACTATACCACTCAGAATGTGTTGCTAATGAGGTTATTGCTTAATAGAACCATAGAAGAACATTGAAAAAGAAAATACCCTGACAAATGTGTTGACCAAAGGATGCCAATAACTCTCCCAGGGTCCTGTCCGAAATTCAAGGATTTTCAAAAAAAGTAAAAATGAACTTTAGTGTATGTGAAAAATCATAACATTGAAACATAAGTCCATTTATCTTTTAACTATTTTTCTAGTTCTCTTCCAAAATTTTACTGGTTATTAAAACACTGCTGTGTAAATAAAAATGTTCTGCTTTATAACTTACCCCCTATTTCTTGTCCTTACAGTATAATAATGTCATTGTTTTTTATATCACACTTATTCTCAAAGTAATAGGGCTTGGTGTGAAGGACTTTAAATAGCACACTGAGGAAAGCCTTCTGCAGAGAAATGAGATTAGGGAATCAAATATAGAATGGGGAGTTCAGAAAATGACTCTGAAGGACTTCTATAGTTCTGAGAGTCCTTAAAGAGTTTATATGCTATGATTTTCACTGAGAGAAGCAGAGCTCTTCATAAGCATCCTCCTGTCTGCTAAGTGGGCTGAGTGGTCCACTGATAAGGTCATGGAGAACGTACCACCAGAACTGCAGTGAAGCCATTCAAATGCCCAGATTGGGAATATAGTTGCAAAAAAAAAAATTAACATGTTTCTTTAGCATATATCCTTTGCCTTGATGAGTCATACATAAATGACTAGTTCTCTTTGGAGATAGTCATGATTCATGCACCCAACTCTCTTGGGTCATTCGGACCACCCAAAATGAGAGCTCCTGACAGTCCATGAAAGGGCAACACTTTCAAAGATAAAACACAGCAGATGCTGTAATTAGAGTCATAGACTGTGGGAGCTGGAATGGGCGTTGGAGGTAATTTAGTTTAACCTTCTCATTGTACAGCTGAGCTTGAGTGAATTTTCCAAATGTTATTCAGCCAGTTAATGGCTGGACTGGGAGTAAAACCAGGTCTCCTGACTCTTATTCTACTGCTTTTGCCATTTTAGCAGGTTTCAGCCATGATATGCTGCTTAAACAATATCAGTAAACCCAGGCACTATCAAGACTTAACAGGAAGGTATACCATTAACAAGAGACCTTATCAGAAAACTCTATCTAATTACTAAAAATTTAAGTTGAGGGATAACTTTGTACTCTCTTAGAATGAAAAGGCGAAGGGAAGTGTATGAACTAGGACACAATTCTAAAAGAATCTAGTATGTTTTTAAAAAACTACATCAAGATTAAAAAACATGCACTAAAAGTAGAACATTTACTCTAACTTGGAAAAAATTTTTGTCTTTATCCCATATGTTGTGCCCATGAGGAGCGAGAAATTTCTGTCATATGAAATAGTAAATTTGTCTTCAATGATAGTATTTTATACTAAAAAAAGTAGCGGACTGGGAATCAAGAGGCCTGGTTCTATTCTGGGCTCTTCATCAGTTCCCTGAGATACTCTAACTTTCTGAGTCATAGCTTTCTAGCATGAATTGAAAGGGCTGCTGTGTGTGAGTGTGCTCAGAAAGCCCAGGAGGTTCTGCAAGGGTCCCGGAGCTGACACGGGGCTGGGAGCAGAGTGTGGGGAGGCCAAGCTCGAAGTGCTGAGTTTCCCACCCCAACCTCAGCTGGGCAGGCCTGCTTTGATCTAATTTTGATATTCAGCTAATATGTAAGAGTTTGTTTGAAGAACAAGTTATGTGGTAAAATTTCAAAACCACCAAGAACTTGAAAGCACTACAATATTCCCTCTAATTCAGATGTTTGCTTCCCAGCTTTAAGGCCCTCCAATGACACCCATCAAGGATGAAGGCCAAGCTCCTAAATACGGCATCTGCATGCCTGAGCCCCCAGCTCTCCTGACCCTCCCATCGCCAGCCACTCCCCACCAAGCACTCCACGCTTTAATGGCTTCAGGTTCTCGGCAATGCTCTGGCCATGCCACGCTGTTTCACACCTCCCCGGAACTCTACTTTTACTCATGTTCCCTCTGCATCTCCTCTTTCTCTGCTTGGCTAAACTACTCTTATCCTTCTAATTCAGCTCAGGCAACCCTTCCTCTAGGAAGTCTTCTTCAAATCCTGGGACGAGGTGAAGTACCCTCCTTTTGCTCCCATTTCATCCTGTCAAGGATTATCAAAGTAGTTAAGTGTTACAATAAAACAATAACTATACTGTGTCTTTCAACTGGGCTGTAAATGTCTAATAGGCAAGGCTGTTCTCTCTTACATTTATTTGTTAAATTATTGGTGCCTAAAAGTTCTATAAAGACTTGCCAAAAGAGGAAATTAAATAGAAAAGAAAACCTTGAACTTGACCAAAAAATTTAATTAAAAAGATCCCGAAGAAGCTCTTGATGATACATAGCTTATCCCTATGAAGGATCATTCTCTTATTATAAAAGTTAATTCCAAGCCAAAGGAAGAAATGAGTGTCAGCAAGGATTTGACTGCATGTGATATGGTATGTGTTTGCTACGAAGCACTAAGGTAGAGCCAGAGAGAGCAGCACTCAATTTAAAAACTTTTAACAACTTCCCTCAAAGAAAATCTTTAATTAAAAACAAACAAACAAACAAGTTAACTAGAGAAAGGGTGAGTATTTATATGTAGGATATTCATATATATCCATAGGATATCTTTCATGCAACTATTCATTAGTTATTTATCAAGTACCCGCTACTTTTACCAGTCACTCTTACAGATGCTGAGGATGCATAGGTGTGAGCAAAATAGGCAAAGTCCATACCCTCATGCAACATATTATTGTGGGAAAAATAGACAACAGACACAAATAAATAGTATGGTAGGGGTAACAAATGCTGAGGGGAAAAGGTAAGTTGGGCAAGAGCCATGGGGACTCAGCAGAGGTGATGAAGCTAGGATTAGCCCGTGAGCCGAGGAAACACTTGATCAGAGACCTACGGGCAACAAGGGGTTAGTCGCACAGACAGATGACAACAGGGTGAGCTAGGTGCCAGAACTCCAAGTGGAAGGGCTTTGAGCTAAGAGCCCAAGGGGGTATTTGAGGCACAGGAGAGGGGCCAGTGCGGCTGCAGCAGAATGAGCAACAGCGTGGGGAGTGGGAGATGTGTTTGGGGAGACTGCCAGGGGCAAGGTCATGTAGGGCATCGGATGTAAAGACAGGGAGTGCACAACATGAATGAGGTACAATGTTCTCCAACCTTCTAAGGAATTCTGTTGTAAAAGGGCAGGCAGGAATAGTAATAGCAAACTGAACTGTCAAGGACAGGACTCAAGATGGGGGAGCCTGAATCTGCTCAGACAGGAGGAAGAGAGCACAGGGAGAGAACTTGGGCTGAAGAAGGACAGTTCAGGCAACCTGCTTGACAAAGCAGTGAGTACTCCTTCCTCAGAAACAGGCCCAAGACAGAAAAAAGAAGTTAGACTACAGAAATTTGAGGTGAAGAAAATAATTCAGAAAGCCTTCAATGGACTTGGGTTTTTTTTCCTTAGCAAAGCAGTTTGCTTGCCTGAGCCCTGGGGGCAAAAGTGGGGCCTGGGGGCGAGGGAAGTGTTTTGGGACCGTTCCAGGGGGGATGCTAACCAACAGACCCCTGCCGTTTCCTTGCTTGACCCCGACTTGGTGAGGAGATGACACCACAGGTCTACACGAACTGTACTTTGTTGTCTAACTGGTAAACTGGGAAGAGAAAAGCTCGCAAAGGATGAAATTAGAAGGCTCTAGCAGGAGTCAAATGAGGTTCCGTCTCTCTGTGCCGGCTGTGGGGTGCCAGGGGTCCAGGGGCAGAAAGCACCACAGGATCTGAAACCACTGTTTGGCTTCGAGAGAAAGTTCTGGCTATACATCTTTATCATTCCTCACAGCCTCAAAGGCTGCTTGAGTGGAAGTTCTAAGATATCCTTCAGCTGATAAAACATTGGCTCACAGTAGGGCAAGTAGGAAGGAATGACTGAAATCAGTACCAAAGCAAATCATTACCAGGGGCTCTGCTTAAGTCAGAGCACATTTAGTTAATAGCTATTCCTCAGGACTAAAGAACATCCAAACTCTAGATATTCCTAGAGATTATGGAGAGGAAAGTGAAAGGAAGTATCACTACCATACTTGATTTATTTATTATTTTTAATAGTAATTTTTTTACTTTATTGTTTAATTAAATTTATTGGGGTGACTGATTAATAAGATTATATAGGTTTCAAATGTACAATTCTATGATACATTATCTGTCTATTGCATTGTGTGCCCATCACCCAAAGTCAAATCATCTTCTATCACCATATATTTGACTACCTTCATCCCTTAAGGTCCTTACACCCCCGTTCCCACTGGTTAACCACCATGCTGTTGTCTGTCTCTGAGTTTCAGTTTATATCCCGCATATTAGTGACATCATATGGTCGCCACCGAACTTTAACTGCAATTGTTAAAATGGTGACAACTGGAATAAAGTATTCTCTTTCTTAAACAAAATGAATTAAGCAGTCACTGTAATTACTAAAATTTGGGCCATACATAATGAAATCCTCAAATCACTTTTTAGATAGTTATTTATAAAGGAAGATGCAACTTTTATTTTTAATGTAATTCATGTTACAATAAAGGGCAAATAGTCAATCTTCAATTCACAGTAATTTAAATTATGCATCTCCTACTACAGGATGATCCACTAACACCTAAGGAAGATTCAGCTAGTCAGAATCCCAACCTCCCTTGCTGTTTCTTCTAGCAAGTTCTTGGTTGTTTTATTTTTTTGTTTGTTTTTAAAAAGCAGTAATAAGCGATCCCATCCTCAATGCTAATTTACAATCACAGCCTGTATGTTCAAGCCCATAGCAAACGTGTATGACACATGGTAGAATCTCATTGGTTCACACCCCTGCTAAAACCACAACCCCCTCCCCCAACTTTCAATAAAGCAAAGGCCTCTTTACCTAAGTGCACATTAGCTGCTGGCTCAGGCAGGCTGCATGACATGGCTGCTTCCCCAGCGGGCAGGCGCACCACAGCAAGGCACTCATTAAGCTATTGAGTTTCATTCCAGTAACCGTTCAAATTCATTCTTCATTGTACCAGAAAGTATGTTTGTTTGATGCTAGAACTTTGATTTCCCCCCTCCAACTCTCCCTTCATACCCCCTCACCCCTGTTTTGGTATTTGTTCCCATGCTGACATGCTCACAAATATTCAGTAATTCTCAATGGGTCTCTTGGTCATTAGTGCAAATTAGTGAGGTTTTACTGAATATGGTCAGATTTGATTTGCCAAGTTCTTTTCCCGTTAAGGTTTTAAACCCATGTGTATTTCAAGGGAAATCTAATTTGTAGGTTTCGGATTCATTTACACTCAACTCACAAACGTGGTTCTGTGAGTGCCTCCATAGCTGGTGTACAAGAAGCCACAGGAGCTGGTTTCCCTTCCTCTTAACAAGTTCTTGTTAGAATGTTTGCTTTGAAGTAGGCATTTGGACCATGCTGGAAGCAAACAGAACTTAAATCCTAGGAAAATGTAAAGTAAAATTTAAAAACCAAGTTCAAAACAGTTTTTCTTGCCCCAATGATTATGCTTTCTAAAGAAAAAACTCTAAGCATGGAACCATCCACTTCAGCCTTTAAGGATGATGTCACCACTGGCCTGCCTAGATGAGGCTGTGCCTCACAATGCTTCTACCTCACAGAGTGACAAGTAAATCATCTGAGAGTAGGTGGCTCTCTCTGCCTACACCCTGCCCCGTCCACTTTGTCATTTCACTGACTGTGTTAGCTGCCCTCCGATGCCCATGCCCACTTGGACGCTGTTGCTGGGATTCCTTCAGGTGTCATTCTGCCCATGCGGGTTCCCATCTGCACTGACTCCTGTCATTCCACCGTCTTGGCGCTCCTTGCTGCCTGTGCTCCTGCATCCCACCACAGCAACTGCGTCCTGCATTTCCTGACGTTCGCTCCGACGTTCTGACTGGATGGAATGATTCCTTGTCAGTAGTCGTAGATTTCCAATGCTACTTTTTGGCTGAGGTTCCCAACTGCAGATGACTGTTGCAGTGCAATCCATGACCCTTAAGCTTTTGCCTCCAGGGTGGGCTGCTTGTGATAATGACTTGCTTGGTATCTATCCTGCCCCACCCAAGTGGTAGACCTGCTGCTGATTCTGTGTCCTCTTTGTCACTCTGGATTGCTCTGAATAAATGGGCCAAATCTCAGTGCCATGTCTACTGCCCATTTCCACAGGGTGAGACCATTAGCAGCAGGTTGGGAGTGCTGATGAGACCTTGTGTCCTTGTTGATGGCATGAGCAGTGCTTAAAAAGACAGGCCATCTGTAGCAGTGTCAGCTCTTGTCCAAGTATCAAAAGTAAGTAATTTTCAATCTGGAGAATATGTTGGCCTGCCTTTCTTGTTTCCTTTAAGAGTGCCTGCTTGAAAAGACAAATAGCATATCACACCCCAAGGACTGTGGCAATACCAAAAAAGCTCTTCTTTACCAACTGTCACCTGCACAAACAATTCCATCCAGTGCCAGGGAGTTCATTTCAAGTGATGCTGGAGAAAAATAGCCATGGATGCTGCTAAATGCTATGATAACTCCTTGACAATGGTGAACTCTGAATAGTGAACAAAGAAAGGGCTGAGATATAAACCACAAAGAGCAATCAGACTCCAGTGGATTCAGAAGGACTGAATCCTTTACATTGCAACTGTTCTGAGAAATTTGTGACTCACTCAGGGACTAGCAAAAGAAGGTTGTTGACAAATATTCCTAACATGCGCAAAGTCAGTGTGTTTGTAGGTGTAAATACACATAACTATAGTTGTGCATATTATACATGCAAATGCAAATAAATCTAAATCAATTTTGCATTTCTGTGAGCCCCTTTCTAACCTGACTGGAATCTCCTCCTCTAACAGTTTGGACAGCACAGTGCACCACCCATTAGTGGATCTATGATAACTATCTCACAGCTACCAGTTAAGGAGCCCGTAGAGAGGACCCTCTGACTGCTAGGATAGTCATTCATTTTAACTCATACACAAACTCACCTATCAATCTCTAATAAGGTAACAACCACATGTCAGGAATCAGCAGAGTGGAAAAACATGTTTTTGCCTATTTCTCTGACCTCAAATTTACAAAGCAAAGCAAACATAGAAAGCAAATTTTATATACATACACACACATACACAAAGTACATGAATCATGAATGCCTATAAACAGACATCTCCTAGTCACCTGCAAAACTCCTTTTAAAAAAAAAAAAAGAGTTTTGACATTTTTCTTCATGCTCCCACTTCTGAGCTCTGTCCCTTTCAGTGATTTAAATGGTGGTGCTTTCAACAACTTGCATACATTACATACATTATAAACAGCTTCTACCCATTTGGAACAGTATTTCTTTATCTTACAACAAAACTCTTTCAATTAGCATGCATTAGAACCCAGCAAGATTTAAATGACGATCTGAAAGAATTTCATCAGAATAACACACTTAAGATTTGTGCATTTCATTGTACGAAAATTTTATCCTAAAAGAAAAAATGAACTTTAGTTAATATGCATGCGTAAGTATTGATGTCTGCAACTTACTTTGAAACAGATTTAAAAAATATGGTTGATAGATGAATGGAATAGATTGCGACAAGAATAAAATAATACTTGTGGGTACAGGTGGTGGTATATGGGTGTTCATTGTGAACTTCTATCAACTGTTCTGTAAAGCTGTGTGTTTTATGTGACAAAGTTTCCATAATAAAATGCTGAAGGAAAGTTTCATCAAAATGCCATTTCCACTTCTATTTCCTTTACACATGTGTTGGTAGTATATTTATTATTTCTCTAATTTTGGAAGCTCATAATATTTTGGATTTTTTGTTCTTATCTTAAAAAGGAGGATAGTGAATACGAACCACATGGAATAAAGAGAGGGCCCAGAGTGAAACACCAAGGGGAACTGCTATGGTTTATACTTTGTTCTTACATTGAAGCCGTAATGTAAATGTGACTGTATGTGGTGATAGACCTTTAAGGAGGTAATTAAGGTTAAATGAGGCCATATGGGTGGGGTCCTAATCTGACAGGACTGGTGGCTTTATGAAAGGAAGAAAAAGATCTTCCTCTCTCTGCTCTCCCCCTGAAGAAAGGCCATGCTAGGAGACAGCAAGAAAGTGGCCATTTGTAGCCAGGAAGGGAACTCTCACCAGAAACCAAATTGGCTAGGACCTTGACCTTGGACCCCCAACCTCCATAACTGTGAGAAAATAAAGGTCTGTTGTTTAAGCCACCCAGTTCATGGTGTTTTGTTATGGAGCCTGAGCTGACTAACACAAATTTCAGTTAAACATTTGTGGATATTCAGGTAGTCAGCATGCAACTAATACAGAGGAAAAAAATCTGAATCAGTATATTCAGAATTGGAATGACAGGTGGAAGGGGTTTTAGCAACCAAATCATTCGAAGTCTCATTTTAAGCGTGAGGAAACAGAAGTTCACCGAGGTCAAGTGACTTGTCTGCGGCCCTTCAGAGAGATGGGGGCAGAGCCAAGGGCTTTTAAGCCCAAGCCTCTTGACTTTTGCCCTGTTCACCACACCAGTCGGCTTCACTGACTCAAACCCCTTGAGCCAAGTGTTAGCAGCCAAAAGTCTAGTTACTTTCCTTCTATTGCTATCTCTTTTAAGAATTCAGCTCCATTTTTCTGACTTTGAACCCTTCTCTCTAATACTACCACTACTACTATTATTATTATTAGTCACAAATAACATACTCATACAGGATGACAGCTAAAGAGAAATCTTCTGAACAAATACAGGTGCGTGTAAGTACGTGCAAGTATAAGCACAAACACAGAAACCAACACCTCCATGTGGACAGATGCTGACTCAATCACACATTTGCAGGAGAGGCCTGTGTGCCCAAAGACAGCACATGTGCGTGGGGAAGGCATCTTACTTCCTAACAGGTGCCTGTTATAACACATACAAGCATTTTAGAAAAATAATAAAAATGCATTTGTTTTCCACATTATAATTTATAGTCTAATTTAGCATAGCATTACATCTTTATAACATTTAAAATATCCATTTTGATAAAACATTCTTATAAATAGACCAAGAAAATGAAGTTAATAAGCTTGTGTGTTTTATAGGGCAATAATAATGTATTTTTATAACACTTAAAAATGATATAAAATATAAAAATTGAACAATGTAATAATTGAACATTATTTTGTTAAAAAAATTCTTACAGAACTTTTTATTTAACTTTTCCACTAGGTAAACTTAGAGTATATGACGATAAATACTCGTAATGTTGGTGATACAATGAAAATGTGTCAATGACATCCAGAAATGATTATTTATTATTACCAGTCAATACTTAACTTTTTCTTTAACATTTCTTTAATTTTCTGCATTAATTTAATTTCATTATACTTAGCCACTGAACTGAACCACAAGACACATTCCATAATTTTTCTTTTTCTATTTATGTCAGCAGTAGTTTGAATCTACAACTATCTGATGTGTTAATATAATAATGTGATTGATTTCTCACCACTGAGTCTTCAATGTGTTGCAAGTTCTCAAGATAATTTCTAGAGAGTAAGTTCAAAAATATTTTCAGTAAAGGAAGCACTGTTTGGAATTGTAGAGATATTCAAGGACATTTTGTTTTCAAAGACACCTCTGAGAAATAATAGTCTGGTTGTATCTAAAAACAAAACAAACAACAAGAACAATAAAACTGGTCAAATTTTCTTCTAGTTCCACCTATCTTTTTAAAATGGCATCTGCATGGTCTGGGGCCGTGGCCCACCCTGAGGCAGTAACTGCATTGGAGACGGTGAGACTGACTTTTTGGGCATTCGCCCAAAGCAGATTCACAATTAGTGGGAAAGACGGAAGAACTCGTGAGCAAAATGTCTCTTTTAAAATCAAAGCATTACTTACTGATATACAGTGTAAATAAAATTCATTCTCTTTATCCAAAGAAGTAAGAACTGTGGAGACACACCTAAGGTTGGGTAAACGAGTGGTTACTTTACAGGCAGTGTCTGCAGAGTTGAGACAGCCACCGACTGCCCTAGGGAACTAAGTAGAAGTCTCTTTCACCTTCTTAGGTGGTGATGACCTGGTGGGATTTCTTAGTTTTGAAGGGAGCACTGAAGTTCTTTAGAACTTCTAAAGGTAAAAAACTTCTCATTCTTTACCTTTATCTGTAAAACAACCTCGGCAGAGGGTGACTGGAGGTCTAGCCATTTCAATGCTGTGATGATCAATCATGTATTTCAAAAACAGATAAATAAGTTCTGAAAAATACATATGCAAATAATGTATCTTAATAGAAGACTAAAATTCAAGTTCCAGCTCTACTACTGTGTGACCTCAGAAAATATCATTAACTTGCATGAGTTGTGGCTTCTTCATCTGAAAAATCATCACCACCATGGTCACCGCTAACACAGCATGCTTACTATGTTCCAGGCAGCCACTGTTCTAAGGGGTTTACATATTTTAACTCATTAAGTCCTTAAGAAGCCCATGAGAAGGCACTATTATTAGTCATATTTTCTATATGAGGAAACTGCGTCACAGAGACGTTAAATAACTGGCCCAAAGATAACACTCCATTGGGTTGTGAGAAAAATATAGAATGAGATGATTAGTGATAGAAGGAATCTTTAAGATCAAGTCTTTCTTAAAAAAAATTGATTGGAGAGAGAGAGAAAAAAACATCGAATAAGGGTAATTCAGCCATTGTTTTTAAAAATCCATTTTGACAAATAAACCTGAGATTCTGCTGAAAGAGTTGAGGCTAACTCCTACTCTTCCAATAAGTACTGAGGGGCCTGTGTGTGTCCTCTCTATGGAAAGGAGGCCTCCATTCTCC
>CM052541.1:104925917-104943401 GCA_028533065.1 Trachops cirrhosus
GGAGAATGGAGGCCTCCTTTCCATAGAGAGGACACACACAGGCCCCTCAGTACTTATTGGAAGAGTAGGAGTTAGCCTCAACTCTTTCAGCAGAATCTCAGGTTTATTTGTCAAAATGGATTTTTAAAAACAATGGCTGAATTACCCTATAGTCCATTAGTCATCCTACAGAAATGTAATGTTAGAAAAATGTTCACTTAAGAGTTAGTGGGGGTCAAAATATGAAGTATGTATGTAAAGCAGTTCTTGACTGTGGTCTTTTATTCAATAGAAATTTCCTCCTTTAAATTCCCCAGTCATTGGCTGTAATATAACCTAACCTTTAGCATTCGTACTTATGGAGAAGAGATGAAGCTCTTGACTCCACATGTTTTTTTTCAAACTGAGCCCAAATTGCTCTTTTCCTAAAGACTAGATCCTGCTTGGCTGCTGCGGTAGCCAGCTCCCAAGATGGTCCTCAATAACCCTTGCCTCCTGGCATCCACAGCCTCGTGTAGTTCCCTCCCATACTGACTTGGGGCTGGTGACAACAGCTTGTGACCTTTGCGGCTGGTCACAGAGGGCACTGAGGGCCCCACCTTGCTCTGCTGCATGGCTTGCTCTGGAAAAAAGCCAGCTGCCATGCACTATGAACACTTAAGCAGTCCCACGGAGAACTGAGGTCCCCAGGCAATTGCCAGTGCTAATCCATTCAGTCATGCAGTGAGACACCTCAGAAGTGTATCACCTAGCCAAAGCGAACACCTGGCTGAGTTTTGACTCTAACCGTGTGGGAAACTATAGCCAGAACTTCTCTACAATGCTCCCCCCAGATTCCTATCCTATAGATATCATGATTACTGTTGTTTTAAGACACAAAGTTTTGGGGTTGTTACAGACATAGTAGATATGAGACAATAATAACGAATGCTGCTACTAACACGGAGCATGCGACAGCTTACTATGGTTCTCTTATAATTCATAAACCACCACCATCCCACCAGCTGCCACAGACTGTACTATTATCAATGATCATAGTGGGCTGAATGTCAGCAGTTATGTTACAGTCAGATTTAGATTTGGTTGGTATGGGCATTATTGTTTTGGGAGGTGATTTTTTAAAAACAATCATACACAACATGGCTGTTTCCACTGTGTGAGATGCTGACTTCACAGGCTTGGAAAATTGCTGATTTGACAAAATTATTTGTAAGATATGTTTATATTTTCTTCAATGTTATGTTTGTAAAAGAGAAAACTTGCTTAGTTTACTTTGTGAAGATAAGTTTTGATATCATGTCTTGGGCTGTGATGGAGTGAGGAACTGTGGAGGCTCAAAACAAGGAGAATGTGAAAGAGCAGCAAGAAACAAATCTCTCTGCTGAAATCCACCGTAGTGACTTTCCAAGAAAAGAAATTTTAACAACTCTTCAGTGTCCAACGGGATTCATTTCAACCAGTGCAAAAATGTAGCAAGATTTCAGAAAGATATTTTAAAAAGCTAGGCACTGGGCACTGGATCTCAATTCTAAACAGAAAAGAAATGCTACACATGAATTCATGAAACTTGCCTGGCTGCCAAAAGTTTGATATTTCACACTGGTACCACAAGGAAAGCGTTTAAGAGGGCTGCCAACCATGCAATCCTGCTTCCTAAATTAGACCCATTCCATAGTAAAGGAAAGTTACCTTCACACTCCAGAAAGCCTTTATGACAAAACTACTCTGTACCTGGGACTATGCAAAGAATTGCAGAAAGGCAGGTTTATACAACTCCTGATATATCAGATACTGGGACACTAAAATACTCACGTGAAAAGTTAAAAAAAAATCCCTGACATACTTGGTTTGTAGAACTTCCTACTGGCTCTGCCTACTCTCAGCTAATATTTTCTTTAAACTATTTAAAAATAGGCTATTTGAAATTGGTTAAGAGCTCCAAAGTATAGCAAAGTTAATGTTAAATAGCAGCCTTTCTCCCATCTCTGAACACATCCATCAACAATCACTCTCATCAGTTTCCTGTGTCTCTCCAGAAAATCCTATGCATATACGAGCGCATACATAAATGTACGTTTAGACACAGACTCTAGACAGATATTTTCCCCAATTACCCTCTTAATATAAATAACACAAACTGCCTTTCTTTTGTTCTATGTGGGTTTTTTTGGTTACCAACATATTTTAGAAACTATTTGTTTATCTTTATCATGTATTTGATTCACCATCCATATTTGGGTATATTTCTGGTCTTTCTTGGATGTTCAGTTAACTTATTTGTGCATCAATATGAAACTTTGAATTATTAGAGAACTGTAATATGTTTTAATATTTGGCTAATTAATATTCCCTCCCCTGATTATACCTTTTGATAATTTTCCTAGCAATTCTTATATATTTGATTTTCTGTATGAATTTTAGGATTTTTTTCATCTCCCGCCTCAAATTTCAATTTTTTAAATCTGGGGTCAGAAGTGATGTATCTTCATTTAAGTCTCACACAGTCCTATGAAGTAGGTACACAGGTTATGTCTTACTCTATGCTATACTAATATAACATACACCAATTATCTTAAACTTTACATTTATCTGGAATTTTACTATTTATGAATATTCACTTTTAGCATCTCCTTCAATCTTAACCACTTCGGGACTAAGCAGGACATACATGATGACTGCACCATAGATGGAGAGGAGCTCATGGGCTTGTCCTCACGACTGGGAGGCTCCTTCCCCACACCAAAGGCGCAGAGCACTGTGAGCCTCTAAGAAACATTTTAAAAGCAGAGATGGCTTTAGTTTTATTGCTATGCTGTATTTTAGAAATGTTGGCACATTATCAAATTATTAAACTTCTAATGAAGTTTAAAACTTATAATAATACTGGCATAAACACAGTGAAATTTGAGCTTTCACGCTGATGGAAGCGCAAACTGGCACAGCCCTTTTGGAAAGCATTTGGGCAAAACACACACACACCAAAGGGAATCGGAGGAAGAAAGCTGCTACTGGGATTTCTGGGCTGCAGCCTACAGTTCCCTTCCTCCTCTGCTCCAGTGGGGTCCGCTTCCTCACTGTCTCTGGAGTGCCTCTGAATAGGCTCTCCTCTCTGCTGGCCTGCAGGACCCCCCCACCGCCCCTGTTCTCCTTTCCCTTCTCCCCTAGACCCTAAGTCTCACTTAGAGCTGACGAGGTCACACTGCAGCCCCACCTTTCCCGTTTCTCAGCTTTTCCCATTAGCTTCTAATTCTCACTCCTCCCTTCCCAGTTTGATCTATTCTCCTAGTTTCACTCCTCAGCAAATCCTGATGGGAACAACTGTTTACTTCATATAGTTTATATTTCAAAATTAATAAATGTTGTTCTCATTTTCCAAATTAAAATTAAATGATAAAATTTAAACTTTTTCAAACAATGCATATCCCCTCACTCACCCTATAGAATTAAAATAACTTTTCCAGAAATATCAACAAAACAAGTAAGAGATTCATTGAAATATTTTTCTTAGAATAATACACTTTGATCAGAAAATATAATTTTCTAAAAAATAATTTCTAAAGAAATTAGTTTTAAGATTATTTGTTTGTGAAATTTCTCCTTCATAATTAGGCCAATGTTTTCATTTCCTTGTCTGAATTTTCCTTTCATTTAGAAAAACCATTTTTCCTTAAATTAAACAATGGTTATTTCTTTTATAAATGAAGTAACAAAACTTAGATATAATTTTTTGTAAGCTTTTGCTAACATTACTTGTAACAAGCAATAGTTTATATCAAATAGCTGGGTAGCACAATTTAACATTGATTTCATTTTCTTTCACAGACCCTAGTTTATTCTTTATTTGAGAAATTTCTGTGGTTCTAACTCTTTCTTTGTTCATCTTGTACCTTCTCAAAATTAAATGTAATAATTTTAACTGTTTTTAGTCAGTAGCACTTTCACGTTTGAGAATTGCTGCAAGGTCAAATTTGATATCTATTTATCAATGTGGTCTTTCTTTGGGCAGATCCAGAAAATATCATAAATAACCTTCAAATTATTCCAAAGAATGTCATTGCTATTGGCAGAGCTGTGACCACAACTTCTAGTAACAAATTTGAAAGACTCTGCATTGCTCAAAGCACAAAAAATACTTCTGGAATTTCTGCCAAAATTCTAGATTATATACCTTATACCTTTTCCTCTGCCAGCTGCGCTAATACCATCGTGACGGTATTGACCTTCAGATGCTTCATAATTATTAAATAAAGCTAAAATTTTTATTTTAATGTTTGAAAATTTAATGGAATTGTTAAATATTTATTCAAAATATAATTGCAATTCTAATTTTTAATGCTCACCTAGCTGTCACTGTAAAGAGTGACTATTACACTTCCTGCACCTCATCTAGACCTGCATATATACACATTTCAGAGTAATATGAGTCGTCACTGTTTGTCAGCCCCCATGTGTGACTGTTGATACTGTGTTAATTTATGAGTACACATGGGCCTTGACTTAAAAGCTTCTGCAGCCCAAATCCTCCCCTTACTCTTACTTCAGCAGTGTCCACTTAAGACTCTGGCAGCAGACCTTCATTTTTTTGGCAATGGTTGCCTTCTGTGGGAGGTGGGGAGAATGTAAAATATATATAGCATAAAATTTGCCTTTTAACCATTTTAAAATGTGCGACTCAATGGCATTAATTACATTCACAATATTGAGCAACTACCACCAGTATCTATTTCCAAATATTTTTCATGACTCCAAACAAAAACTCTGTACCCATTAAGCAGTAACTCCACCCTTCCTCCTACCTCTGGAAACTTCTAATCTACTCTCTGTCTCTATGGATTTACCTATTTCAGATATTTCACATCAAGGATTCCTAAAGTACCTGCAATCAGTGAAGTAAAGTATGACATTTATCTACAGAGTGATTTCCTGTTGCCCTCACCACAATTACACCTCGCGCCCCCTGCTCTGTTCCAGGTGTTGGTGCTGGCGGTTCACAGAGATGTAGATGAACACTGGCTCTCCGTGTGCCAATCGCTGCGGCAGGCAGTGGAGCCCAGGAGACGTTTTTCACTGTTCTCTTCTCCAGGGTCTTACATGGTACTAATCACACATAAAAAATTCAAAACTATTGCTGATTGATTGGAAATGAATTCTTCCTTACAAAATAAGACCTTCATTCTTCCTTGCCCATCAGGGGAGCTGAGTTCCCTGGTCAGTAGGAGAAGCAAACCAGTCATACATCTCAGGCAAGGGAGAGAGGTCTCAAAGAACTGGGTCTCCCAATTATACATGGGATAGGTGATTTCTTCGCCTTTCCTTCCCATGTCTTATCTCCATCTGCCTAAGGAGCAGAATCCCCATCCTTCCAGCTGACAGTGTACATCAAGAAACCCTCCCCTTGTGCTATTTTTCCTTTGTTACAATCCTGAGAATTCTTCTATTTCTTCTCAAGAAAAGTAGAATCACAGCATCGCTGCAGATGTCTGCTTTTCTTTGGCATATAAAGAAAGATGAATTCTCCTACAGCAAGGAGACATGTGAAGCTGTCTAGTGATTTTATTTAGTTATATAACACAAAATATTACATGCTGGGAATTTTTCTTAGTTGGGCAGGACAAAAGCTCCTCATTATGAATGCAGACAACTACAGTCTGTGTGGGAACCTGACATATTTCACGGCAGCACGTGGGTTGTTATCCAGAAAAAAAGCAGTTCTTCCAAATTTGAAAACAAGATGTCTAGACTCTTTTCCTAATTGATGGCGGTGCATAAAAATGTATCATAAGAATGTGTCTGAAACTCTGCAGAACCATGGCACTAACAAAGACACTTTTATTACAAAAATTTGGTTGTGTCTATGAGAATACATAATCATCTAACAAAGAGATGTGTCCATAGCCAAGTAATTGTTATTTTGAGTTTTTTAAATCTTGTTTTTCCAGTGGTTGTTTCTAGTGTCTAAAATTTTACAGACAAAAGCTTCCTGAGTGGACACTAATGATTCAGTGCTATCTCTAGGTTCAGATTTATAATTATTGTCATTTCAAAAATGACTGGTTATTAACTATCAACTTTAGTCCTCACTAAATGTTTTCAGTTTAATAGGTCATAAAATAGCCATCCTCATATGAGTAAATCATATTTGACTTCATTACGTAGCATTACAAAGGAACATTTTCTATAACAAGGCTAGTTACAGAGCCCAATACTTGGACATTGCTCTCTTGGCTATAATATAATATAATACACACAACACAACATAATTATAGTATAATTATATTATATATAATATGTTACAATTATATCATATAATATATAATAACATTGCATATTATATACATTATATAACATACACTATCACACACATATTATAGCAAGTATAATATATCACATATAAATATATCACATGCTATATATTTATATTATATATCATTATGTTAATATATTATTTGTATATGAATATCATTATATATCATCATACATTATAAAACATAATATATTCATATATCATATATGCGACATACATAATATATATCACATATATCATAGTATTATAATATATGTATATTTAATATTAGATCATAGCATATATTGCATATACATATTACTTTGTATATGCAATGTATGCTATAATATATTATACTCATATGTTATAATTATTATATAATACATGGTATAATATATTATTATATAATATAATATACTATATAACTTGCTATCAAGAGGAATTATGTCAAAAAGATTGGTTTCTGTAATAAAATAACTGTGAGGATTGGATGTTTTATACACATTATCTAACTTGCTAAATAGCATTCTGCAAAATAATTGAAGAAAAATGTTAAAAGATGATCCCTGAAGCCTTGCAACTGATAGCAAAGTTCCTTCTTATTGGTTGAGTATGTGAACCTTTGTTCCTCAGTGCTGACTGAGACGCTGAGTGCACAGGTCAACCAATTAGACAGATACATGTCAGCTTGGTAACAAGTCATGAGGTAACTTGGGCATTATTTTGCTTTAGATTCCAGAGGAATCAGTGATTAAAGCTGGATAGTAAAAATGAAGCAACCATATTCTTTTTGCTGCCATGCAGTGATTTATAAACTAGTCATACGTAGTGGGGAGTCCATTTTACAGGGCATATACCAAGTTCAGGGGGCCTAAAACTGATTAAGGAGATTGGACTATGTCCACTGGAAGGCTGTTCTCTCTTCAGACCATCATTCCGTCCACCTGTCCATCCATTCATCCATCATTTATGTTGGGCTCCAAATAAGCAAAAAACATTATATTTTGCTGAGGAAAGATACCAAGATGATTAAAGCATGGTCCATTGGTATACTTAAGGATACATCCTCTTAAGGTTTGGATCAGACCAGGAAATACAAAGTACCTTGGAAGAAGTGGGTACAAGTTTAGGTCTTGATTCAAAGGGAGAAAAAAAGTGAGAGAAAGTTAAGAAATAAGAAAGAGATGGGATCCTCCATCACCAGGAACTCCCAGGGCCTGGATCTATCTAAGCCTGAAAAGGATTCTTTCTCTAGACCCTGACCACTAAAAGAAGTATGGGTGCTCAGAAGTTATCTTGAGGTTAAAGTGGAGATGTGGCAAAATTCTTCTGAGCAAGTGTCTAAGAACTCCTGTAACCAAATTTAGAAAGAACCTTGGAGGGTTTGTTCATATAACATTATAGTATTTTCCTTTCCACTGAGGAGAAATAAAGTCGAAATTTCAATTTAGGTTGGAAGAAAAGTGTATAACTATTGGATGCTGAAGAAGAACTTGGGAATAGAGATTTCACAGTTAAATCCTTAGGAGATTTTTGGAAACACTATAAATTCTCATTTGTCTTTAATAACTTCAGTAAAATCTTGTTGAAATTGACCAAAGATCATACTAGTCACCAACTTAGAGCATCATCACCAAACAATTTTGTTGAATTTTGGGCCCTTTCATTTGGATACTGAAACACTGATTTTCCACATATGTACTACAGAATATATTTTAAGAGAGGAAGATGACTCTCCACTAGTAGAAGTTTAGGAATCAGTGAGAGCAGGAGTAGGGAACTTTTCTGAGTAAGGGTCCTGCCCTGATCCTCAAGTTTCAAACTTTTAATTAAAGCCAGTTTGCAGTGGAATACATGTTTCATTCTTTCCTTTTAATCTGAAGCTTCCAACTTCTCTAAGTTCTCATTCCTGGAAAAGCTTTTGGCAGTCAGTTGTTGCAACCCACAATTTCTGTAGCTTTTCATCATATTCTTTCTGCATCTAAGCCTCACTTCCCATATGTGGTCAGTAATGCCACCACCACCGGAAGTAAAATGGTCCTCAGCATGGGCCTGTTTGCCCACACAAGGGCAGAAATATGGGGCAGGAAAGGAATTCAGTGTCCATGGATCTCAAGATATTCTGAAACTAAAAGGAACAAATTATTACTCATTTTATACATATGAAAATGGACACAGAAACATTAGGAAATTCTCTGAAGGTACAAAGAAAGCCAATCAGTGGGCCTGGGTCTTCCTCGCACATGCAGATAGCATGTTGGGCCTCCCTTTCAGTTGTCAGAGGGGGGTTGCTGGCCAAATAGCACTGTCCTCTCTATTTTTGAATTCTACTAGGATGATAATGATTTTAAAATAAAACATTCCACTTGCATTTTTGGTGCATGTTCCATATTTTAGGCATTCTGCTAGAAGCTTCCAAGTGATATTACTAAATATTTACTAAAAATTGCTAATTTTTACAAGTAATTAAACAGGCTTAGGCCAGTTGGCTGACTCAGGAGGTGCTGCTGGCCGACTAGCCTTACCATCGCTGCTTGTGAATTCTATTAGGGGGATAATGGTTACATGAAACAGTATCAGTGGAATTTCTGGTTCTTGTAAGACAACTAACTCCCTCCCTCCCTCCTTTCCTGATACTCACTATCACATTACTTTCTAAGTTGTTGTAAATCATACCTTTAAAGGCCTTAGCAGCCAATCCTTTTAAATGAGACTATACACACACACTATATATATGTATAGTCACACACACAAATTATACTTATCTAAGAGATTATGTATGTATATATATTATTATTTTAAAACTAAAAGTGACATCTCAGTGGAAACACAGTGCTCACATCTCTGCTAATTTTTTAACATCAGCAGTCCTACACATGACGCTTTTCTGAAAGGCATGTCAGTACCATGACTGACCAAACCATGTGAATATGACTGGCATACTCCTCAGACATATTTCACTTCAGCAGAACACAGGGAGTTGCACATAAAATTTTTAGAAGTATGCCCTGACTGGCATGACTCAGTGGGCTGGGCACTGTCCCAAAAACCAAAAGGACATTGGTTTGATTCTGGGTCGGGGTACCCACCTGGGTTGCAGGCCAGGTCCCCAGTTGGGGGTGTGAGAGAGGTAACCCATCAGTGTTTCTCTCCCTCTCTTTCTTCCTTTTCCCTCTCTCTAAAAGTAAATAAGTAAATAAAATCTTTTTAAAAAATAAAATAAAATTTTTAGAAGTATAAACGAAGCCTTCTGAGTCTTTTGGAGTAAATACCTCCAGGCTTAGTGGGACCACAGCCAAGCAGCCTAGAAGTTGTATCCTTTGCTTACAATAGTTTGTGAACTATGATACCGAGACTGTGTAATCCAAGTATTTTAAATGCTTCCACACCATTTCAAGTACAATCATAAAATTTAAAAATCCTCCTCTACCATCGTATAGAACAGAAAAAGAGCAGTTCTTTGCAAAGCTTGTTTAAGTGAGATATTTGAGTATCTAAACCTACATTGAAATCACATCACTAATGCCATGGTCTAGCAGCGCAATACTGGCTCCCTTATTAGCCAATTCACATTAAGTATTAAGGTTACCCCAGTGCTGAGAGCTGGTGACCTGCAACATTGTGTTAACTGGCAGGCTCAGGGACCACCAAACTCCTAGAAAACTAGTTAAACTGATGCATCACTGCATCAAACACTCTTAAGAATTAGGTCTTTAGAATCTCTCCTTAGAAATATGAAACCCCTAGAAACCACTACCACAAATAGCCAACATTTTAAATAACTGCTGAGCCACCTGCTTTTCTCTAGGAAACATCAGAAAACTCTTGTTAGTAAAGCCAATGTAAAGCCTACAAAGTCTCTGTCTTTCTGATGACGTTTACTTATTTTGTTTGAGATAATTTCCCTTTTCTGAGAAATATAAAGTCCCCACATCAGACTCAGTTTCGACGAACAGACTTAATTGTAAAAGAAGATCTCGTAACAGAAGTGGGTGCCAATGAACATTTATTTCTCTGTCACTTTAGTCTTGGCTTGGCATAGCATTTCAAATGGTATTCATTTGGAATGAGGAGATTGATGACATAACATGTCCAATCCTCCTAAGTGGCTTTACTAGAAGTGGGTAAGGGCAGAAAAATATATATTCATCTGTCTATAGGCAACCAAAAACATACCAACTCATCTTGGAGTAATTTAACCAATAAGATGATTTAGAGGACAGTTCAGTGGCACCATTTTTAGAAGGTAAAAGCTTAGCAGAAGGAACATAAATCAAAGGTGACTGGCAGGTAAAGGATATATGCAGCAATCAGCCAAACCATGTGCACACTGGCACAAATTCAATGAGATCATTTATAAGATTTTTAAGGCAGGAGTACACAAAAGGGGGTCTGGTGCTAACTAAATCCATAGATAGCTTACATGCCACTGAAATAAACACTTCCAGATGCGGGTGCACAAAAACCTTTCACAGAAAGAAATGTTTTCTTTCATAAATCTGAAGGAGGAACTCTTAGCAGGGAAGGGCAAAAAGTCTGAAATTGAGACTGAGTTTCGCATGGGCTTGTTCAGATGGAATAATTGTGTGGGCAGCGATGAACTGCACGTGTGTCTCCACCGGCAGCATCGCTACAATCAGTGAGACCAAGTTTCTGTTAAAGCAAAGGAAGCATACCAACAACACGTCAGTATGTTGGTCCTCTAAACTCTGGTGTCTGGGTCACTGTAGCTCTCATTGATCTCCTTAGAGTTGTTTTTCGTGGGGAGGTATGTGGTGTTGGAGATAATAGATTCACACAGAGGCGAAAACCTCTAATCAAAGTTTAGAAAAATGATGCTTTGGAACTTACACGAGCACAAAGCTATTGCAGGCATGGCTTTTATGATGAAACAATTTTCGAAATCTGGTTAGTTTATAGTCATCTTTCAGGAATGCATGGCCAAATTCATTAATGGCTTAGAAAGTCAATTTTTTTCATCAACACAGCCTAATAATATGTGGGACTTTCTGGTCATATATATAAACACTCCCAGAACTTCAAACAGAAAGTTAGAATGTCTTTTTTTTAAGTTCAGGTGATCTATGCACTGAGCTTCCCCTACCCCCTGCCCCCTCTGGAAATCCCCTTGAAATTAGTTTCCTTGTTGAATCTTTAAATTTTATGTAAATTCTTTGTAAACATTTGAACACTAAATTTATTTTTGAGAATATTTTTCAGTGTTTGTTTTTTACATTGGCCCAAATCATAAAGTTGTCATCTTTTATTCTTCTTTCATTCAGAGTCTCATTCTATTTATTCTTTATGCTAAATATCTCTTGAGTACATTCTGTCTTCTGTTCTCAGTGTTGTTGCCTTGGCAGAGGCTTTCCTGGTCTCGTGCCTGCAGTATTTGTGGTGGCCACAGAACTGGTCTCTCTGCCTATTATATCCCCTAACTCCAGTTCCTCCTCTACACCATCATCTGAGTTAATTTCCTACAAAACAGATTTGTTCATGTCAACCCCATGCTCAAAAACTCTAAAACAGTTCCATGATGACAATACCAGTTGTCCAAAAAGAAAATTTCCAAACAATTTGGAAAATTTCATCTAACTGAAAACCCAGTATATATCAGAGACAAAAATTTATCTGTATTGTTTAGAGAAAACCCTTTATTATTTGCAGAATACCTATAAAGTACTTGGGGGTTTCTGCAGAACAGTTAGATAACCACTGGTCTGCACCATAAAGTCTAGGTAAACTGGCTTGGAATCAAAACCTTTTCAAAATGTCATCTCCCTACCTTCAATGCTTATTCTTCATCTCCCCACAATGCAGTCTAGGCTCAGTTCCTCACCTTGGCCTAACAGCCATACTGCTTTCATACATTTATCTTTTTTCCCCCATTTTATTCTTGTTCTTCTTTCTGCCTGAATTATCTTCTAGAGTTCTTACTCAGTTCCCTTACCTCCCATCAATTCAGTTCAAATGTTAATGACCTTACATCAGGCAAACTGTGCCCTTCTTCTCAGTACCTGATGCACCATCCACCCTCAGTTACAACACCTATCACAGGGCACTGCTTATATGCATGTCTCCTCTGTTAACTGGAACATCCAGCTGCTTATCTCCATATACCATACCTCCACTTCAACATATTTCTGTCACAATGCTTGGCAAACATATACTGAATTAGTAAATGCAGATATCAGAGCTATAAGGATCATAGGACATGTTAGGGATGTTATCACTGGTCCTTCCACTTCTAAGTCATTTGTAATTCAGTTGTATAAACAGGGATTCTGCCAGATGGATTATTACCGAGTTCAAACTCAGAAAGCCAGTGCTGTCCTTTGTATGTGAAGTGTGCTTTCATCCTACCAGGAAGGCATGGCCTTTGAACTGCTTCGCCAGCAGTGGTGGGTGACAGACTGACCTGTAGCAGTGCAAGTCAGTTTGCCCACACAAGGGTCAATCCCTGAGAGAGTCTTCTTTTGATAGTAGAAGGAAAGCACAGTGCAGAGTCCAGGCTGGTTTTCCGTTTCTGCTCCTCACTCCTCCTCCCTGCTCTCTCTTTAAAAAAACACCAACAGCTTGCTTGGGTGAGGAATGCTTGTCAACTCTAACTTATTTACTTATTAGGCTCTTACCTAATTAGTCTAGAATCTGGGAATGGGAGTTTTAGGTTAGATCCGGAATGTAGAATTAAATCAGAGCCAGAAATGTAGTCTCTAAGTTCTCCACTGGAAACTATAAAATCTGCACAAGTGTTTAGATTGGAATTGACCAGAACTTGTAGGCCAGTCTGAGAACTTCTGGAGCTGGAGAGTCAACTCAAATACTCCGTCCCTGGTATTTCTACCAGGGGTATCGCTGCCCAGCTGTCACCTTGAGTGCATTCAGAGCCAGCACACTCAGGGTGCATTCAGGGCACATTCAGAGCTTGACACTGAGCTCTGCCCTCATGACCTCTGCCAATTAATCAACCAAAATATACCCAGATCTAGAGAGCCTACTTCACAGTTTGGGTATCTGCCCAGAATGGCAAGTGTACTCCAGTAAGGTGGGAGAGCTGATCCAGGTGCCAGGGCAAGCATTAACATCTGACTGACATCTGGGCTATGAATTTTCTCTTTTCACAGCTTGAGGCCATACACAGGCAGTGTGTAGGGGCGGAATATTCGATCTGTGCATACACAGGCAGGGGGTTTTGGTTTAAATCAAATCTAACTAAAACACCAGTCAGAAAAACAATGCATAATTATTTTTTTCCTGCATATTTTTTCTACCTTGGATATAGCCTTGAATACACATTGGGCACAATAAGAGTAAGGTATCAGTTTCATTTTTGGAAGGTGTAAATTTTCCATTTAAAACAATCCACTCATTATATTGTGGGATTAACTCTGCAACTACATCTGTAAATTAAATGCAACTGAATAATTATATTTGTGTGACTATATAACCCTATGTAAGAAATTATCAAAAAGTAAATCATCACCAGTGTAACAGGCTCTCATCATGGCTGTTTGGAGGGGATTTTTTGGTCACACTATCAATAAAACAGTACACAAATGTTTCACTTAAATAAACCCCGTTGCCCTGGCCAGGTTGTTAAATTGGTTATAGCGTTGTCCTGACAGGCCAAGGTTGCAGGTTTGATCCTGAGTCAGGGCACATACAAAATCAACCAATGAGTGCATAAGTAAGTGGAACAACAAATTGACATTTCTCTCGCTGTGTCTCTTTCCCTTGCTCTTTCTCTAAAAATCAAAAAACAAAAGAAAACAAAACAAAACCCTGACAAGTGTTCATTTTAAAAAAAAGCCATGCACATGAATGCTAGATATTTCTGGCAATAGTAAATAAAAAATTTATTTCAATAATACTAATTACTGTATTTTTTGGACCATAAGACATGCCTAGGTTTTAGAGGAGGAAAATAGGAAAAAAAATTTGAAGCAAAAAATGTGGTAAAATATTTAATAACATAAATAACATGATATTTCACCAATGTAAATGTAAACAGAACTCAACAGCAGCATTAACAACCATTATTCTTCCCAAATGGAGTGGGGTTGCGTCTTATAGTCTGAAAACTATGGTGATTCTTTTCTAATATTCTTAATTGGAACATTTAAATAGTATCTTGGCTAGGTGAACCTGAGCAATTTAATATACTGACTGAGTAATGTCTAATTCAGCAATTTTCTTTCCTTTTAATTTTTTTTAGAATTTGTATTTTTTAAAAAATGATTTTATTTACTTATTATTAGAGAAAGGGAGGGAGAGAAACATCAATGTGTGGTTGCAGCTGGGGACCTGGCCTACAAACCCAGGCATGTGCCCTGACTGGGAATCGAACTGGCAACCCTTTGGTTCGCACCTGGTAAAATTTGTTTATTGATTTTTAAAGAGAGAGGAAGGGGGAAAAGAGTGAAAGACAGCAGTGAAAGGGAGAGAGAGAAACACTGGTTTGTTGTTCCACTTAATCTGTGCACTCATTTTGTTGATTTTTGTATGTGCCCTGACCCAAGATCAAATCCGAAACCTTGGAGCTATCAGGACAACACTCTAACCAACTGAGCTACCTGGCCAGGGCTCAGCAATTTTCAACCTTTTATCTCATGGCACACATAAACTAATTACTAAAGTCCTGTGGCACACCCAAAAATATGTTTTTTGCTGATCTGACAAAAATAGCTATAATTTTGATTCAGTCATACTGGATGGCTATTGTTGTGTTGGCTGTTGTCATTTTTTAATTTGGCAATCTAAGGGAAAAGAGGCCCCTGACTAAATAGTCAGGTATAGAATGTTTTAAAAATTCTGCGGCACACTGGTTGAAAATCGCTGGTCTAATTCAATACTTAACATCTTGTTTATTCATAGACTTAAAAAAGTTTGTTGCCATTTTTTAAAAATATTTTATTTATTTATATTCAGAGGGGAAGGGAAAGAGAGAGGGAGAGAAATATCAATGTATGGTTGCTTCTTGTGCATTCCCTGCTGGGAACTGGCCTGCAACCCAGGCATGTGCCCTGACTGGGAATCGAACCGTGATCTCTTGGTTCACAGGCCCGCAGCTTAATCCACTAAGCTACACCAGCCAGGGCTGCCATTTTTTTAGAGAATAATACTTAAATTTCCAGATATCTCAGCTTAATTTAGTTTCTCCCAACTAAATTCTTTTGCTACTTTCATGAATTTATGAGTTAAAAAAATCCTGTGATTTTTTTAAAAGAAAAAATAATTTCATTTTAGGAGTCACACAAAATATTTTCCATTCTGTCCCTAGTCCTTCAGAAGATTACAAAAACCTAGAAACTAAAATAATACATTTAAATCTCAAGATTTAGCCCTTTTAGAATATTCTGCCCCAAAAGTTTCTCTTTGTTGTCAATTAATTCTTTTTGCTTGTTCTCATGTTCAAATTCTTCCTTTCTGCTACAAGATATAGCCTGCCTTTTACAATGAATGGTGATTCATTAACTTCTTTACTTCAAATTTAAAAAGTCTTTGAATGATACAAGCTTAGAGAAAATACACAGGGCTAATAAGGACTATCAGCTTTTATTTCTATTTTGACCATCTTCCTGTTAGAAAAGACTGCTTTTCTCCTTTTCAAAAAAGTACCTGAAAATTCTAGGATTCTTTGCAAGATATCTAGGGACCTAACAGATCTTTGATTTGAAAGTCCATCTACAATTTTTGTACTACTCAAAATAAAAGCTTTGTCATTTCATGTTTTATATTTAAATTTCTTATAAATGTGTAGATGATTAGGAAGTTATGTCTTAGAACTCTGGTTTATTAGTTTTTTTTTTTTTTTTTGATAATTAAAGCAGTCCAAATAAAAGCTCTACATAAAACTGTGCAGGTAAGTACATCACCTTTGTATGTAATACCCAGGGTGAAATAAATGTTAGCTGTTTACTGCTGATATAAAAATGAAGGCAGAAAAAAGCAAAATGTGTTTGAATAGTTACTGTTTACTCTAGAAAAAAAAGTTACCAGTACTGGAATTTTTCAAAATGGAACTTGATAATTCCTTATACATAAATAACTGGCTGTGAATTTAAGCTATTGCTGCAGAGAGTTCAAATGAGAGACGATCTCTCTTCACTTCTCCCCCAATTTTGCCTGATAATTAAAAACAGTTTCAGAGACTTCCGGCCAAGATGGAGGCATAGTTGGATGCACTGTGCCTCCTCGCACAACCAAGATAGGGACAACAACAATATAGAAACAAAATAACAACCAGAACTGACAGAAAATTGAAATGTATGGAAGTTGGACACCCAAGGATTTAAAAATAGACACCTTCATCCAGACCCATAGGAGGGGAGGAGTTGGGACTGGCAAGGGACGTGGAGCAGAGAGCTGAGCAACCAGTGGTGTGCAAGTCCGCAGCAGGCAGACCCTGGGCACATAAGCAGCAGTGGCTGGTGGGCCCCGGCCAGGGGGTGGCGACCGGCAGACCCAGCAAGGCGGCCATTGTGAAGCAAGGCACTGCGAGCAACTCAGGGGCCCAGCACCGGGAAATACAGCTTTTGGTCACTGACTGAAAAGGAAGGTCCCGTGGGGTGCACAGGCCCACCCACACCGGAATTGGCGCCAGAGGGGCCCAGTTGGCTTGCGGAAAGCAGCGGAAGGGTCTGAGGTCCTACAGAGAGCAGAGCGAGTGCCATTGTTCCTTCTCGGGCCCCGCCCCCACATACAGCATCACAACCCAGTTACTGGGGTGCCCTGCCCTGGTGAATTCCTAAGGCCCTGCCCCTTACTACAGGAACTTGACAAGACCAAAAAGCAAAAACAAAAAACAAAAAACAAATAAACCAGCAAAAAGATGGCTCAAACAGAAGAAGAATGGAAAGCCCCAGAACCCATCCTTTTAAGCGACCAAGAGATAGCCAACCTATCAGATGCACAGTTCAAAGCACTGGTGATCAGGATACTCACAGAATTGGTTGATTTTGGTTGCAAATTAGATGAAAAAATGCAGGCTACAATACGTTTAATGAAGAAAAATGCACAGGGAACCAATAGTGATGGAATGAAAGATGGGTCTCACATCATTGGAGTGGACCAGAAGGAAGAAAAAAATATACAACCAGAAAAGAATGAAGAAATAAGAATTCAAAAAAATGAGGAGAGGCTTAGGAACCTCTGGGACGTCTTTAAACGTTCCAACATCCGAATTATAGGGGTACCAGAAGGGGAAGAGGAAGAGCAACAAG
>CM052541.1:104943901-105080655 GCA_028533065.1 Trachops cirrhosus
CTTATGACACATGGACATGAACTAAAGGGGGGAATGTGGGTGGGAGAGGGTGTTCAGGGTGGAGGGGAATGAAGGGGGGATAATAGGACAACTGTAATAGCATAATCAATAAAATATATTTAAAAAAAACAGTTTCACAATGAACATGGGGTGCATGTATCTTTTCAAGTCGGTATTTTCATTTTCCTTGAATACTCAGAAGTGAAATTGCTGAGTCATATGGCATATCTATTTTTAGAGTAATCTCCATACTGTATTTCACGGGGGCTATATCAGTTTGCAGTCCCACCAACAGCGCACAAGGGTTCCCCTTTCTTCACATCCTCACCAACATGTCATTGGTATACTTTATGATGACAGCCATTCTGAGTGGTGTGAGATGGTATCTCATTATGGTTTTGATTTGCAGCAACCTAGGTTCCATTGATAGATAAGTGGATAAATAAAATGTGTGTGTGTGTATAAATGAAATATTATGCAGCAATAAAAAAGAACGTGATCTTGTTATTTGTGACAACATGGATGAATTTAGAGGGTATTATGCTAAGTGAAATAAGTCAGGGGGAGAAAGAAAAATACTACATGGTTTTACTCATATGCAAAATCTAAAAAAACTCAAACCAAACAAAACCAGACTTATAGAAACAGAGACTGAAATGATTTTTACCAGAAGGGGAAGAGTAGGGGAATGGATAAAAAGGGGAAGAGAATACAATCAATATTACTGCAATAAACTTACACAGTGACAGATGATTATTGGAATTAGTAGGGTGATCTCACTGTAAGGTATAAAAATGCTGATCACTATATTGTACACCTGAACTAATGTGATCAGTATAAGACTGTATAGCAGCTATATGTAAATAAAATAAAGTTTTATACTATAATACAATTGTGTCACCTTTATTTGGCAATATAGGTTCATGATGCTCTGCTCACAATAGCAGTACCAGTATGCTATTTACCACATCTGAATTCAATAAATAAAGCACAATAAGTTGGGCTGTGAAACTGTAAGCAATTATTTGTCAGAGAAGGCTTTGCAGGTGACTGAGATTTTCTTCATGACATCTTTGAGTAGCTTGTAATATTTTAAGATACTTTAAAAATATTTTCCAGAAAACCATGGAGAGTTATTCTGGATAAGAAATCCATATATTGATTCCCTCTAAATATTACCACTTTTAAATTGCATTTGTTAGATACTTTTAGTGAAACAACTTTTAAGCAAAAATTTCTCTTTTGAGCCAGAACTGCAGCTTGTGTAGAATGTTATTAAATAGTGCTATATTTGTGAGTCAAAACTTCTTGATGCTGTGTAAATAAAATAAAACATAGAAATAAAGTGGACACTGTGATGGTTTTAGCATTACAACTGTCACCCACAACTTTCTGAGACACTTTCATTTTCCTACTGAATGAGATTTTAAGAGTGAACCTTGTAGATATAACATACAGATAGTCTGAAATATTTGATAAAAAACACTTTTCTTGTGGAACATCTTTTTTTTTTAAATTCTCACCCAAGGATATATTTATTGATTTCAGAGAGAGAGGAAGGGGGAGAGGGAGAGAGGAGGAGGGAGGAGGGAAGAAGACAGAGACATCGACATGTTAGTTCCCATTTGTGCCCTGACCTGAGATTGAACGTGCAATCTTTTGATATATGGGATGATGCTCCAACCAAATGACCCACCCAGCCAGGGTGTGGAACATCTTTTAATACATTTTAGAACACTTGTCTTCTATACAATGTAGTTTAGAAAATGCTATCCCACATTTTCAGGACAAGAACACCTGAAGAGTTAAAAACAGAGGTCAGTCTGCAAAGAGGAAGTTTAATGAGTAGGATTAGCAAGAGTTTATTGGAGCCCATGGCTCCAGTGAACCAGAGTATTTAGCTCCCGTCCACAGAACTCTGGAACTTACTATGCAACCTTAAACTGGTCATTTTAATTTTTCTGTAAATCTTAAGTTTTCTCATCTATAAAGTGGTAATGATACTCATCTTGCTATGTTGGGAGAATAAATAACATCATTATGGGGAAAAGTTTCTGTTAGAGTATTATATTATTATTTTATCAACCAACACTTATCTCAGATTCTTATGATTTTCTCTTCCAAGCTCTTCCAACTTCTTTATCCACATTTCAGACATTCTCTCCCTAACTAATCCTAAGTTGAACACTGTGCTAAATTGAAGCATGTAAAATTTCTGATATTCAACTATTTTTGACCCAGAGAAACTGCAATTTCATATAATCTGACATAATAAATTTTATAACCACACCCCCACCCTATTTTAAAATTAAACACAGATAAAATTTTCACATTTTTTCTAGAGAACACTCACTTTTGGTTGTTCTTATAAATATGTCATATGTTAATTTTTTTTCCTGAGAATCAGTAGCTTACAACTATAAAAAGGTACTTGGGTCTAATCTATAATGGTAGATTCAGTACTTCCAAAAAACTTATTGAGAAAATTTTTAAGTAAAAATAAAAAATATTTAAGAATTCCTACCCTATTTCCACTTGGCATTTACATTTGAAAAGTATTATAATATTTTGTGATATTATATTTTCCAGGTTGAACACATAAAACACAGACAAATCTAGTGTGCCCATGACATAAGAATTATTCATTAATGTGAAATTTTACACCAAAATATCCAAAGCAATCTGCTATGACACTTTTGTTTTTAAAAGTTTCATGTGAGAAATTTCATAGTTTTGACCCTACCTGTCTATTGTGAACACCTGAAGAAGCAATGATACACGAGCATCCTTGTGTAAGAGAGATACACATCAGAGTGAATGGCCACAGTGGAAGAGCAGTAAACTGAGAGTTCGGGGGCTGGATTCCAGGGCAGCCCTGTCATTCCTCTTCAGGGTGCCTTGGGGACAGTGCAAAGCTGCTCTGAGACTGAACTAACTGGCCTTCTTAAGCCTTAGCCAGCTTTAAAATACTATGGATTCTGCCTCAGAATTTAAGATAGCTTAGTGGACATTGAAGCAACTTACTTCTAGGGATGCACTTAAGGATGCTTTAGGTTAATGACCATGCTCACATGAGCAATTTCACTGTCTCAGTACTCCGGTTCAATAGAAAGCCACCTGATAACATGTAAGCTCAGGGGGTTAACATATTCTTCTATTCTGAATATCATTCAGGAGAAACTAAGATAGATGTAGGCATTACACATGGGATTATGTCATCTCGTTCAGTGAACACAGTTTCCTTTCTCTGGCTTTCAAAATTATAGACCTGGTTTTGTATCAGCCATTCACAGCACTTCCCATTGAGAGCTGGGATTGAGCTTCAGAGGAGGTAACCATGGGCACCACCCACTGTTTGTAAACTGTAAGGAGCTAGATAAAATATATGTCTGACCACCTTCTACATAATAGACAACCAATACACTGGGTTACCCTTTGGGGCATTTTCTCTGAGAGAAAAAACAAAATGCCCTAACTAGAAAACTCCACTTCCTTCACAAAATTTTAAAATGTCTTTTACATCTAAACTTGCACAAGTGAATTCTACGAATATTATGTTTTAAAAACAATTACCAAAAGACTTGAAGTTCTAGGCTGTGAAAGAAAATACTCTTCAAACAAATTAATTTTCATGGACAACAGTGCCGGGATTGCAGGGGTGGTAGGAGTGGGTGGAAGTGGAAGAGGATATGAGGATAGACGATAAAGGAAAAAATACAACAAAAAAATGAAAAAATATTAATTTTCTAATGGGGCAATCCACTTAAAGCTTTGGCTACACCTTGTTCAATGAGTCCTGATGCACTTATTAATGTAAATTTTTTCCCTTTACTTTTCTATATTTTCTCAATTTTCTAACATACTAACACAACTTTCATAAACAATAAAATGAAATTTTAAAAACTGAGGAAATAGAGGCTAGTAATAATTTGTTTTAAAAAGTTATCACCAACTCTCATAAAGTCATCAGTTCCTGAAAACTTCTTAAATTACACAAATTATAAACTCATAAAAACTGAATTTGATGAAGCTTTATAACTTTGAGGCTGTGACATTTGCTCTTTAGATTTCTGTTCTGGATTTTAGTGTACAAAATCCAGCCAGTATGCAAAAATCTATTGGTAACTATGCGCATTCAGTTTACTGAGACGTTAGTTTTTAAGGTGATAATGATGACTAAGAAAAATTAACTTTCTTCGACCATTATTAGTCCCCAAAGTAAAAATGAGTATCTATTTATTCTCAGGAACAATAATCTTTAAATGGTACTTAACTTTTAACGGCATAAAGTTTATACCTATTAGTCTGTTTATAGACTAGTAGCCTATATACTATTAGTCTGTAAAAAAATCATATTATTCAGATTTTAGTTTCTTCTGTGATTACAAAGTGAGGCCTGTGTGTGTATGTGACTGAATGGTGTAAGAAATGGCTTCTACTTTAACCTGTATACTTATACATTTTAGAAACTATACTACAGCTACCACTGCTACTTCTACTGTTATTAATATGATTTATTAAGAGCTTACCACATATCAAGTTCATAATACTCCATCCCCATTCAACCAATTGTAACAGTGCAGGCATGCCTCATTTTGCTGACCTTCGCTTTGTTGCACTACACAGATGTTGTATTTTTTTGCATATTGAAGGCAAGACCCTTCACCAACAAGAATACTAATTATATCTGGCTATTTGCGACACTTTTTATTGTGGTGGTCTGGGGCCAAACCCACAACAGCTCCAAAGTCTGCCTGCACTGTTTTTTGGTATATTGGCTTTAATTGGTGAGTTCTTCCTTTTCTATATTCTTAATCCTATGCAGAAGATCAGAGAAAGTATCATGCCTAGAAGATTTAAGTAATTTTTCTGAGGCCAAGCTATGGATTAGATTAATTGATGGAACCAAGGCTAAAATTCAGGGCTTCCAACTCCCAGCTCCAAAATCCTTCTCCTAAAATACACATTTTTGCAACTGTCCTCACCTGTATATGCCTGATCTTCTGTATACACATGCTAAAGAACATTTAAAGAAATTAACTTTATTTTGCTTATCTTTTAGTTTTGCTAAATAATCCTGAAAATCACTTCAGAGTCTGTGATTCATAGTAGTTATTTTTGAGTACTTATGCAACCTAGAATGTCCTAAGTGATTTTGATGCTTGACATCTTTTATTGCCCTTTTACTTACAGTAATTGATATTACGTGAGGTTATACTGTGGGTGACTGACTTGATCCTAGAACCAAATGACCAGGGTTCAGATCCTAGCTCTGTCACCAACTAGCTAAGCAGCCTTAAGAAAGTTTCTTAACCTCTCAATGGCTTGATTTCCTCATCTGAACAATGGATATAATAATAGAACGTGCCTCAAGATAGAATTTACAAGTGTCTCCATAACACTCACATGAGGCGCAGGTAAGTGACATTTACCCTGTGACCCCTTTCCTTTCTTACTCCAGCAGCTACACAGAGAAAAGCGTTGTTTGTACTTTTTCCTCTCCTCCAACCAACAGGGTTTTAATCATTCCTTTCTTCTATTATTTCAACTAGTTTCTGAGGTGCAGAACTCACAATTCCCTATACAGTGAATTGTATTCTCGAAACTCATAATGTTGTGATTTTGTATAAATTATTTCAAAAATGATATAGTACAAGTCAGAATGATGCCTCACTAAAAGCATTTTATGAGTTTATTGACTGATGTTGGAATTCAGTTTCTGTGTAACCTTTTGGTTATTTTACCTCAAATGAATTTTGAATTATTGGCTACACATGAATCAAGTTATAGATGCTGTCAATTAGACATCTTACTTAAAAGTACATCAGACAAGCATTCTAGATTCAGAATGACATGTTGCAAAGACACGATTTCTATGTTCCATAAATATAAACTATTTGCTCATGGACGTTTTAGTGTACAAAGCAAATTTTACATTGGAGGTGAGCCTAGCCTTTCTGTATGAAAATTTAGGTCTCAATCTATGCTAACTATAGAGGCAGCCCACATGCCTCCTTTCCTCTTAGGAGCTACGGCTCAAAGCTTAGGAGCAAAGTGTCCCTAGGGCCACATAAAGCATCATCTCAGGGAGTGGGCATCAGGGAGCTGAGCATCAGCACCCCCCAACATCAGGAGCACCTCCATTTGGCAGTTGAAGGTATAGGAAAGCCAGGGCAGGGTGGCCACATTGTTAGCATAAATAGGCTGCAAATCCATTCCACTTTAAAGAGAATTTTAAACTTAAATAGGCAGGCATGTGTACATATATATTCTCTCTCACACACACACACACACACACACACACACACACACACTCTGAAACTCTGTCCTCCTGATACTATTACTCGTGATATAAAATGGAATATGCATATTTAGTCCTGTAGGCTGGGAAAATTCTTATAGCTCTAGGAAATGAAGCAAGACTTTCAAGGTGGGTCCTTTCTTTCTTTCTTTTTTTAAAAAGATTTTATTTATTTATCTTCAGAGGGGAAGGGAAGGAGAGAGGGAGAGAAATATCAATGTATGGTTGTTTCCTGTGCATTCCCTGGTGGGAACTGGCCTGCAACCCAGGCATGTGCCCTGACTGGGAATCAAACCGTGATCTCTTGGTTCACAGGCCCACGCTTAATCCACTAAGCTATACCAGCCAGGGCAAGGTGGGTCCTTTCTGAGGAGTGATACAAACTGGGGTGCCCCTCTGTGATGGAGTTCTTTACCATTTACTGCTGATTTTGCCCATCTGCTCTGGCAGTGGCTAAGTGAACCTTCTAGGTCATGGCTTATTTGTTCTATTTTCCAGATTTACCTAAATTAAGCATTTTAAAATTGCATCATTAGTTTCAAAGGCATGTTGGTTGTATATTTATTAGATAAATATTAAAGTATACAGGATGGGGCAAAAGTAGGTTTACAGTTGTTCATATAGAAAAAATACAATAACTATTAAATAGCAATAATAATACAAGAATGAACTGTTTCATGTACTCACAACTGTAAACCTACTCTTGCCCCATCCTGTATATGTTATACTGATATGTGTGTGTGTATAATGTTTGACACAGACATTCTGCTTCAGTTTATTAAAGCAGAAGTAAATAAAAAAAGAGAAACAAATGGTAGATTCTCTGTCCTTCAGTCATAAATCAAACCTCACTTTCTGAAAGTCAAATCAATCCCTTACAAACACAGAAGGACTTGGAGATAGTTCTATTAACATGAATAAAGTATTTTTAAAAAAGGGCCACAAGATGAGCATTTAATTAACACATACACATATACTCTCTTTAAGCTATTGAAATATAGTCTTTAATTCTCTATTTAAAAAACAACAACAACAAACCCTGATTATAAGCTTTAAAAGCATTTGAAGATGTGAAAGGCCGTCTGCGTTTCAGCCTGCTTCAAAGCCAGTACAGAAATCATTTCTTCTTCTTCCAAGTCAGAGTGTGTTTAGGAGCAGGACGTCTGATAGAAGTGGTATTGCCAATCTAACCAATTTTAAAATATAAAGTGCTTCTAGCAATATTTGGATACATATAATTTGACAAAAAAGTTTTATAAACCTAAGCTTTGAAAAATAGAAAATATAAGCTCCAACAAAAAGCATAATTTGTAATTGAAAGAAAATAATATTTTGTAGAAAAAAACTGTCCTTCCAAAAAGAGACAAAAATGACTAACTTTTATTTCCCAAGAGAATTATGCCACTTTTATACAACAAAATTACAGTCACCACAAATTGCTTTCAACAATTCCATTGCTTCTTCATTTGACCACTTGAAAATCAAAATTCTTTCAGATTATAAATATAACTTTTTATAACTCTGTTATTACGTACTGTGAATGGGGAAAGGGGGCCGATCCTGTGGCCGTAGCGTCGGATGGCCTCTCTGATGTGGCAGGGCTGGATGGCATCGCTGTGAGCCTCCACACCACAGGCCGCAGTGCTCTGCGACAGAAAAACACATAAACTGTTACTAAATCAAAAACATACAACAGAACTACAGTGTACAAAATATGAAAATAAACTTTTACAAAAATGGATGGTTTTTCCTTTAGGATGCACAGCACTGCTGACATATATACTACATCTAAAAAGAAATCCATTAACAAATCAAAGATGACTTTTATGTGACTCCTTCCTAGCAGACCTACCAACAGCAATTTTTATTCTCACGGTATCTCACTGAGGCTCACCTCGAGGTGCAGGAGAATATAGCAGCTTGCATGTGCATGAAGTGTCAGGGGCTTGCTGGAAGAACCACACGAGTTATTTTTAAAAAATCAAACATTTATTATTATAAATGTATGTTTGGAGCTTGTTGGACATACTTCTGACATAACTCAAGGGTCATCAGTTTTAAAATGAAAAATGTAAAATTGCTATACATTTATTTATAATATGGGGAATTGTCATAAAAGATCATTTCAACACAGTGCTAATTTCTAGGTGTCCTCAGGACAAAACTGAAATAAAAACTTTGTATTTTAATCTGCTTCATCTGTGAAAGGTAGGTTTTAGAGTACAAAAAGATATAAAAAGGAGAAAAATTACTTGTAATGAGAGTATGGATACTAACTCAAGAAATATATATAACATGATTTTAAAAACCTTTTTAAAAGCACCATAGGAGAGCTGTAGACTCCTGGTTCAGTTGTAGGCTCTTGCTTCCCAACTAGCTGGGCCCATGTCCTGTCACTTACCCACTCTTTCAAGTCATATAATATCTCTGCACTTCAGTTTCCTCATCTGTGAAACTGAGGTAATAATTATAATTGCGGGGGATACCAGATGTCAGATTAACAATGTTAAAGAATCAAAAGAAAGAAATAGTAGCTTTTATATTACTATAACTTGTGGTCTAGAAGTCATTCATAGTCACATAATGAAGATTATTTGTTTTTCCGATAATTATTACAGTTACCACTCTCATAATTCCTTGTAGGGGTATAATTAATCCAACCTGTATGGATAACTATTTGGCAAAATCTTACCAAAATGAGAAAGCACATCATTTTTGATCCAGTAATTTCACATATAAGAATTTATCCCACAGGTATGCTACAGAGGTATAAAATAATAATATACATATAGAAGGATATTCACTGGATTGGTGAACTAAACCTTCTTAATGAGGGAACAATGAAATAAGTTGTAATACATCTATTCATTGTAACAGAAACCACCAAAAAGGATGACACAGTTGCACGCATACTCCTATTGACCTCTATATATCCTGTCTCTAAGATGCGTATTGTGTGAAATAACACAAGGTATAAAACAGGGTGGCACTGTGTTAGCACTCGTTAAAAAAAAAAGGAAGCTGAACGTTACATACTCATCTGAACATAAGAGTATTTCTGCAAGGGTACACCAAAACTCAGTGACTGCGCTTAACTCTCGGGGTCTAAGTAGGTGGCTGGAGGACAGGGACTTAGAAGAGACATTTTCCACTGTATATTCTATACTTTCAAAATATACTTTTTCTTTTTTGCACTTTGTGCATACTTTTCCTATCACAAACTAGTAAAATAATTTAAAAATTCTTACAAAACAAGAGCATCTGCTAATTATCCAAGCTGAACCTGAAATAAGATTTAAAATTTCAAACAAAATAGATCTTATTTTTACTATTTTAACAAGATGTGAAATAAGCCAAATAGGAATTTACTCTAGGGTATCTTTCTCAATTTCATTCCAACAATACCCTAAATAACATATCTGCTATGCCCACAATAACACGGATTAAGTTATATAATAACACAGGTCAAACCCGTACTTTGGCACTGATATAAAAGTGCACAGGGTTTTTTCTTGATTCTTATTCCACATTCTTTGTTTCAGTTGGAATATCCCAGAATAAATGCAATTATCAGGTGCCTGACTAAGGTAAAGACACTTCTGTGAGTCCATGTGGCTCCAAAATGTGAATATGACTAATGTGCCTACATACATTAGGCTCATTAGCCTGCTACGTATGACAAATGCTTATGAAAGAAGGTGAGGCATTCCATCCATGTGCAGAAATGAATGTAAATAATTAGCTATATTTGGAGTCTAAAGTAAGTTTCCTAGTGGAAACTCAAGTGGAAATAGAAAGAGAGAGACATCAGGAGGGCCGATGCCCTGCACACTGAGTGGGGCGGGAATTACATCTTGTGCGTTCTTCTAGGGCTACTCCTTTCTCCTTGCAAAGTGGATTTGCGCTTCATTTTTCTTCATGGCCAGTGGGGGTTCTACTCGTCCTCTACTTTCCCAATTAACTTGGTTTTGGTATAGAGCATTCAGTCAAAATCTCTTAGAGCCTGCGCGTGGCAGTCAGACAGGATCTGAGAACACTGAAGGAGGAAGCGTGAGTTAGAAACTGCCTGTGACTGCTGTTTGTATGACATCAGGACAGGCACGCCGGCCTGGCTGAGTCATGTTATCTGCGCCACAAAGATGAAGTTAACATATAAAAATAAGAGTATTCAATTTTGTGTAAATGTCTTTAGCTCTACCACTCTGCGCTGCGTGAACAACTGCAAACACCAGCGTGTGCACTTCTGCACTTACTGGTTTGCCCATTGGGCTCTTTGGAAGGGAACTTTCGAATTTAAAACATATTGCCGGTACTGTTTCCATCCCAACAAGTATCTTCATCAAATTCACAATTCATACCAAGTTTAAAATTTTTAATTTAGCAGTGACTCTAGCATTTTTGTGATATTCTTCATAATTGTCTCAGGAGAATTAGCATTAAATTTATATATTTGTTATCTAATATTAAAAATCTTATATCTGCTATGGACACATATGAAGGGTATCAGCTTTATGTACCAATTCATGTTTCCTATTCTGATTGTGTCCACATTTTAGGACATTCTTTACATTTTCAAAACTGTAGCCCACATATTCGACAAAATACTGATTTCTGCTGGCTATAGTTGCCGAAATCTCTGTGGGGCCTAATCTCTTTATTGACTTAAGTAAAGTACAAGCTACATGGTAAAATTCTTCATAAGTCAGCTCCCCTTCCTCTTGGCTGCATTCATACTCCATTCATGTCTCCATCCACTCTATCTTTATTTACATCTCTTCATCCAGAAGTCAATGCTGGGTACTGGAAGCTGAAGTCCTACGTATTTCTTGGATTTGGTACTGCCCCTGTACTTGTCCTCACTGGCTTGCACTGAATAGAATCTCTTGCAGTTTGAACTCTCACCCATGGTACAATAAGTTATACTGAAATTTCTGTTGCCCTTGGATCTATTATAAATGTGTATGTTCAGACTCTCTTCTTTCCAACTTAGAAGTTGTTGGCAAGGTAAAATCATCCTATTCTTGTTCAGCCTTTCCCTTGCCAAGGTAATCCAATATTTAAGAAGGACATGAAATCTCAGATGATTGCCTCTTATTCTTTCCCCATCAGTATGGTAGACTATATCTTTTGTTACACTTGAAATATTAAGTCTTACAAAGGAGCAACACATATCTCAGCTTAGAGCAAATGGAAGGCTAGTACTACAATTACTGACACTTCTGTCAATCACTGACCACCAAGGTTGGTATATAATCTAACTGGCTAGGCAAGTGTCTTTCTCCTCCTTGTTTTATATATCACTCTCCCAGATCTTTGTGATTAGAGAGGATTTCTTTTCAGATGAAAGTGGGCTGTTCTTTGGCCAAAGGGTACAGCATATAATGCGATTAATTTTTTCAGTTTAAAGTTTAATTGAGATGTTAATGGTTAAAATTGCAGTTCTATATAATTAGGGAAATATTTTCTTTGAAGAAATTAAAAGTAGAAAGAAATAGTATTTAAAGATTAGACAAAAGAGAATCACTGAACTTTCAAGGATTCATACATTCTTAAATCTGGGAGGAACACAAAATATCACCTATTCTAACCTTCCCCCAGCCCTGCCCCTTTTAATAGATGAGAGAGTAAAGAAAAGGGACGTGCTTGGGATCACCACGATAGAATCAGAATATGGCTGTACATCAAGTCTCCCGGCCTCTTGCACACACAGCTGGTATATAAGTAGAGGTTCTATTACTTTATGTAGAATGAATTTTACCCGTTATTGCCACAGCTAAAGTTTCTAGTGAGTAAGAACAAAAATATAGCAAAACTGTACAAATATAGAAAGATGTATATGAGTAAATAGAGAAATAAAGAATACTTTTGAAGCAAGACATTTTAATTTTGATGCCAGTAACTTTAATTTTAGGGAGATTCAGATATGCACGGGGCTAACTTGTTTCCTGAAACTCCCTTGTCTCAGGAAACCTCTGCTATAAAATAACTCTGATTTAACAGCTTCAACAAGAGCAGGAGAGAAATGTTTAAATATTTACGAGAAAGAAATGTCAAGAATATCCAAACTTATAAAGGAGGAAACCAGATGAGGCCAAAAATTAAATCTGCTTACTCTCCATTATGAAATTACATACTGGCATGGGCAAATAGTTCTTGTTGTACCAACTTAGTTGTAGGTGAAGGTATAAACTTTTAGACAAATTGTAAAAAAACGAGTACCTGAAGGCAAAAGAGATTGACCAAAACTAGGCAGAGACCGGAAGTGCTGTGTGTAATGGCAATGAGGTAAGTTTGCTGTTTCGCCATTTTAACCTGAGGGCAGGCAGGCTCCAGTCACTAGAAGGGGCACGCAGACTTAGAGGCTCGGAGACCTACATCAAATGTGGAAGGAAATCCCACAGAGGGCAGAATCGAGCATCAGTGTATAAATTACCCAAATCCTTGACTAACTCCTGATCCATTCCTGTGTGATAGAAACCCAAGAAAACACACGGAGGCTAAATGGAGTGAAGGGAGAGTCTAGCTGCTGTCACTGAACAGCAGCCTGAAGTTCAGATTTGAGCCTAGAAAACTAAACTGCTTGTTTCACACACATATACACACAGCACCACCAACAAGAATTCTCTTTATAGGAATATAATAGAATCTGAAATCTCTATAATCTACTACTCACAATGTCCACAATATAATTCAAAACTACTAGGCATGCAACAACCTAAGAGAGTGTGACTTATACTCACTGGAGACTAAAATAACTCAGATATTTAACTTATCATACAAGATTTTTAAAGCAGCTATTATAAGTTTGCTCAAGGACATAAAAGAAAATAAAATTGTAATAAATGACAAATAAAAAGTAATGGTAAATAGAAACTGTGAAGAGAATTCACATGGAAAATATAAAACTATTAGAAATAAAACATTACTGGATGGATATAACAGTAGACTGGCACTGGCAGAAGAGTCAGGAACATAGGTCAATAGAATTTATCCAACCTGATGCAAATAGAGAAAAGATTAAAAGAGAAACAAGCAGAGTCTCAGGTACCTGTGGAACAATATCAAAGTAACAAATACATACTTAGAGTCTCAAAAGTGGACAATAGAAAGAATGATGCAGAAAAAATATCTGAAGAAATAAATGCTGAAAATTCCCCCAAATTCATTGAACACATAAACCAATATTCAAGTTAAGTGAACTCTAAGCAAAATAAATATAAAGCAAACCATATAATACGTATTGTTTACATGGTCAAACTGCTGAAAATAAAATGTAATGATAATATCCTGAAAGCACCCAGAGAAAAATAACATATTACATACACAGAAACAAAATCTATAGACAATCTATAGTACAAAATCTATAGACATACAGTTAAACATAACAAATGCCAGAAAATAGTGGAATGATAAAAGTACCGAAAAATGAAACTGTCAATCCAGACTTCTATATCCAGTGAAAACGTCTTCCAGGAGTAAGGGGGAAGTAAAGGTACTTTCAGAAATATGAAAACTAAGAGAAACTATCACCAGCCAACCTGCACTATTACAAATGCTAAATAAAGTCTAGCAGAAAAAAAAAGAAAAACGATATCAGAATTCTGATAAACCAAAAGAAATGAAAACCAATGGAAATGGTAGATGTTAGAGTCTATTTTTCCCTCTTAGTTTCGCTAAAATACATGTGATTGTTTAAGACAAAGAGTAGTATTACGGGTTATAACGTATGTAGATGTAAGCTGCTGGACAATCCCAGCAAGAAGAGCAGCAGCGAAGCAGATAGAGTAAACACATACAGTAGTCTCATGGTTAAGGTGAGTAAAGCTGCACAATGACAACTCTAAGTACACTAAAAATTTAAGGATGCATATTGTATTTAGCATAACCAATGGGAAAGAATGATGAAAAGAGGTATCACGAAGACACCAGTAGATAAAACAGATTTCTTAAAGAGCACATAATTAACCCAAAAGAAGGCAGGAAAAAAGAGAGAAACAAAAATAGAACAAGCAGAAAACAGCAAAATAATTGACCTATATCCAACCATTTCAACAAATAATATTAAATATCAGAGACTTAAAGACTAATTAAAAGATACACACAGAAAGAAAGGGAAAAGATGCAAGACCCAATTATTTGTTGTCTATAAGAGACATATTTTAAATATTAAAGATTCAGATATAATGAAAGAAAATAGAAAAACCTGTATCATATAAATGGCACAAAGAGGCTGCAATGGCTATCAAGATAAAATACAGTTTTGGATATACGGTATTCCCAGTGATAAAGAGAGATTTTATAAATATAAATAAGTGGAGAGATATGCCATGTTCATGGATTGTAATACTTGTTAAGAAATTCATAACCCAAATTGACGTAAGCATTCAATATAATCCTTTTCAAAATCCTACTAGGTTTTTCTTTCTTTTTCCCTTTGCTGCCTTCCTCTCTCTTTCTCTCACTCTCCCCTGCCTCATTCTTTTTTGGTAGAAACTAACAAGTTGATTCTAAGTTTATATACATGCAAAGGACACAGCGAATCCACATTAAGCCTGAAAAATGAAGTTTGAGGACTTATATACTACCTGACTTTAAAACTTATTATAAAGCTACAATAATAAAGATGATACTGACAAAAGGACTGACAAATAGTCAACAAAACAAAACTGAAATTGCAAAAGTAAATCAACATTGATAGGCTGTCCTTTGATTATAACAAGGTCACCAAAGCAATCCAATGGGAGAAGAGAGTCTTCAACAAATGGTTCTGCAATAACTAGATATCCATATGTGAAGAAGTGAACTTGGCCTCAATTCATATAATGCACAAAAGTTGATCTGACTTTGGTTAACAGAAGTAAGTATAGAAGTTAAGCTATAAAGCTTCCAGAAGAAAACATAGGAGAACATCATCATGACGTGGGAGTAGTCAAAGATTTCTTAGACAGGACACAGAAAGCAATAAACAAAAGAAAAAATTGGGTAAATCGGACTTCAGAGATTCAAAACTTGTGCTCATCAAAACACACATTAAGCCAGAGACTGGGAGAAAGTATGTAAAAAACATTTATCTGACATAGAATTGTTACACAGAATACATAAAAAACTCCTACAAGTTACTAAGAAAAGACAACTAACCCCTCCTCAAAAATACTGTGTAAAGGATTTGAGAAGACTCTTCCCTGAGGAAGATATATGAATAGCCATCAGCACATGAAAAAAAATGCTCAACATCATTAAGTCACCAGGGAAATGCAAACTCAAACTATAATGATTTACTATTAAATATCCATTAGAATGGTGGAAAGTAAAAACAACAACACCAAACATTGATGAGCACATGGAGCTACTGAAACTCTCACATACTGCTGGTGGAAATAAAAATGGTAGAACCTTTTTGGAAAAAAAATTCTTGCAGTTTCTTTAAAAACCAAATATGTACCTACTCTATTACCCACTCATTTCATTCTAACTCTTTACCTAAGAGAAGCAAAAGCATTTTCCCATGACCTTGCACAATAATGGTTATAATAGGTTTATTTATAACATCTCAAAAACTGGAAACAGCTGAGGTGTCCACCAAAATGAGAAGGAATAAACAGATATATTCATACAATGGAACATTACTTGGCAATACAAAGAAATATATTACCTTTCTACTAAAAACATAAATTTCAAAAATATCCCAGATGAAGTTCTAGAACAGAACAAACTAATCTATGATGGAAAGAAATCAGAACACCTTTCTAAGAAAGGTGGCAAAAACTGACTAGGAGGAGGCATGAAGAAACTCTCTGAACTGAGAGGGGTTTAGAAAACAACAGGTTTATATATTTGTCAAAATTCATCAAGTGGTATATTTAAGAATTGAATGGTTCACTGTGTGGTATGAACTTCACCTTTAAAAAAACTCATAAACAAATTATACATAATGAAGCATTTAGGCCTGAAGTACACTGATGTCTACAGCTTTCTTTGCAATGTATAAAAAAAAAATTGAATGGATGGATAAAGAAACAATATGATGCATAGATAGAGTAAATGTAAATATATAGTTAACATAGTACATATAGCAAAATGTCAACTGTAGAATCTACAAGTCTTTTAACTTTTGCATGTTTGAAAATTTAAAATAAAATGTTAAAAAATTCAGTATCTTCCTTTATCCATAAGAAAGCTGTTAAAGTTTGAGTAGAAGTCATTAAGTATGGTAAGTAAAAATTGGCTGCTTCTAAAAATCTGAATTATGAGAAAAACAGAGTACATTTCCCCTATCTCTAAAAAGAATACAACAAGACTTTCTTTACTCTGAAAGAGAGAGTGAGAGAGAGTGAGAAAAAGAGAGAGAGAAAGAGAGAGAGAAGGAAAAAAATCACTGACCTTTTTTCTTTTCCTTTGCTTGGTTTTAGCTGAGTCTTGCCCAGCACTCCCATTCCCCAGGGATGCTGATGTGGTTTTCCCTGAGTGCTGAGATCCAGATGATGGAGCCGTTGGTGTGGGAGGGGGGGTATTCTCAGGAGAGTCTGGGTAGGACTTTATGCAAAATCCCTGCTCAAAGAGATATGGCTTTGAAATCAGGTGACCAGACATCTATTAACATTTGATTTTATTTAGTATCTGATGAACTTAATATTATTTGAAGCTTACAAACATAAAAACAATTTATTATTATCCAATTGACAGAAATGACACCCCCACCTTGCCTCTAAGGGTCTAAATATGTTAATTTTTATTTGATTTTTTGAATGATTTTTATTTATTTATTTTTTAGAGATGGGGAAGGGAAGGAGAAAGAGAGGAAGAGAAACATCAATGTGTGGTTGCCTCTTCAGTGTCCTAATGGGGACCTGGTCTGCAACCCAGGGATGTGTCCTGACTGGGGATCGAACCGGTGACCCTTTGGTTTGCAGGCTGGCACTCAATCTACTGAGCCACACCAGCCCCTGCTAAGTATGTTAATTTTTAATCTGTCTAATCATTTAGATATAATCAGGAATCCTCAGATACAGCTTTTAAAATTTCGGTAGATTTTGTCAGGTACCAGACATTTCTACTTAGAAGTTTTATTAGCATTTCCAACTTACATGTTTCAAAAAGAACCTCTAAACTGCACCCCTAGATTGGATGTCTCCAGGCATTTTTATATCCATGATGACCAGCCTTCTCCTGGTAAAAAAAACCTATGGCTTGGGGTCACTGTAAATGCCTCTAGCTCCTCCCACATTTAATTCCTTCCTTCCTTTATATAATCCCTCATATCTATCCAGTTTCTTTTGCTATGACTATAAGTCTATTTTCTTTTCCATGCAAAAGCACTTCAAGTATTTGAAGATTGTTATATTTCATACCTTTTCATACAAATCAAACACCTCAGTTCCTTGAGCCACTGATACATGTTTTCAGATTCCTTCCCCCCTCCCCGTTCACTCTACTTTAGACATCCTCCACTGCATCAACCTCCATCTTTAAGATAGTGCCTAACCACTACAACAAAGAAGTTTCCTTACTGTAACATCACAAGACCAGTGCCTAGGAAATTTACAGGCACATATAAGTCTGTTTTTTTCACATAATGGTACTAATAATCTATGTCATCCTATCACATCCTAACCATACCTCTATTGGCCTGCACCTCTCCATAATTTTTTAAAAACAATTATGCCAAACTTTGTAAAATGTTTTGCTGAAATTCAAATATTGCTTTCAAGAGTATTTCTTTGATCTACTTGCATAGAAACATTATCAAACAGGAAGGAAAAAGCTAGTCTGGCATGAGTTGTTCTTAGGAAAAACAAGAGAGCTCCTAAAGATCATTCCTTCCTGTGCACAAATCATGTTAGGAAAGAAATCTAGAATATTAACTTGAATTAATATTAAACTTGCTAATTTAATATGAGAACTCAAGCTTAACTAGCTCAGTTCTTTACATATTTAACATTTAGAAATAATAATCATTAAGATAGAATGCATGTTGTATTAACTCCATGCCTTACGTTTCCAATTCCAATCCACTGACCATAGATAGCACCTCCACTTGGATCTTCTTAAAAGCCCTTTTGAACTCATCACCCTTTAGCCAAGAAAGCTTCAACATTTCCTTAGTAACTAAGTGCCTAAGGCCTTAACTTTCTACTACCTGTCCTCGGTGCATCCTGTGCTTGAATATTTTAATCAGAGTTTTTTTCCTTGTACACTTATACTGATGGTGCCTCTGATGCCTAGAGTATTCTCCTCACTTTCACTGTCTCGTCAAAGTCCTACCTCTCCTTCAAGACCCAGCTTCCTCTTTGAAGTCTTTGATTGTAATTAGGAAGTGTTTTTTACCTTTGCACTCTGTCTATGCCACTCATTTGGAAATTAGTAAACGCTATTTTGAACTATTTGCTTGCTTGCTTGCTCATATATTTCCTTGTTTGTTTTACCTCCCAGAAGAGAGATATTATCCGTCTCCAGAGTTCCCCTTTGCACCCAAGTTGGTAAAGTCCTTAAAAGGACCTTGATGTTGGTTGCTGATTTGTAATGGTGATGAGTAAGCCTCCCATTTTAGAATGGCCATTCTCTTCGTGTTTAGCAGGTAATAAAGGGCAGGAACACTTCCAGTCCCTCTGAATGTTCATTTTGACTACCAGTCACATAGGAGGAATGGTGCCTGGCAGCCAGGGAATAGCCTGAGGCTTATACCAACACATTTGCTCAGGATGCTTTCTGACACTCACGCTCCCACCTCCTAGAGAGCCCAGGAAATCCAGCACACATAGACAGACCATTTTTCTTAACTGCTGGGTAGCTGGGAACAGCGGCTGTGGTTGCTGAGCAGTTGCCCAGGGCAGCTTGGCCACCCTGGAGAGCCAAGAAAGGGGGGAGGGAAATAAAGAGTTTTCCTAGCCATGCAAGCAGTCCCTTGAATGTTAAGGGAAAACTAGGCTTGTTATATTCACTTACATTTCTTCCATTAGAAATGTTACAACAAATTTGTCTGATGTCAATGAAAAGCATGCTCATACACATATTCATAAAGTGAACAAGTACCAAAGACATTTTAAAGGGTATTCTTGACACCATAATTTGAGTTTTAACATAAACAAATAGTGTTTAATCAACTGAGTAATCTTTAGGGACTTAGAAAGTATGCTGATAATGATGTATGACCTTTTTCCAAAAAAATGGATTTTTAATAGGCATAAACATATTAATTCTTACTTGGATTCTAAACCAATCTGATTCTTTAAGGGGCATAAAAAGATGTCAGGTTTTTGGCTTGTAATAACATGCCACAGAGGCATGTATCTTTATAGAGTTACTGAGTAGGCCAGAGCAGACTCACTTGAACCTGGAGTCTGTGGGTTCACAGATCCCTTGGATCCCAGAATGATTTCAGAGGGTCTTTAAATACCCTGAAATTGTGTGCAAAATTTGCAAATGTGTTTATGGGGAAAGGGTTTATATTTTCACCAAATTTTCAAAAGGTCTTGTCCATTTTTAGGTCGTATGACTCACCAAACTTGATCTATAGTTCACTTCACAATTTTCCATGTAGATATCAACCTCACCTCCCTGCTGCCTTCCCTATGATATTAGATTGAATTATGTGAAAGTGTTTGCTAGTAAAAAAGGTCTAATACTGGCAAACTAATTCAACAGATGATATCACATTTCTGGTTTTGAGGCACATGCAGTTTCCAGCGGATATTTTTTACACTGAAATTATATAAAGCCTTAAGGTTAGCAAGAAGATTCTACAGTCCCCAGAGGGGGTCTCGGCAACACGAACTTGGTTAGGAGAGGTGTGATCTTTAGATGGCAGGGCCGATCCACACAAAGGGCAAATGTGGCCATGCTTCTCCAAATCATGTTTAGAGATGGATCAATAACTAAAATGTAAAATTATCAATAAATATCAGGAATTATTATATGAACAATAATTCTCTCATCTTTGAGGGACAAGGAAATAAATAACTTTTCTCAACCATATTCAATGACCAAAACTAGTTGTTCATCTCCCATGGAAATGAGAAGTGCCCTTTTCACTGAAAGACTAGAAAAGCTAAATAAGGCAAAGAAAAGATGAAAAAAATCATTTTATTAAGTGGACTGTTAGGGCCCAGCACATAGTAGGTCCTCAATAAATATATGAATGTTGACTATATTAAGATTTTTGGGCTAAAGGCTATACCGTATTTTGCTGCATATAATGCGCACTCATGTTTCTGTGTGTATTATACACAGGATTAGTATACCCATGTATAATGCACATCCTTGTGTTTCCCTCAAAAATTTGGGCAAAACAGTGTGCATTATACATGGCAAAAATACAGTAAATTCTACGTAATCTTTTCCAAAGCAACATGAATGTAAATACTGAACATGAGGAAAAAATCCATAGATGCGTCAGACTTTTTGGTGCTTACCTCGGCAGAACTGTGGTACTGGATGAAGGCTGCCGAAATGGCATGGCCAAATGGATCTCCTGCCTTGGTTGCCATGTCCTGCCTCACAAGAAGAGCCAGATCCACTAACTAGATCAGAGCAATGAAAATAAAGTCACATAGATGGAAACAATCATCTATGCCACTGAAGTAGCAAAACTAAAAGCAATACATTCCAAAAGTTATTGATAATACTGCTTGCCTAAAAATCTGTATTGTGGAGAAGAGCATATGCTTTCATTGACTGGGAAACAGACCGACCCATGAAGAGAAATAATATATTATGACCTTCCAGCAGAGTGATTCTCAAACCTTATTTCAAAACCACTGAAGGATCATTTTAAAATACAGATTTCTGGGCTCCAAGCCCTAATATTCTAATTCAGTACATCTGCTCTGGAATGTAACCTAGGAATTTATATTTTAAACAAGAATCAAGGGGAAGCTGATGCTGTGGCCTAAGAACCATGCTTTGAGAAACTGGCAGAGGGCATGTATTCTAGACTCAGATTTTTGCATCCATTCAAGAAGGTTGAACATATCTAGAAAAGCATTATTAGAAGATAAAAATCTCCAAACATGGCAGATGTGTACCTAGAATTCAATGTTGAAAAAAAACATGTAGGGTTTCATTTCTCGTTAGACTAAAGTTGCAAAAAACTGTCACTTTTACACTAAGACCCACCAGAGCTGAGGATGCAAAGAAACATAATTGAATTAAATCTCAGAAAATTGCAAGACTATCTTGGGGGAAAACTGATGGCTGCTCTCAGTCCTGGGAGCGAAGCAGGTGGTGTAAGGATGGATCATGGACAGAGGTAAGGAGAAAGCAGCCATGTATGGACTGACATGACATCAGAACTCTTACCTGTGCCACAGTTTCATATGCTAAATATGCTAAAATTTCCATAGCAATGACATTGGGTTTTATCTCCATACTGCTGCAGTCCAACCAGTCTCGAAATTTGGAGGCTTTTTTTGCTAGTCATTAAAAAGAATAGGTATAGAAAATTTAATCTTTGAAGTATTTTAATAATGCAAATTACTATCACAAAAAGAAAAATGTCTGTTGAAAATTGCATATGAAAGATAATGCATACGAAAGGCAATGTTTTTGAAGTTTTATTGGTCTAGATATTCTAGCCCCAAGAAATCTCTTACACATTTGCGTCCTTTATTTTGTGTCCATGCTACATAATATAGGAAGCCACTTAATGTTTAGTACTTTTCCCACTATGTCAGAATAAGTTTTAAATAAACACCAACTATAGCTTATATCATAACAATAGTCAGAAGAGTTACTTGCTTGCCATAACTTTAATTTATTCTTGTGGGGAAAAAACCCCCTGCAAGATAAAAACCTGTGATGAAAAAAGGAACATACAGAAATTATACTCACATTACCTTTCAAAATGTGTCTCTTGGTGGAATAGGTTCCAGGTTGCGAATGTAGAATTAAATAGAATAAACTGATAACTGGCCTGCTCTAATACTGTGGTTACATCTTTCTTGTTACAAAGATGTTCAAATTCTTAAGCCTGCCTCTCAAAACCATCCAGACTAATTCCAACCTGCCTTTCTATTACTCCCTATTAAAATGTCACCTGGTCTTATGTATCATCCTCTCTGTGTTCACCCCTGTTCCTTTCCCTCCATGGAATGCACCTCCCCACCCCACCCCGCCCCACCCATCACTCTTCATTGATATGAATTCTGCTCATACAGGCCAACGATATACTTCCCCACTCTAGACATTTACTGAACACTTATATCATTAGATATCCTTCCATGCTTGCTTATAATCTCTGAAATCATATTATAAGTTCTCTGTAGGCAAACATCATGCATCATGTCTCTCTGTGTGCCTGACAAGTACACAGGGAACGTTCAGAGTCGAACTAGCTATAGGGCCTTCATTAGATATTACTAATTTAAGTGGTAACCTAGAGGGAAAAGATTGATAGTGAAGACTGTATCATGTCTATAACATAATCATTTTTAAAAAAACCCACTGATTATTCTTTTGATTAATCTGGTCCCACAGGTCTATAAAACACTTAACAGTAACTCAAAGCATGATGTTTTGATCCTCATAGATATAGTTTTCATGGATTCCACATACAGAAGAGTTTTCTTCTAAATAAATCACAGAAGACCTTAAGTCCTGCTATTGAAGCGCATATCCAAAGTTGTCAACTATGGCAGAATTATGATAATCCCCCTGAAAGCCATCTCCCTAAAGTAACCAGTCTTCCAAATACTCTCTGACATGTAACATTCCATCTAACTAGTAAGCTGCAATAGCTCACAAACACTTGTTTAACATCTGTGGAATACTTCTGAAGTTAAAGTTAATAGGCAGCAATTTGGCAAGATCAGTAAAACGTACCTTACTCATTTCTCCCTTTGACAGATTGTTAGGAACACAGAAACAGATACTTTGTGACTATGCTCTAAACAATTTATTTTAAAAGTGAGAGCAAGGCTACCTCTTAGTACCCCATCAGACCTGTTCACTTAAGCAGCTTTCTCAGTAGACTTCAAGTACTGAGAACACAGGGACAAATCCTGTGTCCACCATTGTATCCCCAGCACCCAGAACAGTGCCTGGCATTAGCACACTCATGATAAATATTTCTGGAAGAAATGAATAAAAGAATGAACAAACAAACAAATGAAAGATATTTCTTTAATAGAAGGGTAGGCTCCAAACTTTTTTATGCATCAAGAAGAGGCACAGAGGACCCATTAACCTACCTGGGCAACTGGGCTACTCCAGCAACAGGTAAAGACTGCCTGAGCTAAATTCCCTCCCTGCCACCTGCAGCAGGACTGATTCAGAGATGGATCCTTTCAGGGTACTCAACAGTACCCAGAAAAGAAGGTACAGACACCCTGAGTCATGGTAGTGTGTTTCCATCAAGAAGTGAGGGGGCATCAGGATGAAGGACTTCCTTCTTCTCCTTCATCCCTCTTCTCAAAACATCAAGAGAGAAGGTAAGCCTGGACACTGATCAACAATTTAAACAGAATCCTGAAGAAAGGTCAAAGTTTTTAGGATTATCAGCTTTCTCATACTACCCAGGTTTTCAACCCATGGTGGAATTAAAATAACTTGACATAATAATTTCACATAAAAATTTCAAGTCTGTTAATTCTCATACATTTTTAAATCTTTCTCATCAACAATCACTAGCAAAATTCAAGTTTCTCCCAATTTTCCATTCTGCCCTCCCTGAATAATACTCTATTATTCGAACTCATCCCCTTCTCATCAGCCTTTCCGTTCCTGATCCTTCCCTCAGAGTCTCTGTAATGCTTAGTCCACTCTGGAGAAATTCTTCTGCAACTGCAACCTCTTCAAAATCACTGTGCTTTGAGTTATTTGAGAATAGCCTTCCTTAGAGGGCATGGTTTCCCCTGGGACCTCTCATAGTAGAGGTTTTCTTTCCTTCTATACCTATCCATTGATCAGCTACTGATTGCCAGCCTGTTCATTTCCCCACACACCAGAGGGCCTGGAGGCCATATATCTTCATTCTCTGAGTTTTTTCCACAGGGAAAATAAAGAACAATTAGATAGCAGAACTCTTACCAACAACAGAGCCTAAAAGACAATGGAATTATGTTTTAACCAGTAACTACTAGTCAATAATTCACTACTCAGCTAAACTAACATTTAAATATGAGGGCAAAATAAAGGCATTTTTAAGACACACAAAATGAATGCTTTAACTACTATAGAACCTTGGGAAAAACAGAATTAGGCTGAGAAGAAGGCAAGTTTACGTACTTACCAACTTTAAAAAATCTAAGTCAGGGGCGTATATTAAAAAATTATGGATAGCAACTAAAATAATAGAAATAGAATACATAATATACAAACTGGTCGAGGAAAATGGAATGAAAAAGATCAATCCAATAGAAAAGAAAGAAAAGCAAATAAAAAAGCATAGTAAATTTAAAACACAAAATAAGACAGTGTATATAAACCCAGATTCATAATTAAATACATATAAAGTAAATCCATCAATTAAAATACAAAAGAGACTCTCAGGTTGACTAAAAAGAAAACTTAGATATTTGTTTACAAAATTTACATATTAAACAAAAGGTGGAAAGGAAAGGACTGGAAAAAGATTTACCAAATTATAACTAAATTAAATCTTTGCAGTTAATACTAATATCAGATTTTGAAAGACTTTCAGGGAAGTGACTATCTGACATAAATATAAAAACAAAAGACTGGTGAATCTGACCAGTGTCTGGATTCTACAACTTATCCTCAGCCTATGAAGTTTATTTTAAAATGCACCAGTCATCCCAATGTGTGAACGCTATGATCAACTACTTAAGAAGGCATAGCTATCACAGTTCCTATATGCTGGTAGTTTATCAGAAGGGCAGGAATGAAAAGAGCCTAACACTTGGACCAGTGTAGGTATCAGTTCTGAATTCACTCAGAATTCAGCATTCACCATTTGCATTAAGCATTCCCAACCACAGCATTTTGGCATATAAAACAAATTCTCCCACTACAGTTTTATAATGACACACCCACGGGTACCATACAAAGAAATATTTTTAAATGCCTTACTGACTCTTCTTTAAAGAAAAAGAAAGTATGCATAATATACTATTCATACCACTATTATTTTATAAAAAGGGGTAAATATTAATTTTTAATCTGCTACAGTTTATTATGGAGTTACAAACAAATGGAGTTATTAAAAATCTGACTTTTGAACAAAAGGTGTATTAGAATACTTCAATGACTGTGAAATAGCACTTCTGTTCCTTTAAATGAATTAAATCCAAAATATGATTTTAAAAAATAGTTCAATAACACTAAATGTTACCTTATAAACTGGAGATTTTTCCTTATAAAAGACCTGAATGCCATTTTTAAACCTAAAATTTACAATACAAAAACCTCTCATTTGCTCAAATTGCCATGATCTGAAGTGTCATTTACTTAATGCTTCACAGATGTATGATGCCAAATTGTTAGTCAGACTGCAAAGTATATTTAGTTGGGAAAAAAATCTTCCAAAACATGTTTTCCTATATTTTACTGACATTTACATGTGGCAGTATTTGAAATGTGTCATTTATTTGCACTTTATGATCCATAAACGAAGCTCTCATTGTCTTTTTCCAATCGAATGCGTTGTCACTGTGACCACAGAACAGCTTCTCGTGCAAAGATACCATTGTGTGCACAGCTCCTCAGACGGGCCATGTGCTGCTTTGTCAGACCTTTGACTGGACTTTGCATCACACTTACTCTTTGACCTTTACCCTGAGAGGCTTAGTCATCACCGAACTGGTGCTGGAAGGATGTTTTGCTACACAATCGGGCCCACTATTTGTCGTGAGCCTTACTGTACTCTTTAGTAAGCCTGTGTGCCATGGTGGGGCAGCGCTGATTTCGCCACTCCTGTTCCAGGGGCATGGACTAACGAGTTTGGCTAACAGTTACAGAGCAAAGATGGAAGAGATTCTTCATATGTATCTCTATGGTAATATGAGTATACATAAATAAATGAAAAATTTGGCACTTATTATTAATACGTATTAGGGGCTTTTAAATGTCATGACTATACCAAGAGAGTCCATTATGGGTCAAGTACAACCTGCAATACTAGTGTAAATATGACTAAGAAACTAGAAATTAAAATGGGAATATTAAGAAAAATGGAATTCTTCTGACTAAGTTATGTGATTAATGAACATGGCTGTCGGTGTATTACTTACATCCTTTAAAACCCTTACTACTATTAACTGCAAAACAGGAGAGTGAGGTAAAATCTTTTATAGGTTCCCCAACAATGCAGAGACTGTTTCTTAGCAGTTATAACTATGCAATATTAAATTCACCAATTTCTAAGGAACAGAGATTGTGTCATACTTTACTATATCTGTAACACATAATCTCTTAAACATACAGTGAAGCAAGTTAAATGCTTACTTACAGAAACTTAATTGTCGACTTTCACAGAATTCTGCATATTGAGCTGAATCCATAATTCGAGTTTGTCTTTCTGCTCTCTAATAGATAAAAATAAAAGGGCACAAAAATATTTTTAAAGCAAGTAGACTATTACATGGTTTCACAGCTAAAACTGACAACTGAAGTTCCATTTTCCTTTCCTTACTTTAGGTGAACTGATTGGTACTACCAGAAATACCATGATACATAAAATTATAAGTAACAGTAGTTTTGAAGGTTGTTTCTCTTGGAAATAAAGTTTAAAATACCATTTTCCGCTCCTCTATTACTGTCATTATAGCAGAATAACTAAAGGATCTCACTTCTCAGATTGCGCACTTCTACATTTTCTTAACTGTACCATCTTTTTTTTTAAAAAAAGAAAACTGTGAGGAGACAAAAACAAATCAAACAGAAAAATTGTTACTAATAATTACTGTCCATCTGCCCTAAAGCTGGGATCTTTAAATATTAAAGCGGAGTCAACAAATGTGTTCCATACATTTCCCTTCAGTTAGAACATGGAGCCAGAGCTAACATATCCATACTTTACATTGCAAAGAAAATAAAGACAAAGGTAAACACGACACAAATCCTTTAATCTGAGTCCAGGTATGATTCACAGTTTGGTACAGCTTCCTCCGTGGGTTTTGATTCAGTGCAGCAGATGTTTGCTGCCCCATTGTCCCACACGAGGTAGCATAATTACAACTCACCCACAGTTTGGTGGGAAAGAATACAACCGCTTCCGCTTCCTTGGCAAGGGAAGCATTTTGAAATGAGACAGGCTGGTACTTCTTGGAATGAATTTCTGGCCAGTAAAGGAAAAAATTCCCTGAGATGTTAAATTTTTTTCTGCTTGGGAAGAACTTTCAGCAAATTTTCTTTATCACAGTTGTTGGGGTACATTAAGTACCACTTACAACATCTGCGGATATTTTTTAAACTAAAATTATTCTGTTTTTAATTTTGTTTGATTTGGGGGAGTGATCAACTTAATTCCAATGATATGTCAGTTGATGGAATGAATAATGGTACAATAGTTTCAGCTCAATACAGAAAAGTTATAGATGGGGTAGTGGGAGGTAAGTCAAAATTTACTAACTACCGTGCTTCCTTCTAAGACCACTGAGTACTTTTTCCCTTCTCTCTCTTCCTTGTCTCCCTGCCTCTCTCCCTTCTTTCCTTCTTAATCCCCTGACACATACTCACAAACACATACAAGCGCTGACACAACCCTGGACTTCTGTTTATTTACCCCATAGTTCAAGTATCCCTTTTGAGCACATATGAGTAAATATTACACAGACGTACATTATGTGTGTTCTATACACACATATATACACACATGTGTGCATATATAGTCTCTTGTGTTTGGATACAAAACATCATGGTCCTTAAGGACACATTACTGGGTGAATTTTTATACACTTAGGAGTATTTTCTGGTATGTGATTGCATGATGTAGTTTTGTCCTTTTTAAATGTAACCAACATACCATTTTTTTTGGTTAATAGAAAACATGAAGAGTTTATGTGTTTTGAACGTAACAAATTAGTTACTAATATGTTTATTAAAACTTCTTATACTGATAACACTCTATTACGTATATTTGTCTGTTTGTCTGAGTTTGACTATACTAGGAACCTCTCAGGCTTGAATTTCTAGCTTCTAGAAAATGTCTGACATAGGGTAAATAAGTAATAAAACATTCATGGAATGAACAGATGCTACCATTTTAGTTTACAATCAGGGCAAATGACTGTCACCATAAGGCAGCCAGTCCTTGATTATCCAGCATTACCACTGGCCTTCTTTACTGCTCTCCAGCTAGGCAACCTCATCCACCCAACCCGTACCAGACAGAAAGGGCTTAGATAACTACCAAAAAACACAGTTCCTAATGGGATTCTTAAGACTAACTTTTCTTCTACCAAGTTGAATAATCAAGATTTGACTTTTATATATATGGTTAGGTAGTTGATGTTCCTGCAACAAGTATTTCTAGAAATGCAAGTTAGAAACACTTATCCTAAGATGTTAAGGTTGCGAAGTTGCCAACTTTAACTGAGGTGTGTAGCTACTTGGAAGATTCTGAACTGCAATGCCTACCATCTGAGTACATTTAAAAGACACTGAAGGCCTTTAAGTTATTACAGTTTAGACATTCTCTTTTCTTTATTAAGCATCTTAGTTTGATTTCAATTCCTCTATCACCTAAGCAGTAACCTTAGACCTCAGAACTGCATGAAGCTGGCCCTAGGGTGTGCAGGAAACCATTTACTAAGTGCCTAGCACACAGCAAACAGCGCAAAGCAGTTGACACAACAGCAAAGATTTATAGGCAGTACAAAATTATGGCGTATTAGAGCTAAAGGGCAGCTTAAAGTTCATCTTGTTTAATCCCTCTCATTTTAAAGGTAAGGAAATTGAAGTTCAGAGAGAAGTGATTTTCCAAAAATGAGCAAGTCAGAAGTCAAGGACTACTAATTCCTGAGCCAGCCTATTTTCATTATAAAAAGCTGTTTCCAACCTGTAGTACTTTTTACCTCCAATAATTTTCTTTGGAATGCTACGAACTCTATATATTCTCTTACTAAAACAAATCATGTAGACCCTCTAATTAACATGCTCTAACTGGTCATGAAAATAAAATTAGGGGGGCCCTGCTTCAGCAAATAAGACACAACCTGGGGTTAATGTTGCACAGTTGTACAGGTTGCAACGCACCTGACAGTGCATGGGTGTGCTATAGATGAATCACAGGTGTGCAGAGATACTGCTTCTCCTCAACTTTCTGGATGCCACACAGGGTGGGGTGCAGAACCCCCGAGGCTGGTATCTGGCTACAAGTTGCCTTGTCCTTTTACCTTGGTGTAGCATAAAAAAAATGTTATCATTTTCTATGTGAGCCATAACCTGAAAAAGCATCCACACTCCTCAGAGTATGGTCAAGTAAGCTCAATGTGAAATTAGAGACACAGCCTGGCATGTGAGGATGATGAGGATGATGCCTCTCTCTTCCCCATGAATTGTGTCAACAACCAAAAGAAAGACAAATTTGACCTTATAAAAGAATCAAAATCATTCAGCATCTGATTATGTCCTTACACTATCACCTTAAATCCTAAGAAAGGGAGTAAATACCTAACCTACATGGACTCCATGTTCTTTAAAAGCAGTAACTATATTTTGCTTCTATAATCTCAGTATTGGCCAATGTTTACCTTGGATTTACCTGGGCCTCAGTAAATGTTTGCTGGCTAGCTGAGTGACTGAGCAGATGGACTGATGGATTGAGGCAAAAGAAATGCATATAAATTCTCGTTGGCTGATCTAAAATCAGAAACTGTAATGTCTGTAATCATATTGTATGAATTCTAGAGAGCGTAGGCAGTCTTTTTAAGTCTAAGATCCATAAAAATCAAGACACTGGCCAACTATTAAATAAATTTGGCTTTTATTTCTGTGTTGTCCTAATTCCACTTTCCCTTCTGCTCTATTTAGATGACCCATCCCAATCCACACAAAATGCACATTGGCTGTCTTTCCTATTCCTGCTACAGCAAAAAAAAAGATCTCTGGAAAAAGATGCAAGGGCTAAAAATCATAAACCTAGTAAAACAGCATAATCGGAACAACAATCCTACTCTTTACAGACAGCAACATAATAAACTTTAAGATAAAGTTTTTAAAAACATAAAAGAATTTTTAAAGCATAGAGTTATAATGTAAAACTTGAGTCCTAAATGATCTAGTCTGAAGTGTATCACTGAATAATCAAAGCACAGTAAGTTTATCATAGCTTTTATTCACACCGAACACTCAAATTACACAATGTTCTTCTGATCTCAGACAGCCACATGAATGTAAGGTCATCTTGGGATTAGTCATGCTCTTGTATCTGCAAGTCCAGCTCGTCTCCTGCTTAATCTGTCAGCTCTACCAACCCCTTGGCTTCTTTGGCTATCAGCAGTGCTCATGAACACTCATAAAAATATGCCACATACTCAGAGGCTTTTCTGAAATTGAATCTCACTAGTATTACCATACAGCAAAGTATTATTACCATATAGGGGAATGTGTGGAAAAATTACTTTTGAAGGAATTAGTCCTAAAACTTTCCAAACACTCAACAATATTTTAAAAATTAACTGGAATGGCTCTTAAAAATGTAAAGAAGAATAGTAATACTTAATTGTCACTCATCTCACTACAAAGAAGTTACAGCTTTTTCTAGTTATTATAAAACAAATGTAGAAGGCAGAATTCCATGCCAGATGAACTCATTTTTGGGCCCCACGTAAATGAAAACAGGGAAGCAAATATCTCTACAGATGCAGTACCTAGTATAATTTGTGTGTTTGTTTCATCTTGAACACATCAGACTCTCAGTATATATTTGTTAATTTAAATTTTCAGTGAAAAGTTTTGATTTCAATTAATGTAAAATTGGTTGTATCTTTGAAAAATAACTTCAGCAGTGACAGTCCCCACTTGCCCCAGCTACCCCAGTTTGTGGTGCGAGGCTGGATCACTTCGGCAGCACGAAGCTTCACTTACACTCCCCCACATGCTCTCGCTGAAGCATGTATAAAGGTTAGAAGCTATGTGCTGGCGTATCTCTTGGCAGCTTCTTGAGACATGTGACATTTATCTTCCTTCAGCAATACGGAATCACATAACATAACTTTTGAACCAAGATGAAAGTTTATCTTCTCTCACTTCCACCTCCGATTTTTTAAAAATCCTACTTTGATTACTCTTAGAAGTCTTACATTTCAAATGCAAAGTCCCTTCTGCATGGAAGAGGCAAAATGCCAATTGTAACCTACCAATTTTCATGTTAGACAGAAATTGGTTTCTGAACTTGAAAACTTCAAATGCAGTGGTGGGTGGCAGCACCCAGCAACATGATAGCATGTGGACTATGGAATGTTACATGTGTTCGTTATGCTGTGGTCCATTGGCAGAAGGATACCAACAGATCAGTGATCGTGAATGCTGAACAAACTTAGAAACCACATCCCAGCTCACTGTAAATAAGGAAACTGAGGCCCAGGACGGTTAAAGCGTTTACTTCGGTTGTTGCAGAGGCCACCTGGTAACCAGGTGGGCACTGGTTTTGCTGGCTGGGTCAGTTTGTAATTTAGAGATTCCCCTATACAAGAGCCAGGTGAGTCTCCCTAAGAACATCTGGCAGACATTCCCTGACTTTGTGACCACTGCACAGCTCCCCATTTTGGAGACTGGGGTACGGCAACAGGTTCCTAGCTGGATCATTCCAAATTTTTAACACTCCTTACCCATCTGGGTACAACTTCAAATAAAAACAGAGAAAAGGCCTTGGCACACAGCAAGACCTTACCATAGTAGGCCCTCTTCTATCCCCATACCACTCTACTCTCTGCATCATAAACTGAGGTGAATGGCTCTCAGCTAATCACTACATCAACCTCAAGCTCAAATGCCTGGTTGGCAAATGCAGACATCAGCTGGCCCATTCTATGTAGGCAGACATTATTCTCACTAAAATGTGACATATTCTTTGCTATCTTCATGTCCTCCTTTGTCACATCCTTCATTGCTGTCCCCTACCTCACCTTCATTAGTGAGCTTGCCTTTCCCTCCCCCATCCATAGGGCAACCTAAGGGCAACATTCCCTTCAGGGTAAGTATCACCACCTCCTCTAGAAGGTTTTCCCTGAAGATCCCATGGGTGCCACTATCTCTCCCTTCTGAAACATATTTGTCCTTCTGGATAGTATTACTCTCCTGCACTTCTCTATGTGTGCTACTTTTGTCTCTCCTAAAAAAATTACAGCTGTGAGAATTATTAACTGAAAAAGCAATTTGTGAATTAGCATGTACATACTTTGATCCCAAGTATGTTTAAACAGACATACCACACATGACTGTGCAAACGTCGAGAAGCATATACATTATACTTCTAACAGTACTCACCTCTGGGAGTAGCACTCTAGGAAACTTACTTTTGCAGAACAAATCAAGAGGCAGAAAATCACTGAGAAAAGCACAGATTTGGGTAGATGTTCAGAGAGAAAAAGAATATAAATAATGATTATGTTACCGCAATATTTAGGGAGTCAGCTCAGAGTCTTGATTGATGTAATCTTCAAACCAAAAGTTTAAGTTTGATCCAGAATTTTCTCTGAATTATATAATTGAATAAAAATACAGTATGTTGTCTATTTTGTAGCCTAAACAGTAAAGGTTCCCATTGGTGCTAATTTGTTCTCCCAGAGTGATTTTCATAATACACCAATTTTATGTGTTCAAGCTAATAGGAATGTATTGGAGTAGTCATATGTAGTAGTCATAGAGTAGACGCTAAAGAAACAGCTGTAGTGTCTAGGAGAACATTCAAGGGATTTAAAAGGAATTTTGTGCTAAAAATAAGTGAGTAATTCTCAGCATGTACAAAGCATCAGTGATTAAGAAATATACAAAAGGATATTTGTGAAATTAGTTCATAATAGAGATGTTTCAAGCTATTGGATTTTTTGGTCTATATTAATCAATGTGACTATAGAAGTTTTTCTTTTCTCTGTATTTTAAACTATCAAGAATGAGCATAAATTGGTTGTATAGGGAAAATAGTTGTTATTAAAATCAAAATAGTATATTTAAAATTGGATTAATATCTGTTTAAAATTTTTAAATATGAATTTACTAAGTTACTAGTGGGGAAAATTATATGCAATAATATATTTCTTGTCATGGGATAAAGTGTGTGCTAAGAAAAGTATCATTTTTTTCAATAACCTAGCATCATACCACCTAATGCAATGTTTAGTTGTAAATCCTCAGGTGGTGTTAGTACTAATTTTTATTAATATTTACCTGACACTGTAAACACACTCTGCAATAATCAAGCAGGTAAATGATATAAAAAGCTATGCAAATGTCTGCCTAAACTAGTTCTTTAAGGTTACAGAAGGCTGACATCTTTTTTATTTTCCTAATTGAGGATGCTGTAATCCTTTTTTTGTGGTTTTGATTTGGCTGTATATCTAAAAGCGAACATCTTAGGTCAGTATGCGTAAGCTCTTTAGGTATCTCAATAACATTCCTAAAAATTCTCCCAGGGCTATGTAGTACCCAGATGAGCTCAGAAGGCTTTAGAGTCTAGCAAATAATCAAAGGGTACAGTTAAATCAGGGTAAAACTTTACAACACAGCCTGAAAAATATGTATATAAAGCCACTATTACACAAAATTCATGTTATGCTCTCTTTATTTTTGAGTTAGACCTGCAGACCTCTTCATTTTGTTTTAGCCAAGACCAAATTCTCAAGTGGTGTAACACGCATATCAAATGGAGGCTGGCTTCACTTATGTAGTGGGAAGGTCTGGCACCTTTAAAGTAAAATTCTGTAACAGGGGAAGCCTGTCAGTGCAGCATGGATGGCTCTGACCATCCTCTTCAAGGATACATGACCTCTGCACAGGACAAGGGAGGCCCCGCTTGGAATCCCTCTGTGTTGCTACCATGTGGCTCATCAGGATTTTTTTCCTTTGAAAATAAACTTTTTATCTTAGATTACCTCTACAATTAATTCCCTTAAGCAAGTTCCATCAGCTCTATCTTTAAAATACGTCTGGAATAAACCACTTTCAGCACCTTCCACCTTCACTGCTACCACTCTGGTCCAAGCCATCATTATCATCACTCCCCTGGATTTCTGAAATAATCTCCTAGGACGTCTTCCTGCCTCCACTCTTTCTCTTCTGCTACCCAACTCCTGCCAGTCATTCACCACACACTGGCTACCGTATCTTTTAAAAGATGAAGATTGAATCATACCATTCAGGATCAAAACTTCCAACAGTTTCTCCTCACATGCAGAATAAAACCCCAATCCTCAGAATGGCCCATGAAGCCCCACATACTATATGATCTAGTACCCAGTTATCAGTCTGATCTCATCTTTCACTTCCTCTCTCACTCACTCCACTCCAGCCACACTGGTCTATCCTTATGTTTCTTGAAAATGTCAAATGCTTTCCTACCCCATGGCCTTTGCATTTGCCATACATCTGTCCAGAATATTTTAATCCTATATCACTCTCTGGCTTGTTCCCCCACTTCCTTCAGGGCTCTGTTCAAAGTTCACTTTTTCAGAGAAGCTTTTTATGATTACTTTATATAAAATAGCAACTCCCCCCAAATCACTCTCCATCTGTACCCTGCTTCATTTTCTTCACAGTTCTACCATCTGCCACAATAATGTTAGGTATTTATTTGTTTATTGTCTATTTCTGTCCAAGTAGAATATAAGCTTCTTGATGGCAGAGACTATGTCTACTTTATTTGCTGCTAAATCCCGAAAGTGTTTATGGAGCTTGACACGTAGTATGCATTTCACAAGTATTGGTGGAATGAATCCATTTACTTTTTCCCTACATCCTATACATAGAAAAGTGAATACCTCTAAGGCAGAGTTTCTAAATCTTGACATTACTGACATTTTGGGCTGAAGAATTCTTGCTGTGGGACTGTCCTGAGCACTGGAATGAAATGCTGAGCAGCACAGCATCCCTCAGCTCTGCCCACTGGATGCTGATAGCATCTGCCCACTATTCCCTGCATTGTGAAAATCAAAAATGTCTCCAAATGTCCCCTGGTGGGGGCAAAAATCATGCCCAAAGGAGAACCACGAATCTGAGGGGAAGGGACCAACACTGGGAGACTCTGTGCTACGTGCCAGGCGCCATGCTTGGTCCTTCGGATTATCTCTTTTAATTCTTCCAGATAAGATTCAGTTGAAGGAAAACAATGCAGATATGATTCTTATTTTTAAAATGAAGAAGCTATGGCTCAGACAGAGTAGGTCACTTGTCTAAGGTTGCTAAGGAAGTAAGGTGTGCCGAGACATGAAACCAGGTCTGTCCTGCTGCAAAGTCTATGCTCTTTTTGCGATGAACCCTCATAAATGAAAGTGATAAAAGCAGGGATACTTCGACAGAAGTGAGGGAAGGGGACTTAGAGCCCTTCAACTTTCTCTCCCCTTTAAAAGGTATTTCTCAGTGAAACACCAAAAAACTACAAGACAAAATTTGAAAACCACAGGGCTATCCCATGCTGCCTGCCCTTGAAGGAATAAGCACTGTGCCTTTCTTTATATCTGGTTTTAGAACAGAGGCCATTTCACATGTGAGACTCACAGTATGACCACGATACTGAAGGAACAACTAATCCCCACACATTAGTCAGAGTGACCTTTACAAATGCAATCACGGTGTGTCATTTCTATCAAATCCTTCCTTGGTTCTCGTATCACGGTCTGTTGCAAAAAATGACAGGTTTATCTGTGGAGCACATATGAAAGAGTGCTCCTAACACATGGCCCACAACAGATGCTGCTACTTCCAATGCTCCTGAGCCAGTGTCATAAGACTTGCCCTCACCTCTCATCAGAACCCTACCCCCATCTGAATGCTGCACCATTGCTGCCAGAAATGTTTAGGAGTTGTAGAGATAACTGGCTCCAGGGTAGATCAGAATGACAGCTTATAGCCTTCATTACCTATAATTTATGTTGATGGTTTCATCTCTCAGTTTATAAAATATTTTAAAAATTGGCTTTTCATATATTGAACCTTAAGTATTCTAAGAAGGTATCCTAGTAAGATGGCTGTATTATTAATTTAGAAATTTTTAATTGAAGGAAAATACAGCTGTAAACAAACTCTGAAAAAGATGGGGATGTCAAAAAAAATGCTTAACAGTAAATCTGAATCACACATGCTTTAAAAATCCCAAAGGAAGAAAGATGAAATTATGAAAAGATGAACAATGAAGTCTATTACATTACGCACCACTGAAGAAATGAAGTCACCAGTCTAGAAAAAATTCTCAAGGGAATATATTAGAAAGGGAAAAATAGGCTTTTACAACTGGACACCATCTGAGTTAAGATTAGAAACAAAACAAACCAAATTAAATTGTTTATTCCCCTAAAGAGAATGTTCTTAATCATTTTAAAGCTGACGTTTCTTTTCTCATAATTGGCTGAGTTGTTTTCATGAGTCAGAAATGAGCAAGTTCATCAACAGAAATCTGCACAGACACTGATCTAGCTGAAGGCACGAGTTAGCACAAAACAAAAGGAAGAAAACCATTTCCTGAGCATGCCAAAATTTAATCACTGGAAAAAAAAATCCCAGAAACAGATTTGACCAAATATGACTACAGTGAGAACACAACAGAGAATAATGAGATAAAATTGCTATCCTAATTGCTTTGTTTCAAATCTAATAAATGCAAATTCCTGCTTAACACAGGAAAGCAGAAATGTCTACATATTTAGAAATTTAATAATGTCTATTTTCAATTCTTATCTTTAAAAGTCTACCTAATTTACAGATAAACAAAAACAGAAATCATCTTTAAAATAACTGTGGGTTCAGAATCTTTGCAATATAAAGACCTGCAGAAACTTATCTCCTAAAAGAACTCTGGCTCTACTTAAATTTAATATTTCAAAGTAGCCTGAATATTATGACAGCCTCTTGGGCTTCAAAGAATGTAGAATAGCAAAATCCCCTGGAATCATAAATGCAAAACCTATAATTATGGTTATTTAACAAAATGGTTTCTGTTAAGATATTTGATGATGAAACTCCCATCCTCAGATGTCAGTGCCCAAATTTTAATCGGCCTTTACTCATGAGTAAATGCATTATAACTGTTATTTGATTAAATGTCAGTGGCCATTAGGCCCAGTTCTTAAGAAAGAAGGCTTAATGAAGGCACGCCACATAGGGTGTGGAATGGATTACAAAGAAAGATGAAGAAAGGAGGACTGTTTCAATAACTTGGTGATGTGATGCAGTGTTTCACCTCAAATATGGTAACCACAAAAACTTTAAAGAAGCAAAGGACAACTTTGGCAGCAAGAAGAAGGGAAGATCAGAGGTGGTAAAATGGGTGAAGTCAAGTAAGGAACGATCATAGTCCAGGACAGCGGCATCTTTGAGTTTTATGGATATTGCCTTGTTGTTCTTCTCGACAACTCTGTATGACAGGAAGATCAGCTATTGTCACCATCTCCATGTAACAGATGAAGGCACTGAAAGCTTGCTGACTCTGTGGTTTTTTTAAATCTTATTTTAAGATAATTTAGATTTATAGAAAATGTGCAAAAATAGTACAGAGAGTTCCTATACACTATTCACCCAGACTCACCACCTCAAACACTCCTTATCCCTTCTGACCTCAGGAGCCAAGCAGGGTCAGGCATATTTAGTAAGGTCCTTGGATGAGACTTCCTGTGGCTTTTCTTCAAGGTAAGACATACTGTTAGAAAGATTTAAGATTATTACTCCAAAACCAATGCCCTTTCTACTATTTCACTGACTCCTGTAACAAAACTCCTTACTGAAATATAAAATTTTCTATGTGGATACAGCTGGAATAACCCAAGTAAATTTTACCCGAGTAAAATTAACCAGAGTTCAACAAGACATTACTAATTTGTGTTACAACTTAGAGACCTATGAGTCTTGCAGCACTCTAAAAAAATGTTATCTGAAATGAGTTTCAATGGCTCTGAAAAGAGGCTTAGTTTTTAAAGAACTCAAAGCTCAAAAAATTGAGCTATATGTAGTTTTAATAAGATCTAGGAATGCATCCTAACATGATTAAGTTATTTAATAAGATACAAGTGGACACATGTTACAGAATCATCTTACATAGTGCCTTCTGAAGATACATACTACATTTTCTGAGCTTTTTTTTTAAAAACTGGGGGATAGTAGTCAATGTTAGATAGACCCATAACTTGATCTCTTATATATGCTGTCATTTCTTTGACTAGTTCTGATTGTAGTCATTATGATATGACCAAATCTAAACTTAATTCCATTTGTATGTATATCTATAGGAATTTGGTCATGCTGTACACTTTATAAAGAATAGTTTTTCAAGGATAGCTACCATTTTTAAAAGTATTTTATTTATTTATTTTTAGACAGAAGAGAAGGGAGGGAAGAAAAGAGGGAGAGACACATCAGTGTGTGGTTGCGTCTCACATGGCTTCCACTGGGGACGTGGCCTGCAACCCAGGCATGTGCCCTGACTGGGAATCGAACCAGCAACCCTTTGGTTTGCAGGCCAACACCCAATCCACTGAGCCACACCAGCCAGGGCAGAGAGCTATGATTTCTTAAAGACACAGGTGCTGGTCATTGAGCTAGGTACATTACATGCCATCACAAATCCTTCCCAACAGTTCTAAGTTACTGATCCATTAAGGATTGTGAGATTCAAAAATGTCAAGTAACTTGTCTAAGGTAAGAAGGATGCCATGGACAAGATAAGGAATCAAACTGTGATTTACTGTCTGCCTGTCTGATCCCAAAGCTGATGCTCTATCATAATATTGTGTAGACTAAAGAGAATATCGAAAGAAGACAGGCATACCCCAGTTTGGTAGAAGATTAAAAAAAAAAAGCCTTTCTATAATGAAGACTTTATAATCTTTTGTGATGACACTGACATCCATGATTAGAAAAATGATGCCAAGGGAACATATGTTGTTCATTGGCTAAACACTCTGAGAATATGTACAATGTGCACGTTGTTAGTTGGTAGCTTTTAAATGACAGCACATTATTGTGACAAGCATGGTCTCGTATATCTGAGCAGGTCAGCCCCTTCCAAAGAAGGCTCTACTGGAGAGGAGCAGGGTGAGGGGGTGAGTGGGAAGAGCTGAGTTTAGTTGGCCAGTCAGAGCAGTCCGGTAACATTGATGATTACTGGAGTAACAGGTTTCGAAACCAGATTGCCCAAACGTTGCTGGTGAATTAAGCAACACTAAAATGAATGATGAAAACCCACATAATGAAAATATGACCTTGTCAAAATAATGAATTAAAATTCTTTATAACACAAAAGCAATCCTCTTAGAATTCTTCAAATTGATGCTTTACTGGTACATTTACAATATAATGAAATAAACTACAATTTGATTATACAGCTGTTAAGACTATTCCTACTGTACCACATCAGGTATTGCGTAAGTACGGTCAAATGAAGCACGCCCTATTACTCTGCATACCCTACTCTGCATACCCTCCTCTGCATGGTGTTCTTTTAGCAGGTGTAGAAAAAACACACTACCCAGATGGTACTTATTTGCTATAGCACAGTATTTTAATTTCTTAAGCAGCAGGGTTGACATTTTGATTTTAAAAAATCTCAAATCTAAATCAAATCCTTTCTCTTATTTTCCTCTGGAATTTAAGGGACAGGAAACATACTCATAAATGCTGAATGATCTCTTCAACCTTTTGATGTTTATTAAGTTTTGATAAACAAAACTTTAAATTAATGAGACTTAGGCTGGAACATATTAAGACATTAAGACTCGTCCTGTGGCTATGATAGTTCTTTGAAAATCATAGGCTGCATGACAAAATATTAAAATTCAATATTAAAAAAAAAGCCTTAACTTATCAATTACCTGGAAAAGAATGAACAACGTTGAAATATCAGTGTGCTATGTTAAAGAGCTTAGCCTTGTGAACATGGAGCTTTGGAACCAACAGTGAGAATCCACACAGAAGCTTGTGTTAGAGGGCTTGGACTAGCCACCTCTACAGCTTCCTTGACGCATTAAACACGATGAGTTCACACAACAGATAATAATTATCTACTCATGATGTGGCACAAAGAAAGTTTGTTTCACAACTTATGAGTTCATTTTACTGGCATAAACTAAAAACAAACTGTACGAGAGAATCTAGATTTCTACTAGCACCAGGCAAAGGAGAATCCAATCACTGCCAAGTAGATTGGAACTATCAAATGCCTTCCACTTGTGATTGCTAACTGAAACAATTTTTGTATCAGACCAGGTCTACTCTAAGTCACTATCTAGAAGTATATTATTCTCAATTTTACCAACCTAGGGGGCTCATTTACATGTTTTACTAGTTAAAATATTTTGGCTTCATACAATATTACCCCAAATTATAGTTGCTTGAGCAAGGTATGTTTATCTTTCCCTCATATAAATGAATTCTGGAGACAAGTAATTCAGGCTTGACATAACCACTTGATGAAGCCAGGAAGCCCTCAGTCTCCTCCAGCTTCTACTCTGATACTTCTAAGCTGTTGCTACCCTCCCATTTAAAAAAGTTGTTTACTTGCTGTCACACCCCGCCATCTGAGATATAATTGACATATAAAGTTGTGTAGGCTTTGTCTTTGACTTCATAATTCCGAATGGCTTCTAGACCTCCAGATATCACAGCTACAAAACACAATCAAATACAAGAAAATAGATGTACCCTTTTATTGTACTAAAAGTAATAGTAAGTCCAACTGAATATTTATGCTTATATTTCTTTGGCTACAACTCAGACATATGACCAAAGCGCGCTGCAAAGTAAGGAGAGGAATGTGGCATTTTGTCTGGATGGCACAGTATGCAGCTAAATGTCAGAGTTTTGTTGCTAAGGAGGAAGGAGAGGATGGATGTTGGGTGGGAAGTAGCTGTTTCTGTCATGTTGGTGTGTGGTTGAAGTCATTACATTTATGTGATCTATCATACTGATTTCCAGACCTGATTTTTATCTGTCACAGGAGCCTCAAATGAGCTCGAGAACACTCTGCCATCACACTCTACACATTTAAAAAAAATGCAATTTATTTTATATGTCTTTTAACTTCATGGCATGCTTTCAGGGGATAAGGAGAGGACAACATTAAGTCAAACAAATAACTAATAATATTATCTTAACTCCAGAAAGATTGAGACAATCTAGTCTAGGAAGAAACAGATTTAGTTGCATTTAATTTACTTAGACATTATGTTAGAATAACCACACTTCAACAGAGGTGAGTGATATGAAAAGGGTTTGACAAATGATTCACTCCAACATATGCTTAAACGCTTTGCCCTTTGAAATCTACACATTTTATAGAAATGCTGGCTGGCTGGATGGCAACATTGCTTTTGACCTGTTTTAACCCTTTCCTGGAATCCTAGATATAGCCAATGTAAAGCCATCAATCTCAAAGTTCACCAAAGACAGAAAAGATGATTGAAGCAGAGTGGGGGTGGTGAGGGCTGAAGTACTCCTGAGAACAATGAACTTGAAAGTAATACACAGTATCTTCCAAGCTGGATATAAATATGTGCAGCATGAATTTTAATGAAGAGGCACACCATAATGTGTGAAAAATATAGCTTCGGTTTTTTAAAAATATTGCAAAGTATATAAACATTGCATACTTCTGAAGAGGTTCTACATTTGTGCTCTGTTTTACTTTGATGAGAAAGATACAAACAAAAAGCAAACAAATGGCATTCAAGATACATTTGAAAAGGAATAGATACGGTACATTACAGGCTTAATACAATTTCAACCAACTGCCACGTATTCTAAATCAACAGGGCTGAACGGTAATGACAGACTTTTAATCATAATCTAAAGCTCTGCAATATTCTTACAGCATACCGAGAGACACTCTACACCACTGGAAAAAGAATGGAGTGGTTAGTGAAGAGAATGCTGATCTGGAATCAGAAGACCTGCACTTCAGGGCTTGTCTTGCCTCTAATATAACATGGGAATCTCTAGGTTAAGTTGCTCATCTCACAGTGACTGAGCTCTTTCTTCTTGAATACAACTTTTATGTTCTGTGCTTCTGTGTGTATCCTGATCTTCAGGAAGTCCTGAAAATCTTCAGAAATGTTTCAGAGTCATAGGTCATAAGGTTTAAGGGATCAAACAATCTATTCAATTTCACACTGGAATACAGTCTTAATCTATTTGCAATAATTCTTATACGGAAGAAATATCACTGGGAGAAGCCATCGGTTCCTAACTTTTGGGAAACAGATATTTCAAAACTGTAAAAGAGTGTGTGTACCACTTTACCTGCAGCAATGGTGCAGCTATTCAATCTACTGCATCAACTTTCCTTATGCCTCCCATGCCTCACACAGAAGGGCACTGGATTTAGGAAGTCAGGAGGCCTTGTGATACTAATCATGACAGAAAGACTGTGGCGTTTATAAGAATCTGCACTTTTATAATAGATGGAGAAAGGAAAAAGAATTCTAGGTATTATCTTTCAGGCCAGTTAAAGGTTAGGAAGAGCACTACCACTGTGGCTTCAAATAGCTCCTCCTCCAGATGCTCTTACTGCAGTAAATTAAATCCCGTACAAGAAACCTTAGAAGATGTACTACTGAACTTCACAAAAAGGACAAACTATTATGCAATTCATACAAATGCTAAATATGAAATCTGTCTTTTAAAAATGAATAATATACACTCTAAAAGCTATTAGCAAACAGTTTTTTTAAGAAAAGTATATCTAAGAGGCTGTAATAGTCAAAGGCATGTAAATGTTCTCACAAAACAAAACCAAAAATGTTTAAGTTACATAAACATACATGAGCAGAAGACAAGGGAAATCTCATAGACAATAATATCAGTTATTGGTAAATCACCATAGCGCAGCACTTTTTCATTGTCCCAGTCTATACAGAGTTACTTGTCAGGTAAAACTAGATATTCTACGGTACAAGAAAAGTCTTGGTATTTTGATTATAAGGAAATAATAGTGAGGCTTAAAAAATGTAGGCACATTTAGCATACATGTTTTAACCCTCCTCCAAGAATGATAGTATCTATTTTTCAACAGCTAATAAAGGTAGCATGCACCTTCAGTAGGCAGGAATTGTAGACATGCCTTTACACATTCCTTAAGAGAAGCTTGCTATCCTATACCATTAACAGAAGAAAGAAAAAAAAAAAAACCCTAGCATGTCCCTAATAAAAAGAAATCAGATTTGGTATGCTTGTGATACTTCAAAGGATGCATTATGTGGAAAAACAAAATAAACATTTAACCTGGCAAATCAAAATGGTTTTGGAGCTTCAACATATTTGGCAGACAGGCAGAATTAAATTCAAGTAAAGTATGCAGAGAGACTAATATAGTATTTAAATATTTGCTTAAGTGATACAGTATTTAAAATAACAAATTTGCAGAAATGTTTTCATTGAAATGTTTTACGGTTTTAGTAGGATAGTTTTAATAGAAAAGGCTTAACTAAAGAGCATTTTACTTTTTTGTCATTCTGTGAACTTAATGTTGGTTTTTTTAAAAATATTTACCCATTCAATAGCCATTCTCCTTTAAGTCTAAGATAACTGTACAGTAGCCTCTGTATCTTTTGAAAGGAAATTAGTTTTAGATTAAGAAAATCACTTTTGAAGAAGAATGTTTTGAAGCAGAGAGTCTCAAAATCAACTCCAGTACATACGTGCACATGCTATGGTGATGACCAACTGGACGCATGTCTGCTGGAGCCGGCGGCTACGGCGTTGCCTGCCTTCGCTCGCTGCTCACGGCAAAGTCACCCCACAACCTCCTCACTAGAGTGGCACAGCACAGCCCTGCCTTCCAGCCACACTGCCAGGCCCAGCCCTGGACACCTGATGCAAGCTGGGTCAGAGGCCCTTTTCTGAGATTTAAGATTGGTAATGCAGGGAGTTGAGTCTGCCTCTCTCCAGGTGATGAGGCTAAACTGGGAGCACCTGCTGATGGCATGTTATCCACCAAGTAAAAAACATAGCTTAACAGGGAGAGAAAAATGAAGCCTATGTAGAAAGAGAAGCACAGATCAGAAACAGTGATCAAATAATTGAGTTCACTGGTGTCTGAGCTGCAGTTTCAGAGGCCAAGTTAAAGTTCCATTCTTGGGCTGCTTGGAAGATACACATACTTACAGAAATTTGTCTGTGTGTAAAGTATCTTTTAAACAATGTAGCAAATAGATTATAAGTGACTTTATAAATTTAGCTTATCTGTCATCCCTAATCTCTGAATGAATCCATGAGTTTTATACAGCCTGTGTACTAATCACAGAAGGAACAGTGGTAACTCCTATTGAAGTGTAACGCCTATTACAACTTTGTATGATCATCCTAGGGGGCACAGACTGACCTTTTTCCTATACGTAAGCAGCACTTTTATTTAATGGCACACTGAGTTAATATATATCTTTAATTTACCATCAGGATATTGCAAGTAGCTGGACATAAATTATATAAAAGCTTAAACACAACAATCATTAAGTCCTTTACTCAGTAGGAAATATGACCATCCTAAATAACCTTATTAGAAATCAGGCAGAGGTGCCAAATTTTTAGTAATACTACTCTCTAATACCATTTTTTTGCTTCCAGAGAAAATAAGCCTGATAAAAGAGTTTCTATAGGTGACAAGCAGTTCTGCCTCACTGAAAATTTGTAGATGTGTAAAAAGTCACATTTAAATCTAAAATATAGCCCTGGCTGGTGTGGCTCAGTGGACTGAGTGCAGGCCTGAGAACTAAAGGGTCACAGGTTCGATTCCCATTCAAGGAACACACCTGGGTTGTGGTCTAGGCCCTGAGTAGGGGGTGTGTGAGAGGCAAGCACACACTGATGTTTCTCTGCCTCTCTTTCTCCTTCCCTTCCCCTCTCTCTAACTATAAATAAATAAAATCTTTTAAAAAAATAAATAAAAATTTAAAAAAACCCTAAAATATAGAATCCTCCAACTTATAAATATACTATATTCTAAAAGTCTTTCTTAAATTCAGAATGCATCTTTTCATAGAAATACTATCTTAAATGTTGTCCTAAGTATTCTACAAAAACTTCTTTAAGCCATATGCAGCTGGACTATACTCAGTTTATTTGGACATCAGAAAGAGCATAATTAATTAAGAGAATTTTATGTTCTTTTCACATGGATCAGTATTATGCAAAATTATGAAAACACAAAGTTGGTGTTGGATGTCTTCTCACTGAAGTCTCAGCTTCCTGGTATCTCTCTGTTGAATTTTCTTTCCCACAAGCACACAATAGAACATAGCACTTAATGTCGTCTACTCTTCAAATTTCTAAGGTTTAAAGCTATTCTTCCCCTACTCCTTGCTGACCAAAATTCTTAAACAAAGTTCCTTTCACCTAATGATTAAAAGGTAAGCAATCTGTAAATAACTCAGTGTCCTTGGCCCTTCAAGTGTTTTGTAAAAATTCTGAAAGATACAGTAATCTCTTATCAACTATGGTTTTGAAAATTGTGGATTTACAATCATGAGATTTCGGATTTGTAAGAAATATGATAAAGCTGTTATCTTTTTAAATGTGTGATTCAGTTCACAAATGACCTGAAATGGCCAAAGAAAGCAAAAATAAAGCAAAATATCTTCATCAGCCTTGAAATAAGGGAGGCTCATAACCATATACAATAAAACTCATGAAATTTCTTCAAGATAAAGGCCAGACTGAAAGAAATATGAAACTTTCCCACTACATTCCTTTCCAAGAGAGAGCTTGGCCCCAGGAGTTCTCCTCCTAGTACTCTCATTTTGTACCCATGGCCCTGGGGCCAAGTCACCTGATCCCTGTACCTCAGGGTCCTCATCTGCAAAGGAGGGAACCTGCTTCAAGGTGGACTGTGACATGAGTTAATGCTGATGTCAGGGTTTATTTATTATTTGGGGTTTTTTTGTCTATATTTTTAATGTTAGGGTTTAGAACAGTGTCTGGCATGTAGTAAGTCAGTCCTGGACTCTGCTGTATTACTATTACATCTGGTTCTCTGCTGTATTACAACCTCTGGGGAGGAGGTAACTACCGTGAGCACTCTTCCATACCCCCAGGATCTATTACAGAGGCTGGCCTCCAGTGTGTGGTCAAAGCATATTCACGAAATGGAAAAAACAATATTCATTTTTAAAGTTGACAAACTGAGACACAGAGATTTAAGTTTCCTAAGAATTAGAAAATAAACACTGAAAGATTTAAATTCAGGTAGACACTGAAATCACAAATGAAAGATAATTAAAGAAAATGGGCAGGGAAGCATAAACAACAGAAGAATAAGTAAGATAAAAATATATTTGCTATGTATGTTAATAAAGGTCAATAGGGTAATCTCATCAATTGAAAGAAATTAAAGACAAAATCTTAAGATTTGGGGCAAAATGCAAACTTCCACTATATATGCTTTTAACTGGCTAAGAAAGACTAAAAGTAAAGACAGATAATGTTAGGTATTGGCAAGCGTGGCCATTAATTTGAACAAGAGAGTCAATGTCTACCAATGAAGGGTCCATCAATGATTCGAAAAACTTTGAATTTCTCCTTCCTAAGGCAGGGCAACTAAATTATATGGTTGAATATTAAAGGGGATATTTACAATAGCATCACAGCAGTGAAACACTTCCTTTTAATATAACTCTTGGTTTCCATTTGATTAAGTAGAAAAAAATGGGGGATGTCCCAAATGACCTATTAGGATATAAAATAGTGAAACACCTATTTATAATTTTAATTAAAAAGTTAATACAATTTACAGGGACTGACACTGATACCCTGAACAACTGTCTGTGATGGGTGAGGTGTCCTGCAGTGGAGCGCTGCTCACACACGGGCAGAGGGCCGGCTGTGGCGCAGTCGGGCATTTGTTCAGTGAGGGGCTGCAACTGCTTTCACCTCACTTGGTATGGGAGGATGTCTTCTTTGTGCCAATGTACAAAAAGAGACCACCAATAGTAGAATCTTTGCAAAACTTTAAATAGAGATATAAAATGAACATAAAAACCCTGTATACTGCCCAAAGATTCATAGGTTATCTCCAGGCAAAGTAATTAAAAGTGATATAGTCCTTAAAGACAAATGAATGTTTTTCTTGTTTGAAAGCAGTGTTATAAATTTGCTGAACTTTTCTGTGATCATCATTGGATGTTACTAATAGATATTTGTTAAAAAAAATAAACACAATTTATTATGTGTTTATTTTCTGCACCCCTTTACAGGTAAAAGTAGTAAGAAAATAAGTGCTTTCCAAATGATGAAGCTCTATGATTTACAGATGTTTGGGAATATTTTCCATATTATTAATTTGTTTGTTTATATAACATGTATTTATTGAGCACCGACAATGTAGCTACACACTGTTCTGGGTACTGGAGATATTGTAGTAAAGAAAACAAAGCTCTTGCCCTCCTGAAGCTTACATTCTAGTGGAAAAAGACAATAAACAAACATATAAAAGATTGAAATGTTGAATGCTGTGAACAAAAGACTGTGGAGTAAGTGAACAGAGGAGGAGTGGGTAGGAGAGGTAACCCTTTTGTCTTAGTCTGTTCAGGTTGTCCTAACAAGATACCACAAACTGGGTCATTTAACAACAGAAATTTATTTCTCATAGTCCTAGAGGCTGTAACTAGCAAGGTTCTGGTGAGGGCTCTCCTCCCAGGTTGCAGACAGCTGGCTACCTTCTAATTGTATACTCACATGGCAAGAGAGCTCTGGTGTTTCTTCCTCTTCTTACAAAGCTAATTCCATCATGACAGCCTCACCTATGAACTCATTTAAAACTAAGTATCTCCCAAAGGCCCCAATCCCCAAATACCAATATATTAGAGGTTAGGGCTTCAACCTAGGTGTTTGTGAGGGGGGGTGACATGATTCAGTCCATAGCACCCTTCTATTATATGCCTGGGGCAGGTCTCTCTGATGATGTGATATCTGAGCAGAGATTTGAGGGAAATCAGAGGGCTAGAGAACAGTACTTGAAGAAGTCTGCAAGTGGCAATGTGACTGTCCAGTCAGAGCTATTTCTGAGAGTTGACATCTGCAGAAAGATGGAAAACTGACCAATGTACAGTGTTGGGCAAAAGTAGGTTTACAGTTATTCATGTGGAAAACAATACCATAATTAATAAATAATATGAGAATAGACTCTGTTGCATGTACTCATAGCTGTAAATTTACTTTTGCCCCAGCATGTATTTGAAACAATAAAGGTTACTAGTGCCCTTAGCAAGAGCAATTTCTGCAGGGTGATAGGGATGAAAAAGTGATTCAAGTGGGTTCAACAGAATGGGAGGAGAGAAAACACAATCTTTTTCAAGAAGTTCTACTCTGAAGGACAGTAGTGGCAAGTGTTTGTTTTAAGGCGGGGGAAATTGTGTAGGGGATCATAGCAAGCATCAGGTGTTGTGGTAGGAACTTGTGGAAGTGCTCTTTGGATCGCTTCTCTTTTCTCAGAGAAACAGGAAGTAAGGTGTCAGCAGAACAAGGGCCAGAGAAGTGCAAGAGATCTGATGAAAAAGGAGGTTTAAATGAGTACCAAGGTCAGTGGGACAATAAACTCACTAGGGTTGTTCTAAAATTGCTGGGCAACACTAAGGACTACTTGAGGTCCTTAGTTATAAATCTGAAGTGACACTAGCCAGCTTGATTGTATTTTTCTCTAGTCATGTTCTACTACTAGGGTATAGACATAATATAGTTATGAAATAAGCAACAAATTGGATTTAATCAGAATTGGGATTTTGCTAGGGCAGCTATATAAGTGTGAGCTCCCAAATTTTTTACTGATAAGGGTCTGTAATAAAAAAAACTATAGAAAGTGAATAGTATCAATAATGATGAGTTAAAGTATATATAAAAACCTCCCTACCTTGTCTATGAATCATTTATAAAAAGTCACCAAATATGAGGATACTAAGTAATTTCTAATAAATCCCTAACACTAAAAATAATATCTAATGATCTGATAACTAAATAATAAAGCAACTAAAACATCTGATAGAGGCAGAAACAAACCAAACATCCAGACATTTGGAAAATATGTATCTCTATATTTTAAATATTCTCCTATATAAATTAGGCCAAAGGGACATTCAGAATTGCAATTAAGCAGTAGTTAAACAATAGAATTGTTACACATTTTTCAAACTTTGGGCTATATTCAACTCTAGCAAAGAAGAAACTCTAAAACTTGAATATTTCCATTGTTAAAGACAACTTTTGCTATTAAAAATGAATACATTGAGTTCTGGCTAAGACAGACGTGTAGGTAGAAACCTTTGGTTTCCTTTCACAACCAAAAGGAGAATAACAACCAATGTAAAATCAATAATCAACCAAAAGTGCCAGAAAATCAAACTGCATGGAACTCTGACAACCAAGGAATTAAAGAAAAAATCAACCAGAACAGACAGACCAGTAAGGCAGTTGACTGTGCAGGCGCACTCAGAAAAACCTCGGTAAGGTGGCTGACTGGGGGACAGGGCTGGGACGGGGCTGGCTGCCGAGCTCTGTGGGCTGCGAAGGAGGGGCTGACTTAGGGGGAAAACTGAGACTCAGAGCTGGCTGTGGACTATGGTGGTTGTGGTGGTGGGAGAAACTCCCCTTCTCACAAGGTAGTCCCTTGGAAAGTGTGAGAGAAACAAGCAAGCAGGGGAGCTGCACTGTTCCCTCTCTGGCCCCTCCCACACAAGCACTGCCACAGCCACAGCATGGCCAGCAGGGTTGCTCTACCTGGATGAATACCTAAGGCCCCGCCCCCTTACAACTTATGCACCAAGACAAAGAAATATGGCCCAAATGATGGAACAGAGCAAAACCTCAGCAAGAGAACTATGCAATGAGGATATAGCCAACCTATCTGATGGAGAATTTAAAGCCCTGGTAATCAAAATGCTCACAGATCTGATTGAGTTTGGTCGAAAAATGAAAAAACAAATGAATGATAACCAAAATGAAATAAAGCAAAATATTCAGGGAACCAACAGTGACAGGAAGGAAATCAGGACTCAAAGCAATGATTTGGAACAAAAGGAAAAAGTGAAACATCCAACCAGAACAGAATGAAGAAACAAGAATTCAAAAAAGTGAAGTCTTACAAACCTCTGGGACAACCTGAAGTGTTCCAATATCTGAATTACAGGGATGCCAGAAGGAGAAGAGGAAGAACAAGAAATTGAAAACCTATTTGAACAAATAATGAAGGAGAACCTCCCCAATCTGCCAAAGGAAATAGACTTCCAGGAAGTCCAGGAGCCCAGAGAGTCCCAAAGAAGTTGGACCCAAAGAGGAACACACCAAGGCACATCATCATTAAGTTACCCAAGATTAAAGATAAAGAGAGAATCCCAAAAGAAACAAGAGGAAAGGAAAGAGTTACCTACAAAGGAGTGCCCATAAGGCTATCAGCTGATTTCTCAAAAGAAACCTTGCAGGCAAGAAGAGGCTGGGAAGAAGTATTCCAAGTCATGAAAGGCAAGGACCTACATCCAAGATTACTCTATCCAGCAAAGCTATCATTCAGAATGGAAGAGCAGATAAAGTGCTTCCCAGATAAGCTCAAATTAAAGGAGTTCATCATCACCAAGCCCTTACTGTATGAAATGTTAAAGGGACTTATCTAAGAAAAAGAAGAAAAAATATATGAACAGTAAAATGATGACAAACTCACAACTATCAACAAATGAACCTAAAGGAAAAGAAAACAACAAAAACAAAAACTAAGCAAACAACCAGAACAGGAACTGAATCAGAGAAATGGACATCACACAGAGGGAGTTCAGTGGGGAGGAGGAAGGGCGGAGTGAGGGGGGAAGGTACAGGGAAGAAGATGCATAATTAGTAGGCATAAAATAGACGGGGAGAGATAAAATTGGTATAGGAAACAGAAGACTCAAAGAACTTATATGTACAACACATGGACATGAATTAAGGAGGGGGGAATGCTGGAGGGTTGTGGGGGCAGGGTGGAGGGGGGACAAAAGTGGTAAAATTGGGAAACTAATAGCATAATCAATAAAAATACCTTATAAAATGAATACATTAATTAAAAATGTCTTTGTTCAATTATTTCCTTATGATAATATCTAGAAATGCAATTTCTGGATCAAAGGATATAAAATATTTTTCTTTTAAAAGTGATGAATATTGATATTGCTATACTTCTCCACAGAAACCTGTAGCAATTTAAGTTTCCACTAATATACTGCTTAGTCTATTTCTTCACACCCAAGTAAACACTGAGTAATTCTTGGTACAATTTAAACAAAACACATTTTCTAGCTTAAATAAAATGTTATTTTCCCCTAGCTTGGTTTGGTTTTTGGGGGTGGGCAGTGGGAGTAGGGGATGAGATTCAATATTATTAAAATATATTATAAATAGTTTATGAATTTTCTTATAGTTGTCTCTTGACTCAGAGAATCCACAACTTTTTGAACAATTCCTGAATATAAACAGCTGGCCTACAGTCTTTATACTGTATGAAAGTATCCAGATCCCACAAACTTGAATGAAACGATTTAAAAGAACTGCTTAAGGTGATGGAAAAAATTCCCCCAAATTTCACTTGAAGTACTTTATAAAAATGGAGAATGGTAACTGTCTTATTAGCCTATTATATTTTATTTTATTAACTGTAATGAACTCATCATAGGGCCATAAGAAACAAGTCTTCCAAGATTCAAATATCCCCTGCACTAAATCGCTGAATGATAGGAACTTCACACAGAGCTTCTGTCTAGGATAAAGGGTTTCAATCTTTCTCTTTCTTTTTCCTTTTCCTCTCCTCTTTCCTCTCCCTCCCCCCTTCTCCCTTCCAGTCTCTCCCTCACTTGGAAAATATCTCCAGATTCAGTAAAGAAATACAGTAGTATATTTGCAGATATCTGTGTATGTACCAAATTTTGGTAAATAAAGACTAACTTTAAATTATTTAAAAGCTCTGGCAGAACTTTTATATAATAAAGCATTTGTATTTTTCCCAAAGGTGGTCATTTTTGAGAGCAGGTCTATAAACTCATATTAATGACTGTCTTCTATTTGAGGTGCAGAATAACTACAAGAAATAGCAAAGCATTATCCTTTGTATATGCATATAAGAGCCATAGTAGTGACTGAAACAATCAATGATTAATGTAATTTACCTCTGAATATTAATTCAATTTTATAGTCTATCAAATATAGTATACGAGGCAGGTAAATACAAAAGTAACTTTTGTGAATCTGGTGAATTATTCCTTACTGTTAGAAGGACTAAGTGAAACAACAGTTTGCTACGACGGTATGAAGTAGAATGAGTAGGGATGCAAAATTTCCATGCCATAAAAAATTCTATAGTGACTTAAGGCACCTGCATAGTCCAACTATTTTCAAAGTATAAATCAGCCAATAACTACAAGAATTGTCCAGAAGAGGTATTTAATGGATCTGAGAGTTGAATAAGTACCTTATTATTTGAAGTTGCTAAATTATAAAACCTTATAATAGCAAATAAATGAGAAAAAGTAGGTAATACTTATTGTCAAATGTTCTGAATTGGCAACTAAATAGAATGAACCAGTGGTAACAGATGGTATTGGTCCACTTGAAAAAAATATCTTCCTTTTGAAACTGGAATTGATGCTTAGTATCATCTTGCAGACAAATTTGGAACACTGCCAGTCAATACTGAAGCAGTGTGGTTAGAAGAACTTCTATAGCTAGAACTGTGGAAAAGCCACAACTATAATTTGAACAGGAAGTTATTCAAGCAATGAAAACCATTAGCAAGTGGCAAACACCTATACAAGATTGGTTGAGGAACTCCTGGTACAAAAGTTCATAAATGTACATAACTAATTATGCTATCCTTTTTACATTTCTACGTGAGTCAGAAGAAATGACTGATTTTATCTATTACCTGGAAACTGCATTCTTTAAGCAAAAGAGAAAAAATTTCAAATCATCTAAAGGGTAGATTAATAATATTCACATATATCAGCTATAAAATTATACCTATTTTATTCACCTTATTTGGACAAATATTTGATGAAAGTTTACGATTTCAAGGAACTGTGCTAGGTTCAGAAGATATGCAAGTAAATAAAATAAGTCCATGATCCCAGGAGCTTATTTAGTATGTCAAACTAAGCAAACACAACTAACTAGTTATAATTTATTACACACTAAAACATTTCAACTGAGATGTTGCCAAACAGAGAAGGCTCAGGAAGAGTGAATGCCCATTTCGGAAACTACAAGTACAAGAGGACTCCCTCAGCAGCGTGTGTGTGCACACATGTGAGTATGTGTGTGCACGCATGTTTTTGAAAACGGGGAGCAGGAATGGTAGAAGACGAGGATAAAAAGTCTAGCTGGGGTCAGATTATAAAACATGTATTAATGCCATGCTAAGGAGTTGAGACTCCTGTGTAGAAAATGGGAGTGTCATAAAAAGCAGAAGCTTGGACTGATGCTTTACAAAAAGGAGTTCCCAACAGAGATCCAAACACAATGGATTACATCAATCACTAAGTGTTAGAGCTTAACCTAGAATTCTCATTTCTGCATGAAAAATACAATGATCTAGGAATAAATCTAACTGGATTAAACAGCTTGCTTTTCATGATTTACCATTAAGTGGTAGCAACAATAAGAAATGAACTGCATGTACCTCCTCAGCATGGATGCAAACAAAGGAATAGAGGGAAATTATCTATACCAAACAAGCGATGATGTGTTAATTCCATTAGATAAACTAGAGCATTACAAAGACAAGGATCTTGCCACAGAATATATTTATTTTCATATTTAGAAGTACTAACTTATTGAGATTAAACCAATAAAGATAAATAAAAGCCAGACTATGTAACAACAATCTGCCCACCTACTGGGGGGAATGTGGGTGAAGGAGAAAGAATAGAGAAATATAATCCACAAAATATTTAAGGCAAAAATATTTTGGTTATTACAACAACCACAATTTGAGAACTATAAACATTAAATGTAAATTAGTGGTAAATCTTGCGGTGTCCTTAAATTCAATGATATTTTAAAACTTTTCTCTGCCAAGGTGTTTTATAAACAAGTTGGTATACTGATCTCTAAGAAAAACCTTGAAATGTATCTTTTAAAAGAGAAAGATTTCATTTTTAAAAGAACAAATTGAAATTATTTGAGAAAGAAAATATTGATTCTATAAAAAACTTAATTGAACAGTATAATCAGATGTGTTAGTCAAATATCCATTTACGCAAGACCAGACACAGCAGCCCAGTAAGGCCTGCACACAGGCATTACCACTGGTAGACACAAAGATGTTTAGTTTGTAGTGCCTGTTTGTGTCACGAAATGATTACCCCACGAAATGCTTCTCTGCTTTACTAAAGTGGAAACTCCTTGATGTGAGGAAGGTGGAAATAAATGGCAATGATTGTTCCTGTATTTTCTGACCAGGTCCTGATTTAAAATATTCTGTCCCCATCAAATTGAAAGTCCTGCTTTGGGTGAGGGAAAATATGACTAGTGTGACCACTGCTTCAAAGCTGTCACCATGTATTTTGCTCCCCAGTAGACTAGTGAAAGGGCAGGAAAAGGAAATCATTTAAATCTTACCCAGAGACTAACAGGAAAACATTCTAAATAGAATTGAGGCTGGAAGACAAACTGGGAGTGATGCTGAAGTTTATCATAAAGATGGTAGTCATCTGACTTATCTTGCTCTAAAATTTTTCTATAGCAAAGCATAACCCAAGAGATTGAACACTGTATACTGTTAGAGAATGATTAAGCCAAAAACCCCAACCACTTCTAGTTTCACAACTGGTAAGTGAGGAGTTCTAGTTAAAGCAGAAGTCTGCCTCTACTCTCAGAGCCCATTGTTCACATGGTTGCGAAAGGTCTAAAAGAATCCCTTGAGAACCATCTGTCAAATATGTTATATTAAGCTACAGAACGATAGGGACCTGGGTAAGAATTACTGAATGTTCTATTTTTGTAAGATCTATAACTTTTTTTTATGAAAAAATGTCTTTTCCAGGACAATTTCCCTAGGTTTAGACAAGTTTTTGCAATAGTGAATATATACATGTTCACCCTTACATAACTGGAAGACAGCTACAGGTCTGGATAAAAAGTAATTTGATAGAGTGTATAAAGTCACAATGGAAATCAGTTTCAGAGCTATGCATTACACCTACCTTTGGGTTCTCCTAAGGTCATGTAATACTCCCTGTTCTGTAGTTTCTGGGCCAAAAAAACATATACTAAATTACATCAATTCTGCTCTGTGTAGCTAGAAATACCAAGGTTTTTATGGGGGGTTTATACTAATATTCCCTGAAGAATGATTTTAGAGTATTTTTAAATTATCTGAACAAAAGTTACCTTCAAAGGAATAACAAAAACATACTAATGTATTCTCCTGATGGATCTCTTTCAGAAACTAAACTAGACACATTACAGTTTCATGTTTTAAAATGCACCCTAATTCTGTTTTGTTTTACTTTGTGTCCTCATCAGCAAATGACACTAAAGCTAATTTTATGGCCCTATCTAATGTTAATCTTAAAAAATTTCTTAAAGAATATGCTTTAGAATAAACTAAATTTCAAGTAAAATAGCAAGTGAAACAGAAACTAGATAGCTTCATCAAGCAACCAAAAACCTACTACACAGATTCAAAATTCAAGTAATGCTAAGAATAGCCGCTATTTCTTGAGCCTGTAGTTCCCTTACCATAGTACTTAGTTATCTTCTGATTTGCCAGTTACCACTATAGATCGTGAGGGCAGAGACCACATTTTTAGTCATAACCTCAGGACTCAGTATACTGACTGCCTTAGAAGACTCCCAATAAGTAAATGCTGAACGAATTAAAGAATGGAAGGATAAATGGATGGATCACCACTTGAATTCAAAGAAAATATTCTCCATGCATTCTGCCATGCTGTCTCTTAGGAAAACTTCCTAGAGAGCTGAGCAGAGTCAAAGTTATGATGCAGCACTCCATCCATTCTTACTGTTGGAGCGGAGAGGCCCGTCACATGTCAGGACTTTCATGGCTGCCTTTCCAGCATCCATTCTTTCTTCTTAAAGCTCCAGGGATCCACGGTTCTGTGAGAGGCTGGCTGATTGGACCCCCCAGCTTTAGGGATGGAGCATATGATTTAGGCTATAACAATCAGAACATGTCATCTTACTAGCTACTGTGGGTGGTAGGGGTTTCAGGAAATCTTACGATCTAAGCATTTTTGGAGTAAAATCTTGGGACAAAGGCATTTTTCTCTCAGGACCTGGAACTTCTATAGCATGAGTGTTCCTATGAGGTTGGTCAGGTTAAAGATTAGGTCAACAAAAACAGAAAAGGGCAGGAAAAAGAATTGTAGGGAAATGAAGCGACAATTCCTATGAACCTCAGTATCAAACCCTGTTTGAAGCCAAATCTACTTCTGGTTGTATACATGAACTTACACATTTTCCTAATTGTTTAATTCAATTTCAAATTGGCTTTTTGTTCATTGCAATAGAAAAACAACATATGAAATGTTAACTATTTTAAACTTCTTACATCATTATAATGGCTCTGCATAGTCAGTTGACAGGGTTATATTCTTCCATTCCTTAATTACATAATCTGTGCCTATTTAATTTGCTTCATAAACCATATCCTGCAGCAGTACATATAATATAAATGCTTCTGATGGGGAAAAAAATAAAAAAATTAAAGGGAAACTGTTGACTTTGTAAGGTATATAAATGTCTAATCAGTTATAAACCTGAAACTAACATCTTGTGTGTCAACTGTAATTGGAAAACAAATTTTTAAAAATTAAAATTAATAAATAAGACAAACTAAAAACTTGAATACAAGAAATCAATTGAGGATTAAGAGAAACATAAATATGTAAAATCAAAACAGCATAAATTTGCATATTCAATTCAATTGTAATCTCATCATCTAATGACAAGCACTGTTATTTAACATGTTGGTGTATTTGCTTCCAGTCTGAACTTCTGGGTGTGGGGGCACATAGACATTCCCTTATCTTTGGGTAACTAGGGTTCTCGTGTTCCATTTCCACTATCATAAAGAACACTGTGATGGGCAGCCTTATGCACATGAATGTGCATATAAACAAAATTTCTGATTATATTTTTAACAAAAAATGACCACCTATGGGTTTAGTAGGTTGAAATACGTGATTGCTTTTAATGCTTCTAATTGATATTTTAAAATAGCTTCTGCTTTTCATTAATCTTTATCTCCACCAAAAGTTGAAGTGTATCCAATTGCACCTTACTCTTGACCATTTTATAAACAAAAATGGCACTGGTTCATTACAGGTAAGCAGGTATTTTGTAGTTTATTTTTATTTCTTCTGTGATTTGTCCATTCATATCTTTTGTCAATTTTTCTACTGAAATGTTATATTATTATTCTACATGAGGAAACATATTATGTCATATTTTTACATTATTTTGCCTTTTAATTGTCCTTTTCTTATTGACATACAAAAACTATGTGTTTTTTATGGGATCAAATTTGTCTTTCCTTTTTGATTCTCCCTGCCCTCCATACACACCCCAAACTGGGCTCTGAGTATTCTTTCAGAAAATTTTAATAGATTTGATTTCCTCTTTTGAAAAATTCATAATATTTACATACAAAAACCTCTGAAAAGTCCTAAAATGAACCTCTTAAGTTTCTTAATTCAGGATTTCACACGTCTATTTGAAAACAGGTCACTGACCCACACTCCTGGCCCAAAAGTGCACCTGTTGATATCTTGAGCAGGATTTTTTGAAAGGGTTGCTTAGAAAAGACCAGAAATGCCTTCCACATCCCCAAATAGATTATTTACTTGTGTTAATTTCTGTTTTTGTAAATGGTATTACTGTTTATACCTAATTATTTAATTCTTCATGAATTTATTTTTATGCAAGTATAAGGTTAGGAGCAATCTTTATTTTTTTGTTCCCAATAGTTACCCACCTACTTCACCCTTTTCCCATTGATCTTTAATTCTACCTTTATTGTGACTAAATTCTTGTCTGTAATTAATGGTGTCATTTCTTCTGTTCATTAAGATGCTTGTTGGATTTTATACCAGTCCCAGACTATTTTTATGTTACTAGTTTTATGGAATATTATACATGGTAGCATAAATTGAACTCTGTCCTCCACTCTTCATTAATAAAAATTTCTTGGTTATCCTTATCATTTTATAATTTCAAACAATTTCTAACATCATTTTATAGTTTTGTAATTCCTGAGATTTTAGTTACAATGATATTAAAATAATAAATGATTCTGGGAACTGAGACATTTACAATATTTAATCTCTGCATCCAGGAATATAATGTTTCTTCATTTATACACCCCTCTCAGTACCTTATTAAATATTATTTCCATATATCTCTTACAATTCTTGTTAATATAAAGTTTATCTCCAAATAAATTTTTCTTGGATTAATTTGATTGTATTGTTTTTCTCCTTATTTCTGTTTACTATTACTGAAATATGAGGGATACCACTGTTTTTTAAGTATCTATATGATTTAATGAAGACTTTAATTGGTTCTAATAGTTTATAGATCAATTCTTGATAATTAGCTAATAAAAAGTATATTATATGTACATAATGATAATTTTTGTTTCTTACATATAGTTATCTCTGTCTCTTATTTTACTGGCTAGTGCAACTTGAACTCTGGCAAATAAAAGTGGTAACAGTGGACATTCTAGAATTTAATGGAACTCTTAATATTATTATTTTTTGCTTAAAAAAATCGTCACCTGAGGATATGTTTATTGATTTTAGAGAGAGATGAAAGGGAAGGGAGAGGAAAGGAAGGGGGGGTAAATAGTGATAGAGAGAGAGGCAGGGAGAGAGAAGGAAGGGGGGGAGGGGAAGGAGATGGGAGGAGGAGTGAAGGAGAGGGAAGGGGAGGAGAGGGGAGGGGAGGAAAGGAAAGCAATGATCAGCTGCCTACCATTAAGTGTCCTGACCAGGGATAGAATGTGCAACCTAGGTATGTGCCTGGACTAGGGATCAAACCCACAACCTTTCGGGGTACCGGATGATGCTTCAATGAATGGAGCCACCCGGCCAGGGCAACTCTATTAATATTTTTAAACTATAATGATGTATGTTCATTTGAGTGAGATATTCTTTATCACAATATAGAGGTACTTTTCTATTTCTAGTTTATTGAAAATTTCTGAAAATAGAACGTGAGTTTTGTCAAATGTCTTTTAATCATCTACTAAAAAATCACAGATTTTGACCTAGTTATTTGGCATATAACAGTAATATATTTTCTAATAATGAAGCATACTTGAACTCATGAAAACAAATCTTACTTGTTCTTGGTATATCACTCATATATATATGGCCAAATTAAAATTGCTAATATTTTAAGATTTCTGAATCTATATTCATAAGCAAGATTATATTGTTACTTTATAAAATTTAATGAGTTTCCCTTTTCTTCTTTGTTCTGAGATGGTTTATATAGCATATTTAATTGTTTTATGAAGGTTTAAAAGAGCTCTTCCATTAACTGTTTTGGATTCAGAAACTTTTGAAGATATAATACTTTAAAAACATTTAGCATTTCTTCCAAGGCTGCTGATGTATACAGATTTTCTACTTCCCATTGAGTAAAACTAATCATTTGCATTTTCTTAGGAAAAAACCCCATTCTATTAAGATTTACACTGTATTATGAAATAATTATGAGAGAGTTGATTTCTTAGTCTATGGCTACTTCCTTACTCATTGCTAATTTTTAGCAGCTTTTTTTTGTTTTTTCTTATTTAGACTTGTCATAAATTCATTCCACCTTTGTTGTTATTTTCTTTTTTCTGTTTATTTGGGTGTAAAATTTCAAATTTTAGTTGAATGTTTATTTTATTTTCATTATCCAAATTTAATAATGAAATGCTTAAAAGCTAAAAAGTTACCTCTTTTAAATAACACTTTGTCCACACTATTTATTAAATTTTATATATACTAGTCTCATTACTGTTATTATCTAAATAGTTTGTGGTAGTAATTTTAATTTATTTGTTATTGGTCCATTAGCTGTTTTTATGTTTTTTTTTCTTTTTAAATTTTCAATTAATTAGGATTTTGTTTGTTTAATCTCTGTTATTCCTTTTCAGGTTTTATTTTTTTGATTTGGTAAGGTAATATGCTTAGAAATTTATGCATTTTTGGAATCTGTTTGTGTGAGGAAGACTTATCATGGGCAGTTAAATCATTGTGTTTTGCAATGTACTTCAATTGAGAAAATAATAAAACCCTTTCTTTACTGATGGTATACAAATCCGTTCTGTAAAACCAAAGTTCTTCTGGCTGAAGAAGATGTGCGTGTGTGGGGGTGGGGGGTAGGGACGGGGTGTGGGGGTGGAGGTTAGTGCCCCACCAAGCGTCTCCTCACCTTCCCCAAAGAGCACCATGTAATCTTTGGAGTTACTTGGGTAAGATTTCAAAACTGTTGCTCATTTCTAAAGTGTTTTATATGCATCTATTAGATAAACTTAAATTTTTATTATTAAAATATTTTCCCCATGTCAATCTGTTAAATACTGAAAATGGTATGGTCAGTCTCCACAACAAATGCATTTCTCTGACCTCTTCTGGCACTTAATAGAAGCTTTTGCTTGGAATATTTCATTTCTCTGGAGTTTGATGATTCAGGTAGCATCTTTCAGTAACATAAATTACTGACTTTGTTTCATTTTAAAGATTTCCCCTTGAATTCTCTTTTCTCTGAAGCAATATTGCTACCATTAGCATTTGAGTTTGATATCTTCTGATTGTTTTTACTTTTACATTTAAAAAATCTAATAAAATTATATGTGTTCTTACAGATGTAGGATAAACACATATATGGATGTAGTATATGTATGTAATATAGGCACATTTTTGCATATAATGTGTATAATTAACTATAGCTTTGTAGTATGTAAATTCTGTATTTTTTAACCCTATAAACATTTAAATACTAAACTTTTCCAGGTTAAAGTTTTTAGCTCAAGCTTTTCAATTTTTTTGGTGTTTGTAAACACATCTTACTGGAATTAGTCTTTTTTTTTCTTTTTGATAAATCTAAGATAATATTTTTGAACTCTCAGTCTTAAGGGCATTTTATTTTACTTTATTTTATAATTTTGTAAAATCTTGATAGGAAAAAAGAGGAACAGCAAAAAGAACACACTTTAAGAATAGGAGAAGACAGAGAACTTCTACAGCCATCCACCTCTCTAGCTTCTTTAACGAGTTTTCTGTCTCCTAAACTCTAAAAGCTGTAACACTGGGATTCAAAACTGCTCAGGATCACAGCCTCATCCCATTTGGGGCATGAGGCTGACTTAATTGTTATGCCACGATGGCATAACAATGGTACACCTGATTTCTCTGGTCATTCAACCTTTATGAGAAAAGTCTGTGTTTTTAAATCTGTGGCCAGCCACTTCAGGTTAAATTCAGGTGGCCACCTGGGATTTTATTCAATTTCAAGCCAATTAAAAAAAAATTTGCCTTAAATTTTATGTATTCCATTTTGCTTTTTCTCTAGATTCTAGTATTAGGCTTCCGACTTAAAAATGAAAGATAAACAGTCACTTGGGATTTTTGGCACCAAGATCTGTTCAAAGGCTGAACTCTGGTGAATTCCAATCTTTGCCTTCTCATTTACTTTTATTGATTTGAGGATCAGTCAGAGGTAGAGTTCACACAAATTTTTAAGCACTTATTTTTATATCTCCTTCACAAACCAAATGGCTTATTAGATCAGATACTTTACTTGATTAATGATAAATGGGAGCTTCTCAGGTTCTTTCACAGCAGAGCAGCTGAGTCTTAAAAGCAAGGTTCTTCTGTGAGTGACCCCAGCTCCTCTGTTACGAAAATCCAAACAAATCTTTCAGTGACTTTTCTAGGCCTTTGGTTGGCACTGTCACATTTAGTTGGTGAGATCTCAAAAATGTATAATGTAACAGAAAAACACACCTGTATTATTCTGAGGTGGGGTTAGGTGGGGATGAGAGGCGTTGGAGGGGAGTTGTATGTATCTGCATTATTATGCTTACCATTTTCCTGCTTCTCCTTCCCAGTCTCTCAAATACACTAAAGCAAGTTTGAATATTATTTAATCTTTATTTGATTATTTAGAAGGAATTTTAGAGACTGTGGATCATAGCTCTCTGTATTAAAAATTTATTGCTAGAGACAAAAAATAAGACTTCGCTATCATGAGGATGGTCTAGCAAAGAGAAATGGATATAAAAGTTTAGACATTTTTATTTTTAAAAATCACATAATACTTAATATTAATAATTAAATTATGAATGGAATACAAAGCCAGGCACACAGAGAAATCAGCTGAAAAAAAGAGGAAAAATCTCAGTTTTTTTTTTATGATTCCTCAATGTTTTGAGAAAAAGTTAGGGTTCCAAGTGAGTTTTTATGTCTATAAATTGTTTTTTCTTCCAAATTACGCTTAAGTGAAAAAAGAAAAAGAAGGAAAGCAATAATAAGCTTTGCTGGTAGGTCTTTTCCATTTTCATACATTCTAGGAGAGAAGGTAGTAAACAAAGTTTCTGCAACTGTAAATGATGCTTAGAGGAAAATTAAATCACTGAGTGATGCCAGGGCTGATTATTCTACTGCACTTTAAAAGCAAGAGATTGCAGCTTGTGAGTCCAAAGTGGTTTCATATGGACTGCCACAGTTGTGGTTTACGCTTGAAACTATAACCTGTCAAATTAGAAGCAGGCAAGGCCTATGCTCTTAACGGTTCCACTTTCTACTGTCTACAGTTATGTCTACAAGGTCAGCACTTTTTATTCAGTTCAACTACGTTATTTGAAGGAGTAGAATCTCAAAGCTAGTTTTTTTATCTTGCTTATAGAAGATTTTAATTATGATATAAAACTTAGATAAACCACCAATCTAATTTTTATTGTATATATGACTTTCTGACAGCTGACTTTCATTGTAACTATTTTTGTCAACTATTGATATTTTATTATCCCAGTTAACACTAAGTAATATATAATACAACTACAGTGAAGAGGTATATAAACTGCTTAAGTTCCCAGGCTTTTCTACACTGTATTTCCAGATATTTTATTGAGTTTAACTCATACCTTACTGACTCATCATTTTTCCAGGCTTACAGTAGCCTGCTATTATGAGCTTAGTGTTACAACACGCTCTACTTCTTCTCTTCTCCTTGATTGTGGAATGCCTTTCTGGGCAAATGTTTTCTCATCAAAATTGACGAGCTATGTGTTCACTTTTACTAATGTTTTATGTGGAGCCCTTCCTTAATGAATCGTTCTCCATGCCCATTTGTATAATATAAAAATGTTTTCAAAATAAAGCATAAACAATATTTGCTCTTTGTCATAAGTGAAATCATGCCACTAAACAATCATATCCTGTTTAGGCCATGATGACATCAGAAATATATGTTTATCATCTGCATCGGACAACTTAGCATGTTTTTGGCCCAAGGCAAAGTTGAACTAAAATCATTTGCAGTTGCCCCAAACCAAGATAACCACGCATTTCTGAGGTAACTGATACCTAAGAAGAACATTGCCTCTAGATCGCAGTTCATGATCTAAGCATTCTAATTCTTTAAAGAAGGCTGTTAAAATTTATAAACCATGTCTGCCTATTGGGCTTCTTCCAAAATTTAACATGAAATAATTATATTCTTAGCATGCATATAGAGACTATGGTAAAGTAGGTACTTAGTGTGATCTTTCGGAGTTGTGAATTTACCTCTCTTGCCTAATTTAAAAAAAAAAGGGAAAATAGAGATTTTTCTTTTACATGTAAAAGTATAATAATAATAAGAATGATAATAATAATGCCTTGTACTTTGGAAGGCACTCAAATGAAATCAATCATTACTTTTATTTTTCCAAAGTATTTAAGGGAACAATTTTATGAATAGAGAAGCTAAGGTAAATAGAAGGCATATGATTTTCATATTCATTGTTAAAATATATCCAGGAAATCCAAACACATGTCACTAACTTCATATTACAGTGATATAAAGCATGTAATTGCCCTAGATACTACCTTAGCTAGTGAGTACCACCGCAGCCTGCAACTACAGACTGAAAAATAGTTCTTCACGCTATATGCCAACACAAATGCAGTTAGAATTACCTTTGCCCACAAAGCTAACTGGATCAGTTGGAACAAAACATAAAGAAATATTTACTCATGAATTAGCTTTAAGGAATAAAATAGTATCCGTAAAAGTACGATATAGAAAAAAAGAAGGATGCCGAGGGAAGTCTACTGATACTCAAAGGAGGAAACAGAGAAACAGAAAACTAAAGTCATCTCTCTACATCAACTCTGAAGGCAGAATTTAACACCCTCTCCTGGCTGTTCCACTGTACAATGCTGCCTCCCAACATGAAACCACTGATTTGGACATTTCAAACAACATTTAAAGAACATATTAATAGAACCAAATGATACAGGCACTGCAAACTGCTATGGTTATTCTTTTACTATAAAAAGGGAAAAATGAACTATACCTCCATTCTTTCTTGTTTAACTTCATCAATTTCATCGTCTTCAAACATTGCTAAGAGTTCTCCTGTCTGGTCAATAGAGTTGAGAAAGTCTTGAGCAATTTTTTGTCTTTTGTTTGCATTATTATTGCCACTCAATTTGTCTTCATGGAGATAGAGGAAAGAAAAAAGAAATTTGTTAATGAGGTTACATCACACCAATCATTTCATGTATTAAATACTGAATACTGAATTAAATTCAGAAATAGAATTCTCTCAAAATAATTTTTAAAAGGAGAATCTTTGCATCTAAAATAAAAGTGTAACTGACTGGGTAGTTCAGTTGGTTAGAGCATCATCCTGATACACCAAGGTTATAGGTTTGATCCCTGGTCAGGGTACATATAAGAATCAACCAATGAATACATAAATAAGTGAAACAACAAATTGATGTATATCTCTCTCCTTTCCTCTTTCTTTTTTTAAAAACAACTAAAAAATACAAAAAAGTCTAAGTCTTTCAGAATTAAATTAGTTATTCATTTCATAAGACTGAGAGAGTAAAACTAAATTATCAATTACCACACTAGGTATGAATGGTCTGATTAAAATTCCTTACTAAAAAAAAGAGGAAAGGCTCTTAGATTTGAACAAAGAATCCTGCTATGGCAGGCCTAATTAGGAAAATAAAAACAAAGCCATAAAAAAATCAGAATTGAGACATGAAATTAAAAGGAGAGAACACTATGTGCATTGTTGTGGCACTACCTTTGAAATAGAAAGGGATGAGATCTTATCCTTTTTCTTTTAAGAGATAAAACTATCACATTTATTAAAGCAAAACCTAACTATGAGAAAGTTATTGCAAAAGGTCAGGAAGGACTGTAACATTGCAATAGGTAATTAATACAGTTTAATCCATAAAAGTATCAGTGAGAGAATTAGTGAGAAAGAACTACATTATTTTTTAATGTCATAAAGATCTTTATACCAAATAAAGATAATCCAAACATCCTGGGGTGAAAGCATACATTTTTTCACCATTAAGAATGATGTCAGCTATGAGTTTTTCACAGATGGCTGTCTTGGTCAGTTTGGGCTGCTACAATAAATATGCCATAGCCTGGATGGCTAAAAAACCAAATGCTTATTTCTCATAGTTCTGGAGGCTGGGAAGGCCAAGATCAGGTGCTGGTAGACCTGGTCTCTAATGAGGGCCTGTTTCCTGGTTTGCAAATGGCAGTCTTCTCATATCCCCACATGGCAGAGAGCAGAGAGTGAATCAAGCAAGCTCTTCTGTGTCTCTTCTTAGAAAGGCACTAATTACATTTATGCAGGCTCCTCCCTCATGACTTAATTACCCAAATCCAAGTCTTTCATGAGAGGAACACTCAACAACCTAGGCAGAGAAGGAAACTTTCTCAACCTGAATGAGTATTCCCCTCTAAAACTCCTATGTTGAAACCAAATTCCCAGTGTGATGGTATTGTGAAGTAAAGACTTTGGAAGGTAATTAAGTCATGAGGGAAGAGCCTTCATGAACAGAATTAGTGCTCTTCTAAAAAGAGACACAAGGGAGCTTTGAAAAAGGTGAAGGGATTGAGAAATACAGACTGGCAGTTACAGTCATGTGGATGTAAAGTACAGCATATGGAATATGTTTGAAGCTGGCTGGGTAATGGAAACATCAGGGGGAACCCTTGGTAAAGTATATAGTTATCTAACCACTATGCTATACACCTAAGACTAATACAAAGGATACTGAATATAAACTGTAACTGAAAAAACTGGAAAAAAAGTTTAAAAATTAAAGAAGCAAAAACAAAAGGCTTTTGGACTTTTTTCAAGTGATATTTCTACATTTAGTGAGATGATCATGTGGTTTTTGCTCTTAATGCTACTAATATGATGAATTACACTAATTGTTTCATAAGTTTAAACCAATCTTCCACTTGTAGGATAAATCCCACTTGGTCATGGTATATAATAGTTTTTAGATGTTGCTGGATTTCATTTACTAGTATTCTGTTGAGAATATTATAGTCAAAAAGACATTAGTTGTAGTATTTTTTTTTCCTTGTGGTATCTTTGCTTGATTTCGTATCAGGGTAACACTGACCTTGTGAAGTTTGAAAAGTATTAGTATTAATTGTTCTTTAAAGATTTGGTAAAATTCATCAGTGAAATCATCTGGGCATGAGTTTTTCTTTTGGGGAAAGTTGCTTTATTAAGATTTTATTTTTTTAATTTTTTATTTAGAGAGAGGGGAAGGCAGGGAGAGAGGGAGAGAAACATATATTGGCTGCCTCTTGCATGTGTTCCAACTGGGGACCAAACCTGCAACTCAGGCATGTGCCTGGACAGGGAGTCAAACCGGTCACCTTTCCCTTTGCAGGATGACACCCAACCAACTGAGCCACACTGGTCAGGGTTCTTTGGGGGAAAGTTTTTAAATTACTAATTTAAACTCTTTATTTATCATAGGTCTACATAGATTTGCTATTTCTTCTGCATGTAGTTTCTTTCGGTCTTTATAGAACAGAAAGCAAATACAGAATTGGTTATATTAACCATCTTATTTACCAATTCTGTTTCTTTTTTTGGTCACTCTTTACTCCAATACAACTTTGTTACCATCCCCTTCACTTAGGCTGTTAGTGTCAAAACATTGCATAGGTACATGTTTACACCCAACATTATAAACATAGACATTGTTTTATACAACTGTTTTTAAATCAGTTAAGAGAAGAAAAGTAAATATGGAATTATTTTGTCTCATATAGACCTACATAATTATTTTTACAGGTGCTCTTTTCTTGTGTGTGGAAGTGTGGATTCAAATTGTTATCTGGTGCAACTTGCTTTCAGTTCAAAGAACTTCCTTTAGCAGTTTTTATATGAGTGCTAGCAAGAACTTCTCTCAATTTCTGTTTATCTGAAAATATCCTTATTGCTTCATTTTTCAGAGATAATTTTGCTGAATATGTTTCTTGGTTGACATTTTTTCTTTCAGCACTTTCAATATGTAATCTACTACTATCTGACTTATATTATTAACGAGAAGTCAGCTGTTAAAAATATTGTTATGGTTCTATCTTTCAGATTTGGATAATTAAGTTGTATGTGATGAGTTGCTTTTCTTTCGTGGTTTTCATGGTTTTCTCATTGTCTTTCAACATTTCTACTAGAATGTGCCTGATTGTGGATATCTACATCTATTTATCCTACTTGGACCTTATTGAACTGTTTAGATGTATTAGTAGTTTTCATCAAAGTTGGAAAGTGTCCAATCATTATTTCTTTGTGTATTTTTTCTGCTGTTTTCTTCTCTTTCCTTACCTGCTGGTAGCCCCATTATGCCCATATTGGCTCACTTAGTGGTGTCTCATATTTCTCTGAAGCTCTTTTAGTTTTCTTTCATTCTGTTTTCTTTTTCCTTCAGATTATATAATCTTTAACAATCTAACATCAAGTTCACTGATTTTTTTCCTTCTGTTAGTTTAAAGTTAGCATTGAATCCCTCTACTGAATTTTTCATTTCAGTTATTATACTTTTCAACTTCAGAATTTACATTAGTTTCTTTTTACAATTTCTATCGTTTAATGGATGTTCTGTACTTTGTGATACACTGTAATTATACCTCCTTCTGTTCTTTAAACATGGTTTCCTTTACTTCTTTGAACATATTTATAATAGGTATTTTGAAATTTTTATCTCCTAAGTCCAACATTGGGGCCATTTGTGTTATCTGCCCCCCACTCCCCACCCCTGCTCAGGGATCATGCATACCTGTGTCTTTGCATTTGTAGTATTCTGTTGTTGCTGCTGTTGAAAGTGGACATTTTAGATAGCATGCTGCAGCAACTTAGGTAATAATTCTATCCCTTTCCTGAGGCTTGTTGTCATTGTTTGTGTATTTATTTGTTTAGTGACTTGGCTGGACTAGTTCAATAAAATCTCTTTCTCTCACAGTGTGGAGCCTCAGAAGTTGCTCTTCAGAGGGCACAGCCTTGAGCATGGAAACAGTCTTCTCAGTTACCAGAGATGACTGATGTCAGTCGGTTTTTCTTTGGCTTTCACTTTTCCTGATCTCTCCCATTAAGTTACTGGCTGGTTTGACTATATTATCACATACAGCTGTTAGCTTCCACTAATTCTTGGCTGACTTTTCACTCTATCGCTTTTGTTAATACTTTTGGGCATAAATTGCTCTACAGAATGATCCAAATAACATTGGGGCTGTTTGCAGAGTCATGGTGATGCCAGCTTTTAAGTTTTGCTCTGACCCCAGGAGTACTCCTGTCCCTTTCCTTTGCTTCCTCTGTTAAACTTTTAGCTTTTGCATTGATTTTGCTTGCTGTGACTAGTGTCACAAACCTCCCAGTTCCATTTTAATTGCTCGCCACCAGGGTCTGTTTTTTTTTTTTTTAAACATGCTCTGTTCCAAATAGTCCCCTTAGGGAAGACTGCAGACCCATCTTAAGCCCTGCCTTTACCTCTGGGCTGAACCTTTGATCAGTGTACTGAAGCTCAGGATGGAAACAGCGATCAGGTTCTCCTGGAAAGACTTTCCTGGTTCCAAGAGGAAAGCTGGTCAAGGATGGGAGCCCTTAGGCTTGTTCCTTCAGACGTTGGCCTTTACTCCCTATGAGAAGCGTAGGGTGGGGGCAATCGGGCGCAGTATTCTCATCCAGCTATGTCTGGGGTAGACCTTTCATTTTCCAATGAAAAGAGGATGAGAGAAAGCTCCAGTGCATTTAGTTATGCCTGCCTACAATAGAGCTTCTGTAATGTGGAGCCAGAGAGGATGAGAGATGCTGACTCCTGCCCCTTCTGGGGTGAAACTGCTGCCCTAGACTGGGAGCTGGAAAAGTAAGTGCCCAGCATTCTTGGTCACACTTGCCCAGAGTAAAGCTCCTTTCATATTCAGATGGGGTGGCGGTATAGGAGGGAAGTGAGGAATGATGGGAGAAGGTCCTGTCTCAAAAGCAAGAGACTCTCATTGTTCTTAATGAGATTTAGTAGATTTTCTTGAATATGTGTTTCTCCATTTGCTGTATGCCCTTAGGACAATGTCCTAAAACTTAAGCTATTATTTAAAAAATTTTCACCAGATAAATGTGTTTCACATGTGGAAGTGTCTACCACACTCCTCACATGGTCACTTACAAGTTGCAGTTCAATGTATTTTACCTAAGTAGTTTATCTTATAAATTCTATCAACTATTCAAAAATTTTATATAAGACACATAAAATTAAAAATTTAAATGAGATAAGGAGGAGAAATTTGAAATAAATAAGGAAGAGAGGACAGCAAACTGATCTAATGATGTTAGTGCAACTGAATACTATCCTCGCCACTCTGAGCATCTTGGAGTTCAAAACTCAGTATCGACGGCTGCTGTTCATTCAGTGGCAGGAATGTATCAGGTGCTTTCCATACATTATGTTGAAATTTCATAATAATTCCACATGGAAAGTGGTAAAATTTCTGACTTATAAATGAGAAAACTGACCCTTGAATGAAATTCAAGTCTATTTTCTAAGTCTGTATTCTTTGTGATCTCCATAAAGAAGAACATTTAAATTCATTTGAAGAACTGTTTTCCAGAAATTAAATCCTATGAGAATTTTAGGAATATCAAATAGGTCACAATGATTAAACATTTGATCAGAATTTTTTTTTGGCATGGCTATATTATACTTGATTTGTTGAGGATAAATGAAAGTAGTTCTCTTTCAAATTCTATTAACTCTTCAGATGGTTTTAAGTAGTTTTCTGGAATTCTTCTTAACCCAGTAGAGTTTGTTTAGCTATTTTATCTATATTTATATATATACATATACGTACACACACACACATATACATATCAGCAATAAATAACACTATGCAGTGACTGTGTCCAATAAACAATATATGAGTTATTTCTAAAACACAACATACATTGACCCTTGAACAACGTGAGGGTGAGGAGTGCCAAACATGATTCAGTCAAAAAGCCACATGTGACTTTTAATTCCCCCCAAACTTTACTTGTTAAAATTTTTTTATTATTCTTGTTTATCCTGTTACAGTTGGCCCAAAGTGTCCCCCTTGGCCCTCTTCTGCCCAAACCCCCCACCCTGCTCCCAGTCATTCCTCACTCCACTGTCCATGTCCATGGGTCATTCATACATGTTCTTTGATTAGTCCCTTCCCCTTCTTTCCAGAACTTAACTATTAACAGTCTTACTGTTGACTGGAAGCCTTACTGACAACATAGTTGATTAAGACATATTTTGTATATCATATGTATCGTATACTGTATTCTTACAATAAAGTAAGACAGAGAAAGAAAATGTTAAGAAAAATCCTAAGAAAAAAATACACTTACAGTACTTATTGAAAAAATCTGCATGTAAGTGGACTGTCAATTCAAATCCATGTTGTTCAAGGGTTAACTGTATTTATTTTGATTCAATAAGCACTGTTTAGTAATTACCTATTTTTAGCTTAGTACTGTTAGATTTTGCAACATTAATATTTTTTCTAATATAGTTTTATAAATATTCCAGAATGGGGAATCGAGTTGGAAAATCAGGTAAGGAAACTTTTCTATTCTGTGTCAGGCTTTTTGTTACATTTCAAACAGCACTGACATACACATCAAAATGAGGTGACTTTATATCATAAAACATCAGATACTTTCTATAATAAATGAACAAAACCCCTTATGTACCCATTTCAAAGACGTAATAGTTCTGGCTCTCTACATCCACAAAAGAAAAATTATGCTTGCTAAAATATGCTTTGAATCAACACAGTTTTCTTAGTTTCATGATCCTCTGAAGTAAAGCAGGTCATATTATTAAAAGAAAGAATTGAAGTAAAGAGCAGATTACTATTAAGTCACATAAGTAGAAAATCAGAAGATTTAGCTGCCAGCTAAATAAATATTTGGTTACTTTCTAAACTACATTATTTGACAGAAGCACATATATTCTACTCTGAACAGAACATCTACATTGACATTCCATGCACGTGAGGTCTGGCACACGTGCGTCATGGTTTTGTTTAGATTACCTTCAAGAAGGTCATCCTCGTCTATACCTTTGACAATCTTTGATTTGTAGTCTCGGAAAAACATGTATTTTAGCAGTCTTCTAAGTTTTTTCTATTAAAAACAAAATCATTAAATAAGAAACCTTATACATATCCTGTACATATATTCACTTTACTGAGTAAAGACTACAATAACTAAATTTAATAATGTAGTACCCCAGAGTGACTAGAGAAAATAGACCAATTTCAGCATAATACTATTTAATAAAAAATGTACACATCATATTAAACATAAAAACTGAGACACAAGCATTTTTAAAAGCACTTTTCACTTACAAGTATCCAGATGCTGCATAATCACAATAATTACCTTTCTATTTGTGCCTTATAAAAAGCTTTAAATTCTTTCTGAAGTGTGACATCCTAAGCTACTTTGTTTTTAAAAATGATTTATAGACAGAGTAGGCTGATAACTCTGGGGGTGGGACTAGGAGAGGTGGAAGGATCGAGCAAAAAAGAAAAAAAAGAGAAAGGACTCATGGACATGGACAGCAGTGTGGTGACTGTGGGGGGTAGGGGGATGGAGGTGGAAGAGGGTGTAGTGGGATAAATGGTAATGGAAAAAATACAGTAAAAAATCATGTAAAAATGATTTATAAACAATCTTGACAAGGAGTTTATGACAACTGCTTTAAAAAGGACACATTCTCCTTTTTATTCTTTTTTATTCTCTGAGAATTTCTTATTTTATTTAGAAAAGCTGGTTTATGGTTTATATTTCTGGAAAATATTCAGTAATATGAGAAACATTTTTATGAAACTCAAAGCTGATTAATGATAATTGGGTCTTAGTGACGGCTTTCCTTAGGTTTATTAGAATACCATAATATCGCTTAACTTTAAAAGTAACTGCTAATACTTTGTAATTTGTCATGTGCTTACACTTAAAATGCATTATTATTACTGGTCCTTCACCTTTAGGTTTAAGATTCCTAGTAATAGCTGAAACTTACTGCATTTTACAAAGCTCTTTTACATGCATTTTATTTGATGTTTTCAATAGCCCTGAGATATAGACAACTATTTTCATCTCCTTTATATACACAGGAAAATTGAAGTTAAAATTAGTCTTACACCTATAGCTTAGCAAGGTCAGAGGCAGAATATAATCTTTGAACCTCAGTTGCTTTATTTACAAAGAAAGTAAAGTACCTACCTTACAGGACTATTATGAGGAATAAATAAACTGCCTAGTGTAATATGTAAAACATAGTAGGTGGTCAACAAATACTGCTCTAATATAAATGGAAATTATTAAGAGAAAAAATAGGTCTTTTGCTATCCTCCTTTTCTCTTTCCTAAATTCATTCAGTACTTTAGATCTTATTTTGTCTTATACTACAGTTGTGTAAACTACTTTAAATTCTGTTTGGTATATATCATTGTAAAAATAAAATGATAACTTTGAGGAGAAAGATGAGAACAATGGCAATTATCATATTACAGCTATGATCTCAGGTGCTAGAAAGGTTCTGGTTAAGAGTTCTCCTGAACAGTTAAGGGCACTGTCAATTAGTCTGTGCTCCTGAAGTTTCAATATGACTTTAAATTTTACCTCCCCAAAAGGCAGGAAAACACATCAATGGGAGATATTTTTTTGTGCTAGCCTCTTTATCTCTGTCAAAGAAAAAGAAAAATTGACAGACATGTTCTGCTTACTCCACTGTAGTCCAGGTGACTTCATAAAGAATCTTGGCTCAAGACCCTCATTTCTGCCAACAGCACCTTTTCGGCTCCTTCCTCACAATACCACTACTATGCGGTACCTGTTTCTCCTTAGTGCTCCAAGTGTAATGAAGTCACCAAATCCTTCGTATTTTTACTCTTCACTATCTCACTGAAGTCTTCCTTCTTATCCACTTCCAGAGCCATCACAGGAATCCTATTATGTCTTGATTACTCAATCAGCATCCCGGTTAGTTCTTTTGCATTTGGTCCATTTTCTATATAACTGCATGACTCTTATCTCAGGTGGAAACCTCCACTTCAAAAAATCCTACAGCCTCTACATCTAACCACACAATCTTAAAATTCTGTGAGTCTTAAATGCTTCTTTCAACTAAATCATACCTGTTTTCTAAACTAGATTATAGCTTATTGAAAGTGAAGACATTTTTTTTCTCTTCCTTTATATAGTTCTTACATGTTCTAAGAGTTAATGAGACAAAAGGCTATAGTGGGAAAGTCAGGTGGGAAGCCTCTTGATAGAAAACAGAGCCACAAGCATACAAAAACAGTAGAGAGGAATGGGTAAGTATAATTCAAAAGCCAGGAAAAACCAATGGAGAAATGGAAGCTGGAACATTAGGATATAGGTATTGCTTGCTCACTTGTGATAGTATCTGTCATAACACACTATGATTTTTCAGTCCGTTCTTTAAAATATTTTATTTATTTATTTTTAGAGAGAGGGGAAGAGAGAAAAAGAGAGGGAGAGAAACAACAATGTGTGGTTGCCTCTTGTGTGCCCCCTACTGGGGACCTGGCCAGCAACCCAGGCATGTGTCCTGGCTGGGAATCCAACCAGCGACCTTTTTTTCAGTTAGTTTTTTACATGTAACTTTTAGATAAAACTTACTGAAACATGTAACATTTTATAAAATATTTTCAACTAGCTACTCATAGAAGAGAGGACAAACATTAGACATGTTAGTAATAGCTTAGATATTTTAATACCAGTGTTCAAAGAATAAGAATAAAAAAGGTATAAAAAACCCTAGACATTATGGTATATAATTATGCTACTGGAATATACATCTTGATTGATTTTTTATTTTCTATAAAGTAGGGTCAGAATAAACTTTATATTCCAAGTTAAAAAAATTACTCTCTGAAAGCCTGTGACACTGTATAAAATTAGATAAAAATAAATGTCACTCAGTTATATCTCTCTTATGAGAACAGTGAATATTTAATGAGTATTATGTAGCAATGAACATGCCTGAATAGCTACATTTGGATAAATAAGAATTAATTATCAACATAGTTTTACATATGTGCCCTTGCCTGTGTTAAAAAGAAATCACTTTTCTTAAATCATTTTGTCATGTAAGCTATGAATATTAAAACATCAGTTCAATAGTTATGGTTCCAATTTAAAAACTATATAACAAGGATATTTAGTTTCCCCACATATGTGTACTTAAGCACCAAACATGGCATTTTAATTCAGTAAACAATTTTTATATTACCTTATCTTTGCGCATCAAAAACAGAAGATCTTCAGCAGATATTACCCTTGCTCCCCGAAGCTGAGAAATTTCAGCAGCTTGCTGTAACTAACAACAAAAAAATTAGGAATTTTTCTCAATAATCTAAATTAAATATATGACAGTCATGATGTGAAGAAAGATAAACATACTAAGAGTTAGTAATTTGAGGAAACAATCCAGCAATCACATTACTCTTCTTAAAAGTAAAATGTCTTATGTTTTAAGGTACAAAAAATGCAATTAAATTAACTTATAAGCCAACCTGTAACTGATACAATAAACAGAAATCCTTGATTTCCTTCATGCAAAAGAAAAATCACGTGCAGCTTCCAGAAATGTATTAATGCACCTGAAAATAATTTTATGAAATTGTATCCTCATATCCTTGTGAGCAATGGTTTCACTCAGTATCACTAGTTGAATAAGTATATTATTAATCTAAGCTCCCATGCTGGTATGATTTGAAATAGGCCCATTCAGACCTTTAAAAGATCAACAAAAACAGTAGCTGTTTCTAATATCCAAAGGAAAAAAAATAGTTTTAGTTTTGGCAAGTCTTCAGTGGGCAAAGGATTCAGTCCATAAATCATAATGCGGGACTGCATTAATTTCTCTCCACACTAATCACATGCACACAAAAAGTTAACTGTGTCTGGAATGCACAACACAAAACATACTGCATGGAAAGTTAGATTCCCCCTGAAATGTTCATCTGGGCCCTTATATCTACAAAGTCGAGAGTTTTCTGGAATTTAGAAGTCCTAGAAACACAATCTTACTTGAAAATGACCTGGAAAATAAAAGAATGTGAAAAATGATAGTTCTATTTTTTGGCACAGGCAAAATCAGTTTCTTATTTGATTAGTTGGAAGGAACACAAAATACATCCAGCTGAAAAAAATAAAGATGCTGGAGAAAACACTACAAAAAAGTGCCTGTAACTTCTTTCAAACTTGATCAAACCATCGTGATTGCACCAAACCATTTCTACCCAATATTATAAAAATATTTACATATAAAAGCTGTTCTGAATGTATCATTCTTTGAAAGGAATAAATCTAACATATTACTGAGAACTAATCTTTAAAAAGTGACACACTGTTATCTTAACAATTATAAGAAATCAAATATTGCATTTGTACTAAAGAAATTCTGCTTGAATGTTTAAGCGATTTTGCTAAGTAAGCTTCAAACCTTGTCTAAATACACAGGCTACAAAATAGACTATAAACTCCCTATGTGTCAGCCTTACCACTGAATTTCCTGGATACTGGTGGTTGGTATATAAACATAATTCTACCTAAATATAGAAATTTAAATTTAACTGTGAACCATTCAAAAAGAAATCTTGGGGGAAAGGTTTTTCAAAAAGATGATGTATCTACCCAGAAAGAAACTAAAAGTTTTCAGCAGGAAAAATTTAAACATATTTTTCTAAAACCTGGAAGAGTACCAGGGAAATATGTATACACAGCTTTTCCCCCAAATAAAACATTTTTATCACAGTCTAAAATATTGAGCTGGTCCAAAAAAAATTTTTTTTTCTGTAAGATGGCTTTAGTATCGCTTAGTTGTCTTTAACTTTGTTCAAAACAATTTTGTTAGATTGCAGTGTGACAGATGTCATGTCAGTGTCCATTTAAAAAAACTTACCAAAACTGGTGAATTTTTATGTAACCATTTTAAAATTGAAGATGGAAAAAATAAGCAACATTTTTGACATATTATGCCTTATTATTTCAAGAAAGGTAAAAATGCAACTGAAACACAAAAGAAGATTTGTGCAGTGTATAGAGAAGGTACTACGGCTGATCAAACATGTCAAAAGTGGTTTGCAAAGTTTTGTGCTGGAGATTTCTCACTGGACAATGCTCCACGGTTGGGCAGTCCAGTTGAAGTTGATAGTGATGAAATAGAGACATTAACTGAGAACAATCAACATTATACTACGCGTGCAGGAGATAGCTGACATACTCAAAATATCCAAATCAATGAAGTTATTGCTAAAAATGAATAATGTGTCTTTTATGTTACAGAAAAAACTAAATGGGCTTTTTGGCCAACCCAATACATGCAGTCAGTGTGGAGAAGAATATAAGCTCCATCTCCATCTGTCGGCACACACAAAGAGAACCAGGAGGCAGCACTGTCAAAGTACTGTACCAGTATCAGTAATTTTCCTCATGTTAATAAAGGATCAGGATAAGTGTATGTCCCTAACAGCTTTCCCAACTAGTCAATTGTTCAGCCACACTAAATCTAAACAATCTGTATTTATATGAGTCTCAAAAATGTCAGTTTACAAACACATTAACTAGAAAAAAGAGAAAATGAAAAATAAAGACATAGAAGAGTTAAATATTTTAAAACACCTTTCCAAAAACAATACACAACTATTGTATGCATCTGGAATTTATATCATGGTTATGTTGTCATAATTAGTAGGAAATCTTTCTCTTTAGTTTTCAACAACCCGATTTGCTCATTTCCATACTAGTAAGCAGTACCCTTGCTAGCTCTCCCTAATTCACCTTGGACTCCATGAAGTGAATCCTTGGGACTGAAAGCTATTGTTGTATTACCTCACCAAGTCTATCTGGACCTCACGCGTCCCATGTTCCAAATTTACCTCTCCCTAACTCTGACCTACTCTTCTTTACTGAGTCAAAAGAGCAATTTAATTAGCCAATTACGGTGATCACACTGAAGTGGATATTACCTATTAGCTTACTTTTGGAATTATTTCTCCACATCTACAAGAAAGAGTAAAGAAACTTCTATTTAACAGCATGAGCTTAAAAAACAGGTTAGCAGCTTGGCAGTCCAGTGACACAGCATGCTGAGCTCAGGACTGGTGCATTTAATGTGAAAAAATACTAGAACCAAGAAACCCAAATAAAATAAAAATTACTAATACCTTCGGGGCTTAAAAAACAAGTTGATTCTATATTCTTAAAAAAATTCCTCAATTTCTTAATCCTTGAAAATAAATGAAAGTTATACTTCATTATAATTAAAATAACATGGAACAACTATACATTTTATTATTTTTATTACAACAAAAACAATGTACATTTAATTGCATTATAAAATGTGCAAGAAATGACAGAAGAAATACTTTAAGACCAATTGCTAGTTAAATGAGTAAACAAAGTTAATTTTCTTAACTATATGGATAAAGGTATGGTAATAATAGCAACCTTACAGAGATTTAATAAGATATTTTGCTAAAAGACATTATTATTTTACCATAATAGTAATTCATTTATAGCATGTTTTTTTCTGATCAATGTGTCTATTTTTCAAAATAAACTAAAAATAATAGAATTGTAAAAACTGTTGAAGAGACAAAAATTTTCCCTAGCATATCAACACTCATTATGTTGGCATTTTAATATTTCATACCTTATTTGGAGGTTGCGGATTAAAAGATAAACTTGAAATTTTACATGTCATTTTAAATGCCTCATCTTTGATTCTCACAAATCTCTTCTAAATTTATCACCGTTATCAATAATACTAACATTCGCACTCAGTTTTTTTCCTCTCACATTTTTACTCACTTCTGTTAATTTTGTTGTTTCTTTACATCTGTTCAGGGTCTTCACTCTGCTCTCTAATTACACAGTATTCATCCCAATGTAGGTCTTCGGGGCTTTTTGGTTAACTGGTTTTGAAATTTCAATGTCTCCACATTGTGATGCATCCTACATTTAAGTACTAACATAATCTTCCTCAAATATAATGTCCACAGTCTTCTTCCAAGATCTGTGATAATTCACTATCACACTTCAGTGTAGTCTTTAAAGCCTGATTGACTCATAGCTTTTCCCCTATACCTTCATTCTCACTATGTTCCTTATTTTTCTCTCATATTTTTCTACATGTAAGCTTCAGTAATTTCAGTTCTATCTTTATGTCTTTGTGTACTTGTGATGGTGACTTTTATGTGTCAACCTGACTGGGCCATCGGGAGCCCAGACATTTGGTCAAACATTATTCTGCATGTGATTTTCAGAGTATTTTTGGATGAGATTAATATTTGTATTACTAGACTGAGTAAAGCAGATTGCCCTCCTTAATGTGGGTGGGTCTCAACCAATCAGTTGAAGAACTGAATATAGTCATGCACTACTTAATGACAGAGATATGTTCTGAAAAATGCATTGCTAGGTAATTTTGTTTTTGAGCAAACACAAAGTGCACTTACACAAACATAGGTGGTATGGCCTACTAGACACCTAGGCTAAATGGTATAGTCTATTGCTCCTAGGTACAAGCCTATACAGCATGTTACTGTATAAAACAGCATGAGATTAAATCAAGCACAAGAGAAAATAATGCAACTGAGAGATCCAGTTAACACAAGATATATAAGGCCACTACTAGTACAACACAACTTGCTGTTTTACAGCACATCTTTTGTTAAAAAAAATAAGTAGAAAGAGTACATCTTAAAATAATGATAAAAAAGTATAGTAAACCAGTAACAGTCATTTATTATCAGTATCAAGAATTATGCACTGTACATAATTGTATACGCTATACTTTTACACAGTGGTAGCACAGGTTTGTGTCCCTCAGCATCACCACAAACATGTAATGTGCTTTGTATGCTATGATGTTAGAACGGCACTAAGTGACAGGAATTTTTCAGTTTTACTATAATCTATGGGGCCACAATCATTGACGGTTTGTCACTGACAAAAAAATGTTATTATGTATTGTTACATGACTACAGAACAAAAAAGCTAAGTAGAAGGGAACTCCTTCTGCCTGACTGTTTGGAACTGGGACACTGTTATCTATTTTCCAGCTTCTGACTTGGAATAAAACATCTGGTTTTCAGGCCTTTGGACTGGATTTGGCACTACGCCTCACCTCTCCAGCTTGCCCTCTACAGAACTTGGGCCCTCTCTATCTCCATGATCATGTGAATGAACTGATTATCTATCTATCATCCATCTATCTATCTATCTATCTATCTATCTATCTATCTATCTATCTATTCACATACATATATTGGCTTTTTTTTCTGGAGAACCCGGAATAATTGAGTACTTTACTTAAATTACGAGAAATTCTTGATTCTTTGTTAAGATGCACTTTCTTCTTTAAAATATGGGCTTCACTTATGGTCAAGATGGAGGTGAAGGTAAACATGGCTCACCTCTTTGCACAACCACAACAAAATTACAACTAAACTACACAACAACCATCACTCAGAACCATCAGAAATTGAGTTGAATGAAAGTATGAACACTACAGAATTAAAGAAACCACATTCATGTGTGGTGGATAAAAACTGGGGAGGGATGTCTCAGGAGTCAGGGGTCCCAGCCCCACACCAGGCCCTCCAACCCATGGTTCCAGTGCCAGGAAGATAAGCCCCCATGACTTCTGGCTGTACAAACCAGCAGGGTTTGAGTTTCTGAAAGAAGCTACTGAATTCCCAAGAGGTACCTCTTAAAGGGCCTGCACACAGACTTAGACTCACTCCCTCTGAGCTCCAGCTCAGGGCAGCAACTTGAAAGGCACCAGTGGCACACCAGGAGGAACTGAAGTATCTGGCATCAGGGCAAGAGCTGGGGGACAGCTTTCTCCCAGACAGAAAGGCAGGCAGAGGCTATTTCTCCTTTTCTGAACCCTCCCCCTACAGAGCCACAGAACTGGCAGGTGGGGGCCATATTTGAGACTCCATCAACCTGGTTCCTGTGGTTTGCTCCACCCTAGGGAATCCCTGAGGTTTTGCCCCACCTAACTTACAGCCCACCAGACCTGTTAAGAGTGGCTTTTCCATATGAATGGCTGGTCTCAGCCAAGGCTTCACATCTTCCTTAATCCTCTCAAGCAAGCAACAACCAGCCTCAGGGATTCCCTAGCCCCTGTACCTCTGGTTAAGCAGCCCCAGACCCAGCACTACGAGCAGCCAGCTTTGGATGACAGTTTGGTTTTGTCTGGGAACCTCCAACTGCTGCAAAGTAGCAGTCATCTGAAGATTGCTTTGTAGCTCACCATGGGTGGCCCCAGATGAACACAGGTGGTGGCTGACCCTTGCCTGCACCAGCTAGGAAACCCCAGAGCCTATGCACCCAGTGGAGAGCTTTAGTCCACACTGGAACACCACTGCCCTGTCCCTGCACAACTGATCTTCCATGGAGGGTGGAAGTTGATAGTAGTGGTCACAATCAGTCTTTGCAGCTGACTGCCTTGTGTAAATCCCTTTCATTGATCTGCCAGCAGCAATCAAGGCTTGCCTACAAGAGGAGGGTGTACTTGGCCCACACGAAGGTTGCACCTCGAGTAGCGAGCTCGAGTGGTAGGGAGGCTGTGCCACTGGACCTTATAGGACACCTACTATATTAGACCATGCTACCAAGACAGGGAGTCATAACAGCTCTACCTAATATTTCACAGAAACAAACACAGGAAGGCTGCCAAAATGAGGAGACAAAGAAACATGGCCCAAATGACAGAACAGATCAAAACTCCAGAAAAAGAGCTAAACAAAATGGAGATAAGCAATCTATCAGATGCAGAGTTCAAAACACTGGACATAAGGATGCTCGAGGAATTTAGGACCTCAACAGCATAAAAAAGATCCAGTTAGAAACACAGGATACACTAGTTAAAATAAAGAATAATTTACAGGGAAACAACAGTAGAGTGGATGAAGCCAAGGATCAAATCAATGATTTGGAACATAAGTGAGAAAAAACAACCAATCAGAACAAGAAGCAAAAAGAATTTTAAAAAAATGAGGATAGTATAAGCAGCCTCTGGGACAACTTCAAGTGTTCCAACATTTGCATAATAGGGGTACCAGGAGAAGAGAAAGAACAAGAAATTGGAAATCTATTTGAAAATACAATGAAAGAAAACATCCCTAATTTAGTGAAGGAAATAGACATGCAAGTACAGGAAGCACAGAGTTCCAAACAAGAAGGATGCAAGGAGGCCCAATCCAAAACACATTATGATTAAAATGCAAAAGGTTAAAGTGAAGGAGAGAATTTGAAAAGCAGCAAGAAAAAATCTGTTAGTTACCTATAGGGGAGTTACCATAATACTGTCAACTGGATTCTCAAAAAAAAAAAAAAAATGGTGCAGGCTAGAAGGGATTGGCAGGAAATATTCAAAGTCATGAAAAGCAGACACCTACAGTCAAGATTTCTCTACCCAGAAAAGCTATCATTTAGAATCAAAGGGCAGATAAAGAGCTTCCCAGACAAAAAAAAAAACTAAAGGAGTTCATATCACCAAACCATTACACAAAATGTTAAAGGAACTTATTTAAGAAAAAGATCAAAATTATGAACAATAAAATGGCAATAAACACATACCGATCAACAATATAATCTAAAAAAGAAAGTAAGCAAACAAGAAGAACAGAGATAGAATCATGGGTATGGACAGTGTTTTGATGGCTGCCAGATGGAAGGGATGTTTGGAAGAATGGGTGAAGAGGTGAGGGGATTTAAGAAGTACAAACAGGTAGTTGCAGAATAGCCATGGGGATGTAATGTACAGTACAGGAAATGGAGTAGCCAAAGAACTTATGTGCGTGACAATGGACATAAACAAAGGGGTGGTGATCGACTGAGAGATTGGACGGTGCTGGGCTGGGGATTCACAAAGAGGAAAAATTGGAACAACTATAACAGCATAATAAAACAAAAAATAAAATATAACTTCAAAATAATTTTCTCAATGAAAAAATATCTATAATTATCTTCATATAATCTAATGTTTATTTTCTAACCTAGGCATGGAAATTATATGCTCCATTTATAATATTTTAATTGTACTGTCAAGAATTTTTTTTCTTTACCTTCTTCAACCAGTGACCTAACATTCTCACCTCCCAACTTCCTTTTGAATAATATCTGAAGGTCCAAGACTACCACTCCCAACAAGAGTTTATAAACCTTAAATGTTGACATTCTATTTCTTCTCAATGATTTTCAGTTTTACCATCTATATTAAAAATGAATCGGGCTAAATGAAGTCAATAACCCATGCATTTGGCCTATTCCCACATAAATTCACCAGAAAGATTTCTCTAAAGTTCCAAAGGTTTTAAAAGTACGGCAAGATTAATTTGATGATTTCATAATCATTAACATCCTGAAAGTTCCCTTTAAAACCTTCATGTTGCATTTCTTTCCTTTGGTTCATGGCTAACTCCTTGGATCTTTAATTTTGGATAAAAATATTAAATAAATACATACATACATGCATACTAAGAGGCAGGAGTTGTTGAAAGCTATGTGATGAAGAGGCAAAATCTAGGGTAGGTTGTCACCCCGTTTACAAGGTCAGATTCACATGTTTCTTTTCCATTTGAAGTGGATACCTATGTTTTATTGACTGGTATAAGAATTAATAATCTTAGTAGTAATAGCTACTATTTATTGAGACCTAATTTGTGCCAGGCAGTTTTGCTATTATGTTATAAATACTTAATTCTACTTTTTAAATTTTTTTTGTTTAAGTTAAAACAATGTAACATTGAAAGTCAAGTAATACACTCAATTTTATAATGCTAGAAAGTAATACCTGCCGCACTATTTTCCAATCTACAATTCTGCTTCCAGAGACAACTACTTTCAATTTTTTTCTTCTTTTGTTCCTAACATCCATACTTGGAATATGCTTATAATACTTGTTTTATTTATATTTCAGCTTTTAATACTATCAATAGACTTCTTACTATAGAAGATGAAAATTTAGTATTCTCATATACCTAATATTTAACCATCTTCTTTCTCCCCTTTTGCTCTTATTTATGAATTTTAATTGTTAAATTAATATACAGTTTACATTATTATGACTGGTAAATACTCTTATAGCTTGGTCACTATAATCAAATTTCTTTTTACAAATAAAAACTTAGGTAATAATTTCTTTCGTTTGATTTTTGGTTTATTTTTTGTGAACATTATTTCATTCTAAATTCTTTGAAAGATTTGAAACATAAGACTTCCTTCCAATTTCATTGTTTTTGTTTTCCTCAGAGACATCTCAACTGAAGCCCTGCAGGCTCTCTTTAGTGATTCCATTTGAGTCTTTATTTTTTTACCTCATTTCTTGTTCTTTCTTAACTTCCTAATTTTGGTAAATTATATTCTCACAAAATTTCCTTTTTTTACTCTTAAGCATAGGTGTAATAGCTGCTTCAAAAATCCCTGTCTGCTAATTTCAACATCTGGGTCATCTTGGAGTAACTTCCATTTTGCCTTTTCTCTTGGGTATGGGCCATATTTTTCTGTTACTTCACATTTTAAGGAACCTGGGATTTTTAACTGAGATATTATGAACGATACAATAAGGAGTCTAGATTCTGTTATGTTCCTCTAAAGAATGCTGATTATTTTTAAACTCACTGTTTACTAGGCTGTATCTGCTTCCTCCAGTGGTAGGTTGCAGCTAAAAAGCCACCTATGATAGTTTTTTGAGAAAAGATGCATGGGAAATAAATTTTTTTAGGTTCTGTATGTCTGAAAATCCATTTATACTAGCCTGTACTCAAGAAATAATCTGGTTGGGTATAGAATTTGAAATTAAATCATTTTGCCTCCAAATTTTAAAAACATTGCTCCATTGTCTTACAGCCTAAAATGTCACTGTTAAAAAGTCAGAGGTTTTTTTTGGAGGGGGGGTGGATTACTAAGTCTTTATGAGACTTATTTCCCCTCTGAGGAACTTTTACTACTGTTCTCTTAGAACTTGAAATTCTGAAATTTCATGGTGCTGTGCCTTGCTGAGGGTTTTTCTTAATATATTTGACTGATACAGGGATACTGTAATGTATATATTCTTGTCCTCTATACCTGGGAAATTTTCCTATGTTACTCTGAAAATTTCTTATGTTTTCTGGGTTCTTCCTAAAATATCTATTAATTGAATGTTGACGATTGTTGTGCGTGGGATTTTTCGCGCCACAGTGCTTTTTACTCAGTCTTTCTAGAGAATAAACTTATACTATTTTGTCAGAATGACAGAGGGGTATAGTTGACTACCTATGGCTTTTGATAGGGCTCTGGGATGAAAACGCTCCTTCACTTTCTACCAATCCTGTTTCTCATCTACCCAAGACTTCTTTCTTCTCCCAATCCTGATGTTTTCTAGGTTCCAAGGTTTCATTTCTCTCAGATCTGTTAAATCTTTAGCATTTCCATTCACTTTTAAACTTCCATAATTTTTTGAAATCATTCATCTGGTATTTTATACTCTGCCATTTTTGTCTTCGTAGGTTTATGCCATTTAAACTAACTATGTTGACATTTACTGGGGATCTGAGGAAGTCTGAGGATAAGGACTTGTATCACCCACGTTTAAACAGAAGCTGATATTCTTTTTATGCTAACATTTACTGAATGTACTATCCTATGCTCCATGACTTCTATATATTATATCATCTAACCCTTATAGCAAATCTATGAGAGATGTCTAGGTACACAACACTGGAACTAAATTGTAATGCCTATAATCAAGCCATTTGTCTTTCTCTGAGAGATTTCTCATTCAGAATACAACAAAGTATGATCACTAAATTGAGTCTTACAGCTCACAGAATAGTCTAACCCTGAAAACATTTATCTGCCTTTTTCATTTTTAGCAAATAGATGGTTGCCAAAAAGAAGGTTTGGATCAAAACATCCAAGCCAACTGCTTCATGTAGACATAGCTTACGGATTGAGAACTAAACATGTGTTTGAAAGAAAACGAATTTGTAAATACAGTCAACATTTAGAATACTCTGTCTAATTTTTCATATGATAATCTGATTTGATTTCATCCAAATATAGATATTTGACTTAGTATTTTCCTATCATATGATCTCATTCTTTATTGGTGACTGGTCTTCTACTGTCTTAGACATTTGAAACATAAACAAGCATATAAATTGATAAAAGATGTGCCTAACTTTTTAGAGTTTCATGTTAATTCTTAACACGGTTAGGTCAAGTTTTAAAAATATATATATAAGGCATTATCAGTATCTCATAGCTCAAAAAAATATATATATATATGAATTACTAACCCACAATCCATATAAGCCTGCACAGCTTAAAAATTTCCCATAAACAATGACTGTATTTATTGTATTAGAACAGCAACTTTGACAAGGAACTAATTCTTTGCTTACTCTTATTTAAATGTAAAATTAAGAGACTAGCAACCATTTGAAAGTTTTAAACTATTCTACATATAAATTATTCATAAGCAATTTTCAAGTCTAAACACACCAAGTTGTGAAAGCAAGCAAAAGGATATTTTATAAATTTTTAAAAGCTGAAATTAAAGTGATAAATGGAATTATAGTTAAAATATTTTCTATCAAATTCTACACCATACTAAACTATATTACAGTTTAAATACTATACTATTAACTAATAGTACTATTATTAAACTTTATTATTTAACTATTAAAATTAAAGTACCATTTAATTATTTAAGCTAAAATACAATTGAAACTGTAGAAGATAGCAGCATATCTTGAATTTGTTCAACATTATACACAGGTAACAGAAAGGTAACAGCTACCTTTCTGTTACTCAATAACTGAAGATTGATACATTTTAAAAGTCCAAAGATGTACACTTCAGCTGCATTTCTTAAAATTTTAGAGTATAAAAATGTTTAATAGACTATAAAATGCATACTTTCCTTGTCTACATTCAATAATACCTTTTTTCCTTTTCTTATTTCTTGGTATCTTTGTGCCTCCCTCCATATTCCCTTCCATTCACATTTCTAAAACGCTTCTACTGAGAGGTGCAGCCATTATTTATGGGGTTGGCCAAAAAGTTCCATTTAGTTTTTTCTGTACAATGGCTGTAGTATTGCTTAGTTGTCTTTAAGTTCATTTGAAACAATTTTGCTAGACTGTATTGTGACATCTGTCATATCAGCATGCATTTAAAAAAAACATCAAAATTGGTGAATTTTTGTGCATCTGTTTTAATATTGAAGATGAAAGAAACAATGTTTTTGGCATATTATGCTTTATTATTTCAAGAAAGGTAAAACAACTGAAACGCAAAAAAAATTTGTGCAGTGTATGGAAAAGGTGCTGTGACAGACTGAACGTGTCAAAAATGGTTTGCAAAGCTTCTTGGTACCATTGATACTTAGGCCAAATAACTCTTTCCTGTGGGGCTGTCTTAAGCATCGCAAGATATTTAGCAGCATTCCTGACCTCTACCCACTAGAAGCCAATAGCGGGAGTTAGTAGACATACTCAAAATATCTAAATCAATAAAGTTATTGGTGAAAATGAAAAATGTGTTTTTTATTTTACAAAAAAAAAACTAAACGGACTTTTTGGCCAATCAAAGGACTAAAATCTAACACGTAAAAGACTGTGTTAATTACTGTTTTCTGGAACTCTTGTCTAATTTATAAATGTTTTGTTGAGAAAATACAAGGAGAAAGAACCAACTTTAGAATTTTAGAGTTGCAGCCTCTGATGCTGGCCTTCAGAGGTCTTCAGAACCTGGTCCATGCACAAGGAGGGAAAGGCTCTCCTATGATATTCAGTTCAGGTGTGTTTTCTTTGGTTAATACTGTGCATTCTGAAGAGTGTTCCAGGGCATTTAGATTATTTCCTCCCCCTATGGTCTAACTCAGCAGATTATCTCCACATATACTGCTGTACTAATTGATTTCACAAGTAGTTTAACCAAGAAACTTAAAAAAAATGATTAATATTCACAAAGAATAAAGGCTATTATTGGACTATTACCACTAATCACTTATTTTACCATAACAAATGTAGGATGTAAATAATTTGTATGAATGTATACACACAAATATGTCTCTGTGTGTGTATATATACACTCAAACACTTGTGTATATATCACTAGAATCACTTTCTTACAAGTTTGAAGAAAATAACTCTCATCTAAAGTTAAAGGGAAAAACTACATGAGCTTCTTTTGATAAAGAACTAACAGCTTCTCTGACAATTTCTCCTGCAGAATAACCTCAACATGAAATATAATGCATATATTAGTGTGAATATATTTTTGAAAATATAGTTTTGAACAGAATAGCACAGCTGATCTTTCTGGTCCTCAGTTTCTTCAAGTGGGAACTAAAGAGATGGGGCATCAAATGAGCTCCAAAGATCCTTTCGGTTTTTACGTTATGATTCCAGTACTTAACCCTAGGTATAATTTATTTGTGGCTCTATAATTAATCACTTACATCATTGAGAGAAGAAACAGAAAAGTAGAGTCACAGGAAGAAATAGTACAACTTGGTAAGGTACAGATGGGAGTCAATTTTCAACGGAAAATCCACTCAGTTATATCACTGAAAACGGCAACCAATCCAATTTAGCATTAATGAGTTATTTTACCATGTTTACTATGGTACACAAATCAGCAGGTGATATAGTTAATTATTCCAGTATCCTACCAAATAGTTCCAATTAAATTTGAAAGCCAAAGACGCTTGCAAAATGGGATTAAAGCAATGCAATTACTAATGCACAAAAGAGATTGGTGCCTATCCATTTCCAATTTGCCCTATGCTTTTATCATATGATGCACAGAGATAATTTGTATATACTTCCCCCTCAGTTGTCAGAGAAAGTTGCCCTTATTCAAATTTTGTATCCAAATCAATGTTGTATATAGTATTTGTCAAATTAGATGTAGTGTATGTAAAGTCAAATGAAAAGTCAGGTTTCCGAGGCTCAAATGTCAGTCCTATATTGCACTCAAGAAGTCAAAAGGTTACAAAAAACGGTTCAAAAGATGATAAAGTAGAAACCTTGCTACACTTGCAAGCCACCGTGCAGATCAAACGAGATAATGTGGTGCAGGCAGTCAGGGAACTATAAAACACTGAAAGAGCATACAGTATCACTTAGGGATGACTCGTTCTCGGTTAGGAGTAAGGTGAAACGTCAATCTATATAAGAAAAGGGAAAAAGAGTCTACTGATACTTTGGTAAACAGAGAAAATGTTTTAGATTTGTTACACCAAAACCAGGATATTCTTGAGATTCATTCACATCAGGATAAAATGGCACAGCCATCCAACCACACTGACAGTCTCATTCTGAGCAAGCAAACTGCATGAAGACAGAACCCTACATCCTTCGAACATGAGAGAGGCACCACAGCCTCTCTGGGGTCTCCTCTAATTTCAGCACTGAGCTAGTATCACCTAACTTTCCATTGTGCTTCTTGGGACTTTGTATAACTTCAACCAGCTTACCACTTATCACCCTGTTTTGTAAAGACATCTTTACAGTAAGCCTTCCCTTCCAGAATGCAAACTCTCCATTATGTGTGTTAGAATGAAATGAAATGGTAGTTAAGCCATTTGGCAGAAGCCGTGTAAGACAAGAAGCTTTGTGACTGGTTTATGGAAATAGGCACAGGACTAGAGGAAGAAGGCTGAGGACTATTAGATCCTAGTAGAGGCTGTGTGTGAATATGGCCAATAACTAAATGTAACTGAGACTGTACTAAAACAAATAAAGAAATATAGGAAGTATAACAGTTATCATGCAGGGATATTTAAAAAACAACTGAGGAAGAAAAAAATAAACATAGAAAAGGTAATGCCCAAATCATAGTATGTGCCCAAGAAATACTGTTTTTTTTTTTTAATTTCTTTGTGTGGATCCTCAGGGCAGTGATATTACTAAAAGACCACAAAAGGGCAAGTCTTCAAACTATAGCCTTGTAGATGAGGGCAACATGAAATAAGCAAGCATGGAGGCTAAAAATTTACTATTTTTAATTGAACACTGGGCCCTGGTTTGTTCAGTATATATTTATTGAACACCGAGTAGAGGCCAATCACCGGCTCAGACCAGAAATTATGCTAATCAGAAGCAAGGCAAAGCAAGAAAGCAAACGAGGAAAAAAATCCAAACATAATTCCTGATCTCACAGACTTTATAGACTGGGCTTATTTTTTCATTAGTATGTGCAATAAATGACAGTAGATGTTATGATTATTATAAAATTTTATTTTAAACAAAAACATGTTTATCCTAAAAATCAAAATAGGACAAGTACTTAAGTACTTATAAGTATGTAACTTATAAAATATGTTGAAGAATATATTAAGCTAACACCTTCGCAAATGTTCCACAAGGAAGCCACAGACTACATTAAAGTTACTAATCTGAACAGAGTCTCAAACATATTGCTAGATTATCTAAAATATCTAAGAAAATATGCTGGCTCACCTGGTGACAATACCACTATATTTAGCCATGATGAATTTCCAGCATAAAGGCAAATCAAATTGTGCCTCCTGGTCTCTAATCAGGATTTGGAAAAAGCCCTCAAGTTTTAGAATTTATCTGGTTGAATCTCAGCTGATATGTGGTATCTGGGGCATCACTGGGGATGACCCATGTGGGATTGTTGATATTTATTTGAGTATGTTTACCAGTCAGGGGCTTGGAAGGAAAAAAAATAGCATAGTTAAATTAGGTAATTGAAGAAGAGTTTAACCATAAACTATTTACAAAGATTTGAGGAGGGTTCAGAGAAACTACAAGGGATGATGTGATATCCTCCCTAATCTCACAGCAATAGGCTTAGAGCAGCAATTTTCAACTGGCGTGCCACCAGAATTTTTAAAACATGTACTACCTATTTTTTAAATTTTATTTTTATTTTAATTGTTGTTCAAGTACAGTTTTCTGCCTTTTACTCCCATCCCAGTCCACCTCCCCAGTCCTCCCCACCTCCCTCCCATTTCCACCCCTTCTAGCTTTTGTCCATGTGTCCTTTATATTTGTTCCTGTAAACCTTTCCCCTTTTCCCCTGAAATTCCCTCAGGGGCACTGACCTCTTTCCCCTTAGACTGTCAAATAAAAAAATGACAACAGCCAGTATGACAATAGCTGTCCAATGTGAATGCCCTTACACTATAAATATACAGATAATATAACAGAGTTGCTTCTTACCGATCACATTGTGTAATAAGGTTGTGTCTGATTGGTTAATTCGTAGTACCAGAAATCCTTATTATATTATACAAGTATAGGCATCTGACTTTTTAGAAAGTTACTTGTAGCAAAAAAGGTAGGTAATTACTATTATATTTTTGTAAATTAATCAAAATTATACCTGTTTTTGTCAGATCAGCAAAAATTGTATCTTTTGGTGTGCCACAGCATTTCAGTAATTGGTTTACATGTGCCACAGATGAGAAAGGTTGAAAATCACTGGCTTAGAGAGTTAAGGGGAGGGCAGTTGTCACTTAACCCGGAAAGCTGGAGAAGTCCACCTAATGGGGACACAACCATCCTTGGCCTTACATTCATCCCACCTGCAGCAGAGCTGGCCAAGTCAACCGGAAGTCAGAGGGCAAGAGAGGTTTGAGAAGATGAGTCTCCCAGGCTACAGAAAAAGAGGAAGGGTGAGAAGTGAACCTGGAGGTACAAACACTGGATATCCATTACCATAGGATTCTTCAAACTTATCAAGGACCACCTTGCTGGGGCCACTTTCCCCCTCAACACATGCAGCAGAGTGTTCTTCTTCCCTTTTAAAAAATATTTTCATTCAGATAATTTAAAATAGAAATGGGTGGAAGGTGTCCTTCTCCAAGTAAACAATGTGATCCAGTCATGGAAATTTTAATTCTAGATGTCAAGACTTAATTTAAGAAAGGGTAACACCAATAATAAGAGTAACAAGAACATAAACTAGCATTTATTGAATATAGTACAAGATGTCTGAAATATTTTACACATTTAAAAAATTGTTAGCTCTTCTAATCTTTGCAATACTACGGATTAATCACATTAGTATTTTACAGATTGTTAATAGATAAGACAGCAGTTCGGAGCACTTAAATGAACCAGGCAGGACCGGAACGAGGCTGTCAGACAGCACTTCCCGTGTCCACGGTGTCCCAGGACCAGTGGACAGCTCATTGTTCCATTTTCCTTGTGTAAACTAATATTGTATAGTTTCCTCATATACACTAATATTTACATTTGTAAAGTTCAGTAGCCTGACCAATAAACATTTAGTACTTTACAGGACTTAAACAGAATTAGCAGTTTAATGCAGTTTTATATATTTTTAACAGTCCGATAAATTTCTGTTTATATCCTATATAAGTGAGTTTTGCTCTTTGGAGTAGGGGAGGAATTTTTCATATGGCCCATAACAGATCTACTCTTAGACACAGAGCAATTATTTTAAAAGTCTTAACATGCTATTAAGACTTCAATTAAACTCAAAGTTATCAGTTGACGTTTCAGATCTGACACAGGCTGTGTGAACTTGTGCTAAGTAATTAATGTGTCTTACCTTCAATCTATTTTTAATAGAGATATGATGGCACTTGTATTTCAGGGTTGTGTAAGGACCATATTAAATTGTATATACAAAGTGTCTGGCACAGTTTATGATATAAGATTCTCAAGAAAAATTCATTCCTGTTGTACCCTTATCATTTTCTGTCCAAAAGGACATAGGTAGGAGTTAATGTGGAAGGCATTAGCACAGAGCCTAATAAGCCCTGCTCTCTGCTTCCTTACAGGTGAGGATGGAAGTAGGAAGGGGGATTCTCACCAACTAGCTAGATTCAGATGCCATATATTTACAGATTCTGGTGTTTCCCCTGCCCCCATAAATATTTATGCCATGTATTTATTTAAGTAATTTGTTTAGCTATATATTTCCATAGGCATAGCTATGAATCAGAACTGAAAAACTACAAAAAGTGATTTATTTTTGTGGCACTGCCAAGTTGTAAATAAATGTAAATAATTACTATGGATTCACAAGAATCCACAGGTAGAGAATTTACCTAGCATTTTTCATTTCTCCAAACCACTTAAATTTAGCATATAGCATAAGTAATTAATTGAGACAAGAAATAAAAAATAAAAAGGGATAAATTGGATAATTAACCCAGCTTTAACATCACAAAATACAACTTCTGGGAGAGAAAAAGGAGGTAAGAAGTTATTAAAAAAAAACAATTCAAGAAAATTTCCCAGAACTGAAGACCACAAGATTCAAAACTGAACCTACTAATTGCTAACACAATGGATAAAAAAGGGCATACCAAGTCACATTCATTTGCTTATTCACAAATATTTTTTGAGAGCCAGGCACAATTCTCAATGACAGGGATATGACACCAAACAAAATTAGGAAAGTCCATGTTGCCATGGAGCTTAAACTTTAATGGTCAGGAGACAAACAGTAAACAAATTAGTATGTCATAATTATCCCTATGCCAAAATAAAAACAATAAACAGGATGAGGTGTGCTGGTGGGTTGTATATACAGGGTGAGCAGGGAAGTACTTGTTATTAAGTTATCACTTGAGCAGAAACCAGAAGTAAAGGGAGAAGCAATGCGTACCCGGGAGAAGGTGGAAGAGGAAGCACAAAGGCTTGGAGCAAGACCACACCTGTGGAAGATGGAGGAAAAGAAAGGAGGCTTACCTGCTGTAGGAAAGAGAATGGTTATCGGTAAGATCAGAAAAACAGCCAAGGTGGGGTATGCATCATGTAAAACATCCTAGATGTAGCATTGTAAAATTGTAGCATTTTAGAATTCTGAGGACAGACAGTAGATACCCAAAACTGACCGAAATAGTGAAAGAAAAATAATGTCATCTCAGCATTAACTTTTAATACTAGAAAGTAATTGCAAAATAAATTCAAAATCCTGAGGTAAAATAGCTTCTAACCTAAAAGTTTTAACACACAGGTGAAATTGTCAAAAATCTGTGAAGACAGAATAGGGTAATTTAAGACATGCAAATTATACAAAACTTTACCTCCCATGGACTCTTTCTGAGAAGGCTAAATGGACAATGTGTTTCAGCAAAAAGAAAGGAATAAACCAAAAAAGAGGAAGACTTTTTGTTGGTTTCCTCCTGGGTAGGAAGTAATGTAGGACACAGGGATCCCATAGAGAATGAAGGAAGTCCCCAAAATGTGAAGGCAGATGTACCCAGGATGCCAGATGTGTAGAAAGCCTAAAGAGGAGCAAGTGGACAGAGGAATCTGGGAGAAGTATCCCCTCAAAAGATGACATTATGGGAAAGACCCTTTTAATTTATATTGAGAGAAGACTGACACTTGTGAGAGCTAGGTATGAATTATTGGTAGATACATATAGAATTATTGCAAGGAAAACAAAATAAAAGTTATAAGTAAGAAAGTACAAATATGGTATACCACACAACTCAGTCATAAATTCTGGTGTCCTCAGAGTCAAAACAATGTAAATAAGACTTAAAAAACTAACTGAAAATTATGATACAACTGTATAAGGAGGCTGGAGTAGGGGTGGCTTCAGCAAAAGAGGGGTGATGATGGGTGGAAGGAGAAAAGGAAGAAAGAATAAAGGAATAAAGAGGAAAGAAGAGATTGCATATGAAAGTAGAAGACTAGAATGAGAAATAGATGAGAATTTAAGAAAAAGGAAAGAACAGTTTATTTCAGTGGGAAAAAAGAATTGTTTACTCAGTGGTTTGACAGTTAACTATCTAAAGAGAAAAATGTAAGATTTAATCTTATACTATGTGTCAAAATAAATTCCAGATGAATTCAAAACTTAAAATGTAAAGGACAAAATGATAAAAAAACACAAAAGAAGACACAGGGAACTATCTGTACAATTCCAGAGTAGTGCGGACATTTTTATACATGGCTAAGAGCCCACAAAGAAAATGTAGACACTGTGGTAGCTAGTGTCCAAAGAGTCTCCTAAGAAACAGCACCTCCTGTATTCATGCCCTTAGGCAGTTCTCTCCCTCACTGAATATGGCCAGGCCTTGACAGGTTCTAACCAACAGAATGTGGAGGAGGTGAAGTTCCAAGAATTACCCACCTAGACAATAAAAATCTGCTGCAGCTTCTACTTTTGTGCTTTTGGGAGTTTGGTGCTAACATGTAAGACTGCTGGCCAGACCATATTAAGAGACCATATGGAAAGGAGAGGCCCAGCCTTCCTAAGAATCCAGGTGAAGACTCTAGATGGCTGAGCTCCAGGTGTCATCTGACTACATCCATGTCACTGAACCACAAGAAATAATAAAAAGACTTTTGATTTTAATCCCACTATAACCTAGGACACAGTGTATATAATTCTAAGTATTGGAGAGACATCCTTATTAAAAGTCAGAAGTTCAAAAAAGGAATGTAAACCCTAATATGATTCCATAAAATTTTAAAACATTTTCATGACATATTTGAAAAAATTATGCAATGCAAATTTAAATGATGTAATATCTACAAAAAAACAAGTATGTTTAGAAATTTCAGAGAAAGCAATACAATAAAAATGGACAAAGAAGAGAAGCAGATAATTCAAAGAGGAGCAAATCCAAATGTTAACCAACATGAAGATGCTCAAAGTTACTAGTAGTCGGATCACAAGTTAAAGAATGAGATGTTTCTTCACAGCCGATATTTGGGCAAAAATTAAAAGGAACTACAACTTCTATTGCTATCAGGAAGTTGAGAAAAAATATTTGACAAAATATATTAAGATTAATCAAATAAACATGCTTTTAAAAATAGAATGCTTATTGATAGAGGAAAGGTAAATAAATTATGGTACACTTACATCACAGTATATTCTGCAGCCATTAAAAAAACAGTGAAAAAGAGTTTCAGTAGTTGACTTAAAGGAATTTCTCTGAAATGCTTTTCATCAAGATTCAGAGAAGTATGTATAACATAATCCCATTTTTATAAAACAAGTAAAAATGACAAAAACACTATATATGTTGATGTTTCCATACATGTATACACATATGTATATATAAATATTAGAACACAGAGAAAAACATGGAAGGATAACTAAAAATGATTAAAATCAGTTAAAAATATTTATAAGTATGTGTGTGTATAGAGACATAAAGTTAGATATTTCATTTCATATATCCAAGTAAATTACAACTGTGCATTTTAAAATATAGTAATATAGCTTAAGTTACCACATGTGAATATTAATCTGTTCTTAAGAAGAATTTTCTAATGACAAAAGCATAGTAATGAAGGGGGAGAAGCGGGAAATTAGATTATACTTACAAAGAGAACTTCTGGAATAAAGAATGCACCTAATTAAATGGTATACACTGAAAAAAATATTTCTAAAGTAGTTCATAAAATGTTACTATCCTAAATACAAAAAGAGTTCATGGAAATTGAAAAGAGAAATATTCAAACCCTTAAGAAAAAAAGGGGCAAATAATCTGAATAAAAAATTCACATAAGAATATAAGTGGCCCGCCCTGGCTGCTGTGGCTCAGTGGACTGAACACCAGACTGAACCAAAGGGTTGCTGGTTTGATTCCCAGTCAGGGCACAGGCCAGGTCCGCGGATGGGGGTGCTCGAAAGGCAACCACACATTGATGTTTCTCTTCCTCTCTTTTCCCCCTCCCTTCCCCTCTCTAAAAATAAATAAATAAAATCTTTAAAAAAAAAACACTGTAAGTGGCTAATGTGATAAGTATAAATTTAAAAAACTGTAAATTATCACTTCACAACTCTTAAATTAACAGATTTTAAAATGCTACTAATAGTCTTGGCAAGGTGGAATTCAAAGTAGTAATTCCTTACTAGAGAGATACAAAACTTGGAGGGAGATTTCAAATTATATACTAAAGAAGTTAATGCCCTCTGACTCCTTAATTCTATTTCTAGGCACCTATCTTAGAAAATAATCAGATACTACTAATAATTTATGAACATGGACGCTATTTTGTACATTATTTAAAACAGTAAAATACTGGAAAAGCATTAAACTTCCATTGATTGAGAGATGACTCATTCACAATGCAATTTTCATTGCCATTAAGGAACATGTTTTCAAGGCTATTCCATATCAAGCCTTCTAATGATAGAATGTTAGATTTAAACAGCTGAATACGAATTGAATGCACAGTAATGAGGAAAATATTACAGTAAAATTTTATTAATAGAAAAAGACAACAAGAACATACACAACATTGAGTAGTTTCATCTAGATGGTAAAATCATAGGTGATTTTCAGTTTATTTTCTATATTTTTCCATAGCTTTTTCAAAATCTCTACAATTAACTTTTTTTACTTATAAACTAATATAGTTACTGTTTTTAAACCATCTCTTCAAATTTAAAAAACAAGTGACTGTTTAATAGGAAAATATTTCATCACTGAGGAAATTCACCCTGGAGCTCATATTTGTGAATTTTGTGAAACTGTACGTAAAATGTCATGTGGAGGAAAGGAAAGCCACAGTAATTCCATTAGATTCTCAAAGATATCCATGACTAACCACTGAAAGATAAAATTTAAAAATATACACATATACATATATTTTCATTTAAAAAATGCAAATTATTTTACAAAAACCACTCAAGTTTTACTTATAATGTGAACAGTCCAACATTTGTCTTCCAGGGCTTGTCAGGGAAACTGTTAGTTGTCTTATTCAGAAGGTTCTCTAATTATTCAAGTCACCCTCCCCCCAATCCAAGTACTTCCTTCTTTGTACAGGTTTTACTAGAATTAAAAAACGTATGACAAGTTGTAAAACCAAATGAAAGAGCTGTAAGTATAATAGTCACCAATACCTCATACATAGATGGATATGGGAACTGTTAGTGAAAATAAAATGCCCAATGATTAGAGTAGCTATTTATATTATGGGACTGCATTTTGTTTTTACATCATTTTTCATAATAATTAGAGTTGAATATTTCACCAGAATAAAAAAGTTAAAATTTAGTAATTCCTACCTCATTACTTAAAAAAATCACTGAATAAAATTGGTTGGGAAAGTACCTGAGTTTACTTTTGGCTTTAAAATATATGGAAATAGCTATCACATTCTACACAAATATAAAAGAATCCCCTGGGTGTTATTTTGTCTGAGGCATCAGGACTTCTTTATTCTAAATCTGCAATTACTTTTTATGATGCAAAGAGAAAATTACTTCTCAAGATGAACAAGGTAAGTAAATATGGGATATAAGATATACAAATACAATCTGAAGAGAAAGCATGATTTTTAAAAGGTTTAAACATTTCTCATGGTACAAAAACCAAAACCTAATTTGATAAGGACTAAATTGTCAACTACTTAAATTCTACTTCACTGTGTGTATATATATGGTATGGTACTGATTTTTTTCTTTTTAGGTGATTGAACAGCTATAAAAAACCAAATCTTAGTATATTTTCAAAGTAGCATCTAATTTAGATTTAACCATCAGATATTTCCAGGGAAAAGTTATGTTTCTGTTCTTTAAAGTATATTTTTAATTAACATTTATTTCCCAAGGACATTGATTTGAAAGGGCTATTTCACTTCCCTTAGTGCAGAAAGGATCTCATTTAAACTTTAGAAGGGCCTGGACAAAAATAAACAAGTCTGCTGAACATAATTTCCCCTTCATTCCTTCTGAAAAGTTATGAAGTAAAATCTATTATTTAATTACATTGGATCAAGAAACAGGAAGAAAGAGATGCATTTAAGTCACAATACCACTAAAAGGACAAATTACTATACTTCCTCTGAAAAGAAAAGTGTTTTAATACGTGGATGGGCATTATCTAACATTTCAAATCTACTTGTCTAAAGGTGTGAAAGGCTTGAAACAAAAACCAACATTACAATACCAAATGTCAAAACTGAGGGCAGAAATTAAAAAAACTACGTGCTAGGATATTTTTATGAGTATTTCTGTAATACTAAAAAATTGAGTTTCCACTCCAAAATGTTTTCATCAGCTTTAAAAAAAAGAAAAACACCAAAACTCTGATATGCATAGCTAAGAAAATTTTATTAGACAAGTAGGATTTATCTTTCCTATGCTTGAATAAAATTTATGAGATGTTCCAAATTTAGTACAATGGTTATGGCAATAAAAATAAAGGCTTTCAGCATTTTTGACCTTCAGTAGGATCATGGGTGGGTAAGATTCCATCAGGGCACCAAGAGGATGGACAGTGATGAGCAGATCAGGCACAGTCACTGACTTCATGTGGTCTGCATCAGAGGTCTGCAAACGCTTTCTTTTGTGTAACGGCCTAAACAGTACATATTTTCAGCTGGAGGCTATACACCCTTTGTAGCATCTACTCAGCTCTGTCACTGTAGTATGAAAGTAGCTATAAACAATACATAAGTGAATTAGCATGGCTGTGTTCCAGTAAAACTCCAATTACAATAATAGGTAAAGGGCCAAATTTGGCCCTTGGGCCTGTTTGCTGGCCCCTGGCCTACGGTATCATGGGGAAAATATGACTAATTGTGTCAGGAAAAAATGCTATGCTATAAAGTAAAACAAAACAAAACAACATAAATTTAAGAGTTTAAATATGCGATCCATATATATGCAGATAAAAATATTTGGAAAATACATTATTAGTTATATTAGCTATTCAAGTTTTGATACGACTTTATCAACTTTTATTCAAACAGTATTCAGAACTTTGACAGTTACTTGTGAAGTATATACATGCAAAGTTCTATTTTCTCCAAATGCCTTTATCCTTACAAATACAGACTAGAAGCTCCTACAAAAATTCTTCAATAGAAATTTATATCCTTGAGTGAACACACTAATAATCTATTTTTACTATTTCACACGTGCTTTCAAATAATGAACTAGCGACAGTGAATGCCAACAATCCTGCTGAATGACAGAGAAGCCCCACAACTTTAATAAGATTTATGAGTAATTAAATATACTGATAGTGGTAAGGAAATCCAGAATACAATTTCACAATAAGCTACAAACTTTGAGTTTGTTATGTTTATGTTAACTATTCTCCCTCTCCTCTCCTGAGATTTTTCCCTATTTTATATGTGTGATCAGAAAATTGGGTGTAAAGTTCTTCATGTGCAATTTAGTTTTTCCATTTCAAAAGAGGGGTAGCATTGATTTTAGCAAAGAAATCTCAACAGAGAACAGGTAGCTATTTTGATTCTTGCCCTACATTAGCAAGGCTAAAGCAAGCTTTAGCTTTCAATTTGTCTTTATATTCATCTATTCAATAAATATTCCCTGAGTGCCTACTATATGAAGGGGGAGCATCCCGCCCCCAGAAAAAAAACCCGAATTACCTTGTGGAGGGCAGGCTCCTAGCAGTACTGGGTTCCCCTGCTAGGTGAGTGTCCTAGGAACCCATCTGTATTAGTGAACCAGCTGGCATTGTTGTGAGAAGCTGCAATCTGCTTCAGTGTATTTTTTTTGAAGACTCAATGCATTTGCCCATTTCACAATGAGTGATTTACAAGTGCACCTGCCCACACAGCACTAAGTATTCAGTAGTTTTTGATCAAAAATGGCGTGACCCCCGTGCCCATCCTCCCTATTCACCCGATCTCACCCTGAGTGTCTCTTTTTTGTTTCCTTGGATGGAAAAAGTCCTGAAAGGGAAACCTTTTGCTGATGTGGAAGAGGTGAAAAAACAACAGCAGCAGGAGTATTAAAAGGCATCAAAATCAATAAGCTCAAAAACTGTTTCGAGCATGGAAAAAATGTCTCAATATGTGCATCAAATGCAGTTTGCTGAAGATGACTAAAGTTTAAATACAAATTTTTAATAAATAAATTCTGGGTTTATTTTTTTAAATTTTATTTTAATTGTTGTTCAAGTACAATTTTCTGTCTTTTACTCCCATCCCAGCCCACTCACCCAGTCCTCCCCACCTCCCTCCCATTTCCACCTGCCCCTAGTTTTTGTCCATGTGTTCTTTATACTTGTTCCTGTAAATTCTGGGTTATTTTGAATGCCCTCTCCTACACTATGCATTGTGCTAGGAGCTAGGTTATCATATTGAAAAAAAAAAAGCCATGGTCTGCCTTCAAGGAGCTTCCTTTATAACAGAGAATAAATAAATCAATAAATAAAAAATTTACAAGTCAAAATAAATGATAGAAAGAAAAAAGTGAGGATTCAGAAGATGGCAGCCAGGTAGGTAGAAGCTGAGCCCATGTGCTTGTGCCTCCACATGGATTATCAGCTGATCTCTTGACAAGACCTGAACAATCCACAGAATCTTAGCTGATATGAATTTCTGAAGCCCAGAAGTACAGAGGGTGCTTTGCACCATCTGGTAAGAGATTTTATAAGTTGAGGGAATGCTCTGTGGAAGGTGCCTGTAGAAAGGAGAAGAGGGAGAAAATGCTGCTTAGTAGCTCCCTCCCCTTCCGGAGCGGGACCCTGGTCTCACACAGGGAAACTACCGATCATGCATCAGGAGAGACTTGGAAGGATATAAAAAGTCTGAGAGACTCAGGCTGCACACACAGAGCAAGCATGCACGTCCAAAGCTGCAGCGCCAACTGAGAGAGTTCAAGAGAGAAACTCTATCTCTTAAAACTGTCACAGGCACCAGCAGGCTGTGGACAGACCTGACTGAAAGAGACTCTGTGCTTTTTTGGAGAGGGAGAATGTGTGGAGAACCGGCACAGGGCTTAGTGCTACAATGTGGGGGTCACATAGAGACTCTTTTAAAAGAGGAGTTAAGGTGAGACTCATCAGGGACCCTGAGCCTGCATGTGTGTGCACATGCAGCAGCTTGGCCAACAAAGAAAGTAGAGTGAAAGTGCAGTTCAATCCCACTGAGTCCAGCTGCACAGGAAGAACAGAAAGGGTCATGCTGAAGGGACTGTGGAACCAGACCTAGCATGGCTGATGAGCAGGGGACACTGCAGAGTGGCGAGTTCAAGCCAGAGTCTCCTGTGAGAGCAACAGGCTAGGGACTGGATGGCCAGGAGCTGACTGAGATTCATTGCAGCCAGGCAGGTCCCCTCACAGGCAGGCCTCCTCCTGTGGAACTGCAGGCTCTGCAGATCAGTGAGGTCAAGCTCAGGGGCTCCCTGCTTGGTGCATATCCACAGGGGAAAGAAGGATAAGCTCTGAAAGGGTCCTTCCTGAACTTCTTTGAGACGTTAATAGGTATGTTGGGCCCTCAGGCTCTGATCAACTGAAAACTGCACAGAGATTAGAGACAGGCCCGACAGGGGGTATTCAGGGTCCCACCCAGCCTTGGCTCTTTTACAGAGCTGCCCTCAGAGCCACACTGCCCCTTTTATACAAGTTGGCCCCTCACAGGAAATGGACAGCTAATTCAACAGACACTATATATTATTGGAAATAATCTGGGACAGATGAAGACCTGTGCAGGGGATTGGCGAGGAAATACACCATCTTCCATGAAGACTGAACACTCCTCTTGGGGATGACCCAGGGACTCTACCTTCCTGATTGCACCAAAGGCCCAGAGGCAGGTGAAGGTGGTATTGGCAGTGCTCTTGGACATTAGGTGAATCACTACTGGGCCCCGTACTGATGGAAAGCTGGCAGAGCAGAACAGTGGGGACCAGTCAAGCCTGAAGGAGACAGCCAATGACTGTGGATCACTTGTAGTCTCGAACAGGGTCAGATCCAGAAAGAGAAGACAGTGGCAAACACTAGACTGAGATCAATTCCACCTGAGGCCTCTTCATTATTTGTGTTATTTTTCCTCCAGCATAGCTTTTTAACATTTTTTCCTTTTATTACAAGTTTGTTCCTATTATTTCACTTTTTAAAAATTTTAGTTTATTTCAAACCTCATATTTTACTCCTCTTCTTTTACTCCATTTTGCCTTGTTCCTTCTTCTTATTTTTCTTTCAAATTTTATTTTTTCCCTTTCTACAACTCGTTTATATTCCACACTCCTATTATATCTCCACCCTCCAGGCTCTCAAAACCACTTTTTCTTGCCATTAGTCATCTTACATTCTTTTTCCATTTCATAGAATATCCTTATTCTCTCTTCACCCTTATTAATCTTCATTTGTTGGTTGTTGATATGGTGGTTGTTGTTGGTTTTTTCAGTTTTATTCCTAGATGTTCACTATTTTTGTATATAAAATCTCAAATTTTACTGTTCCCCACTCCTATGCCATTTTGCCTTTCTCCTGCCCCTTCTTTTTTTTTCATTTTAAATTTAATTTTCCCCCCTCTTAGCCTGGTTTTCATTCTTCACTATTATTATTTCTTCTGACTCTATCCTCTCAAAATCACTTATCCTTTCTATAGACATCTCATAATCTTTTTTCTTTCTTTTTTCTTTCTTATTCCCTTTCTACCTGTATTAATCTTTGGATTTGTCATTGATATTGTTATGGTGGATATTTTTCTTCAATTGTGATCAATTTTGAGAAAAGGAGCAAGGGATTGAAAACCTGTTTGAAAAAGTAATGGAAGAAAACTTGCCTAACTTGGTAAGGGAAAAAGTCACTCAAGTCCAATATTTCTTCACTATTTAAAAAAAAAATTTAAACCCCATATTATATTATACTCTTCCCTTTTCTTACTGCATTTTGTCTTTTTCCTTGTTTTTTTATGATGTAAATTTTCTTTTCTTTCTTTCTTTGCTTTGTTCCTACTCCTTACTCTTATTATTTCTCCTCCCTCTACACTCTCAAAATAATTTTTCTTTCCATTAGTTATCTCATACCTGTTTTTCCTTTCTTATAGTAGTCTTAATCTCTTTTCTCCTTTATTAATATTTGCTTTTTTGTTGTTGATAGTGTGGTTGTGGGTGGGGGTTATTTTTGCAAGTGTGGTTTTGTTTCCTGGGTTGTTCTATTTTGTTCTGGTAGCAGCTGTCTAACAGCATATATGACATGGTGGGCAGTGTAACTCTCAGTCAGCCAGCTGGAGGGAGGAACCCGCCAAACAATGATACAGCAACAACCAAAACCCACCTACAACAAGACAGCCCACATAAATGACATAAATGGCATCCCAAGAGCATCCAGTTCAGGAGATCAATGAGACTGTACCACTGAGTCCCACAAGACTCCTACCACAGAAGGCCATCTCAGGAAGACAGGGAGTCAAAGCATATCAACCTATGCAGAAACAAACCAAAAGAGTCACCTAAAATGGGGAGACAAAGAAAGAACCCTCAATCGAAAGGAAAAGAGGAATCTCCAGAAAGAGCTCTAAATGAAACTGAGGCAAGGATCTATTGGACACAGAGTTCAAAATAATGGTTATAAGGATGCTCAAGGAACTCAGTGAGAACTACAAGAAACTCTATGGAAGCTAACAAGGAACTTACTGGGAACTACACCAGCATGAAAAAAGACATAGAAACTATGAATAAGAGCCAGGAGGAAATGAAGAATACAATATCTGAACTAGAAGGAATTAAAAGCAGACTAGATGAAGCAGAGGATCGAATCAGTGACCTGGAGGCCAAGGTAGAAAAAAACACCCAGACAGACCAACAACATGAAAAACAACTCAAAAAAACCCAAGACAGTTTAAGGGAGCGCAAGACAACATGAAACATAATAATATTCATATCATAGGGATACCAGAAGGAGAAGAAAAGGAGCAAGGGATAGAAAACCTGTTTGAAAAAGTAATGGAAGAAAACTTCCCTAACTTGGTGAGGGAAAAAGTCACTCAAGTCCAAGAAGCACAGAGGATCCTAATCAAGATAAACCCAAAGAGGCTCACTCCAAGATATATCATAATTAAATTGCCAAAATTTAAAGACAAGGAGAGAATCTTAAAAGTAGCAAGGGAGAAACAGCTAGTAGCATACAAGGAAGCTCTGATAAGGCTATCAGCTGATTTCTCAACAGAAACACTACAAGTCAGAAGGTAATGGCATGAAGTATTCCAAGTAATGAAAAGCAAAGGCCTGCAACCAAGAGTACTCTACCCAGAAGACTCTGTTTCAAAATGGAAGGTGAAATAAGGAGCTTCACATTAAAAAAAAAGGCTAAAAGAGTATATCTCCATCCAACCAGCATTGCAAGAAATGCTAAAGGGACTGCTTTAAGAAGTTGAAGAAAAAGAGAGAGGGGGAACACAGGTACAAAGGGAAAAATGTTAATGAATAAGTACCTATCAATAATAACCTTAAATGTAATTGGCTTAAATGCTTCATTCAAAAGACATAGGGTAGCTGAAAGGATAAGAAAACACAATTCGTATATATGCTGTCTACAAGAGACCTATCTCAGAATAAAAGATACACACAGGCTGAAAGTGAAGGGATTGAGAAAAATATCCTAAGCACACAGACATGAAAAAAATCTGGTGTAACAATGCCTATATCAAACAAAATGGACTTCAAAACAAAAGCCATAGCAAGAGACAAAGAAGGTCACTACATAATACTTAAGGGAGTAGTCCAACATGAGGATATAACTCTTGGAAACATATGCACCCAACACAGAAGAACCTAAATATATAAGGAACATCTCAGAGGACTTCAAGAAAGATATCGACAGCAACACAGTCATTGTAGGAGATTTTAACAGCCCACTGTCAACAATGGGTAGATCTTCCAAACAAAGAATCAACAAGGATATTGTGTTACTGAATGACGCTCTAGATCAAAGGAACTTAATTGGAATTTATAGAGTATTTTACCCCAAAGAAACAAAATATACACTGTTTTCAAGTGCACATGGAACAGTTTCAAAGATAAACCACATGGTAGGACACAAAACAAGCCTCAAAAAATTGAAGAAAATTAAAATCATATCAACGTCTTCCTGGTTCACAATGGCTTGAAACTAGAAACCAACCTCAAGAAAAAAACTCAAAAACATTCAAATACATGGAGACTGAGGTACATGTTATTAAATAATGAATAGGTTAACAGTGAGATCAAGGAAGAAATCAAAAAGGATCTGAAAACAAATGAAAATGACCATACAACAACCTAAAACCTTTGGGACACAGTGAAGGTCATTCTCACAGGGAAGGTGATAGCAATACAGGCCTACCTAAAGAAGACAGAAAAATCTCAAATAAACAACATAACCCTACATCTAAAAGAACTAGAGGAACAACAACAAAGTCAAGAGTGAATAGAAGGAAGGAAATAATCAGGATCAGAACAGAATTAAATGACATAGAGATTTAAAAAAAACACAATTTAAAGGATCAATGAATCCAGGAATGGTTCTTCAAAAACATAAACAAAATTGAAAAACCTTTAACCAGATTCATCAAGAAAAAAAGAGAGGACCCATATAAATAAAATCAGAAATGAAAGAGCAGAACTTACAACCAGTGCCACAGAAATACAAAGGATTGCAAGAATTTACTATGAACAACTATATGCCCAGAAATTGGACAACCTGAACAAAAATGGATAAATTTCTAGGAGTATCCAATCTTCTAAATCTGAATGAAGAAGTAGAAAGCCTGATTAGACTGACAACAACCAGTGAAATTGAAGCAGTAATTACAAAACTCCAGGTAAGCCCTGGACCAGATGGCTTTATAAGTAAATTTTAGCAAACATTTAAAAGATAACTAACTTCTATCCTTCTTAAATTATTCCAGAAAATTTAAGAACAGAAAAGACTCCCAAACTCTTTTTATGAGGTCAGCATTATCCTAATCCCAAAACCAGGTAAAAAAAAAAAAACAAAGAAAGAACTCTACAGGCCAATGTCATTGATGGCCACAGATACTAAAATCCTCAACAAAATATTGGCAATCCGGATCCAGCAATACGTTAAAAAGATCATATACCACAATCAAGTGGGATTCCATCCCAGGGATGCAAGGATCATACAATATCAGCAAATCAATAAATGTAACACACCACATAAACAAAATGAAAAGCAAAAATCATATCAAAATCATATCAATAGATGCTAAAAAAGTATTTGATAAAATCCAGCACCCATTTACAATAAAAGCACTCAGCAAAGTGGGAATGGAGGGAGTGTACCTCAATATAATGAAGGCCATATTAAAAAAACCTACAGTCAACATCACACTCAACAGGCAAAAACTAAATGCTTTCTCCTGAAGATCGAGAACAAAATAAGGGTGTACTGGAAGTTCTAGCTACAGTGTTCAGACAACAAAAAGAAATAAAAGGCATCCAGATTGGAAAGGAAAGGTGAAACTGCCATTATTCGCAGATGACATGATAGAGTACAAAGAAATTCCTATAGTATCTACCAAAACACTATTCAACATAATAAGTGAATTTGGCAAAATAGTGGAACAAAAGGCAATATTCAGAAATTGAGGGTACTTTTATACACCAACAATAAATATCAGAAACTAGGGGAAAAAATTCCATTTATTATACCAACAAGAAAAATAAAGTACCTAGAGATAAATTTAACCAAGGGGGTAAAAGACCTGTACTCAGAAAACTATAGAACACTGAAGAAAGAAACTGAGGAAGATACAAATAAATGGAAGCATATACCATGTCCATGGACTAGAAGAATTAACATCAAAGCAATCTATATATTCAATGCAATTACTATCAAGATTCCAAAGGTATATTTCACAGATCTACAACAAGCATTTCAAAAATTTATATGAAACCAAAAACAGACCCCAAATAGCCTCAGCAATCCTGAGAAGAACAAAGTAACAGTGATCATAATACCTGATATCAAACTTTACTAAAAGGTCACTCTAATCAAAACAGTCTGGTACTGGCATAAGAACAGACACATAGATCAGTAGAACAGAATAGAGAGCCCAGAAATAAACTCATATCTCTATGGTCAATTAATATTTGACAAAGGGGGCATGAGAATATAATGGAGTAAAAATAGCCTCTTCAATAGTGTTGGGAGAACTGGACTGGTACATGCAAAAAAATGAAATTACACCATACACCAGAATAAACTCAAAATGGATAAAAGACTTAAATATAAGTCGTGACACCATAAAAGTCCTAGAGGAAACCATAGGCAATAAAATTTCAGATATCCCACATAGAATATTTTTATTTATATATCTCTTAGGGCAAGGGAAATAAAGAAAAAAATAAACAAATGGGACTGCATCAAATTAAAAAGCTCTGTATGGCCAAAGAAACCATCATAAAATGAAAAGGGAACTGACCACATGGGAGAACATATCTGCCAATGATACATCAGACATTTTGGTTTGATCTCCAAAATATACAAAGAACTCATCTGACTCAACACCAGGGAAACAAATGATCCAATTAAAAACAGGCAACGGACTTGAACAGACACTTCTCCAAGGAGGACATACACATAGACATATGAAAAAATGCTCAGCATCACTAGCCATCAGAGAGATGCAAATTAAAACCACAATGAGATACCACCTCACACTGGTCAGAATAGCCATCATTAATAAATCAACAAGCAACAAGTGTTGGGGAGGATGTGGAGAAAAGGGAACCCTAGTGCAGACTAGGTGGGAATGCAGACTGGTACAGCCACTGTGGAAAACAGTGTGGAATTTCCTCAAAAAACTAAAAATGGAACTGCCTTTTGACCTGGCAATTCCACTGCTGGGAATATATCCTAAGAATCCAGAAACTGATGCAAAAGAACTTATGCACCCCTAAGTTCATAACAGCAGCATTTACAATAGCCAAGATTTGGAAACATTCTAAGTGCCTATCAATGAATGAGTGGATAAAAAAAACTGTGGTGAATGTATACAGTGGAATGCTACACAACAGAAAGAAAGAAGGAACTCCTTCCTTTTGAGACAGCATGGATGGAACTGGAGAATATCATGCTAAGTGAAATTAGCCAGTCAGTGAAATACAAATACCACATGATCTCACCTATAAGAGGAGTCTAATGAACAAAATAAACTAATGAGAAAAACAGAACAGAGGCATGGAAACATGAAGCAGACTGAGAGCAACCAGAGGGGGAGAGGAAGGGACTAGTCAAAGAACATGCATGACTGACCCATGGGCATGGACAACAGTGTGGAGAGCAGGGGGTAGGTTAGGTGGAGGGAAAAGGGGGGAAATCTGGGAAAACTGTAATAGAATAACAATAAAACATTTTCTAAATGGGTTGCTAAAATAAACCCTATGATGAGAGAGGCGTCTACATTTGACATGGATGCCAAGAAATGCCTCTCTTACATGGTGACATTTTAGTTGAGATTTGGGACCTCAAGAATTACAGGGCTCGAGCTCCTCAAAGACACACACTGATTGGGAAAAAGTGGTGGAAGGACGAACATGTGCAAAGACCCTTACATAGCACAGAACGTGACCTGAATGAGAAATTTAGATGACAATAATGTGTTAACGAAAAAAAAAGAATGAACAAATGGGTACAGAGAAAAGGGCAGAAGTCAACTCATGTGGCACAAAATCGGCCACTGTAAGAAGTTTGAATTTACTTCACATCCAAGAAAACTACTCAAGTTTTTCAGTTGGCTGACCACGTGATTTATCCACAGTAGGACTTTTTTGTGAGTGTGAAAGAAGGCATTATTAATAATGACACCTGGATAACTTGTTTAAACCAGACTGTCCTGGGTAAACAGAGACCTAAGCAAAAAAGTGAAAAGGTCTAATTGCATTTTAAAAACTCTTGCTTGAGGAGAATAAACTGAAATAGGGCAAAAGTGGAGGCAGGAAGTCCAGAAAGGGGTGGTGCTTGATGACTCTGGTAAGTTAGTGCTTGAGAAACTACAAATGTATTTGAGATATACTTTGGAGGTGGACTCAACAGAATTTTGTGATATTTGGTCAATAAGTTTATTCAAGGATAAAAGTGGTAATATGGAAAGTAAAGTACTATTAATGGGGATGAAGTATATGGGGTATACTGATTTAGTGTACAACATTTTAGAACTTTTAAAAATATTATCACTTGTATAATCAACAGATAGGTTTTAATAGAGTTGCAATATTCCATTAATTTATACGTCTATAAATTCAAAGTTTAAGAGGCATTTCTTTTAAACCTTCAAAATTAATTAATAGTAAGTGTTAAATTTTCGAAAGCAGAAAATGTTGCTTATAAAATGGAAGTTTCCAAGAGCACAAAATACAGAGAAAATACGCCCTTGTTCTTATCCTTCACCTCTTTTAAAAACTAAAAATTTCCTCCTTACTAGTCACAGGTCCAGAAATCAGGTAAAATTGCGCTGTGCCAATATGACATTATAAAGGTATTTGTATATTCTCAGGACTCAGTAACTTTCTTTTGGGGACCCAGTTTCCTCATTTAAAGTGTGAGATAATAATAACTTCTTTTCCTTAGGGTTATTATGAGATTATTATAGGCTTCTCCTACAAGGGGAGAAAACAATACCACAGTATGCAGACCTATTCATTTGGGTATGAAAAGCTAAAGAATAAATGTACAGCACATCTTCCAGAAATGTTGATTATATTCGATAGAAAGTAGTTTGTATTTGTATTAAAATATACAAGATACATGCTCTGGCTGGTGTAGCTCAGTGGATTGAGTGCTGGACTGAAAAGCAAAGGGTCGTTGGTTTGATTCCCAGTCAGGGCATATGCCTGGGTTGCAGGTCAGGACCCAGTAGGGGGAGTGAGAAAGGCAACCACACATTGATGTTTCTTTCCCTCTCTTTCTCCCTCCCTTCCCTTCTCTCTAAAAACAAATAAAATCTTTTTTAAAAAAGGGCTTTACAAAATTGTCAGTGTCATTTTTTTCTAAATATTTAAAACAGTGTGGTATACAGCCCATGTAAAAAGAATCTTTTCTGTCTCAGTGGTTATTTGGATTGTCTCATTAAATGCACACTCTTCTGGGAGCCTTATATTTAAAAATAAACACACACATACACACACATAATCAAAGGCAGATTACAAAGAGAATGTAAAATCTCAGACTGTCCAGACCACTAAATAAATGGCACCAAACCAGAAGGGTAGTTTCTTTTTCTATCTCCACCACTTAAGTGCAAAATTACTTGAAGTCAGAAATCACATCTTATCCTATTATGTATCCCAAGTATCCAACATGAGAATAGACACTCAAAATGTTTTTTGTTGAATGTTTAATGAATGAGTCAGGCAATGTTCTAGGAATTAAAATACGATATATGAGTACTTTAACATTTTACCAATTAGTTTTAGAGATGGGAAATAATCAAGGTCTCACAGTTTCTAGTGAGTCAGGTGATGAAGTCAGGAATAGATCCAGTCCTGCTGGGTTTCAGGCCAGGTAACCCTATGCTGTCAACTGAAAAAACGTTATCTTAGAGGTTCTTAGGTCTCAGGTTCTTGAACATAATCTTTTTCAGTACAAAAACAGAACTAGTCACCACCCTTTGGCCAAATAAAGAGTCACTTTAAAGCATGCAAACTGAGGTTTCAAATTAAAAGAAACAATTTAGTGTTTCAAATTACCAGTGAAAGAATTCTCAAAGCTTTAATAATCATATAAACAGTTGATATTCTTCTTTAAGGTAAGAGTTTTCAATTTCATATTGTGGACTATTTTATGAGAGGAAAAAAGAATAAGTGGACCACTGACTCCACCTATACCTACTAGCCACTGAAAAGAAACCTCATTATCACTCATGGAAAGAATAGCATATGAGAAAATACTTTAGAAATGTCATTAAATTATTAATCCATGTCATAAAACAGACTACAGGCACTGTCACATTATAATAAACCTTAGAAGAAAAGAGCTAGCAGACCACCCAGAGATGCCTAGGAGCCCTCAGCAGCCAGTGGGGACCACACTTTGAGAACTACTGTTACACGAAATGAAACTGCTTCCTCCTCAGTAATTCAGGACTCATTGTTTTTGTTGTTGTCATTGAGGGAACACACTGTCCTTGTAAGCCAAAAACACCAAAGTGTAAAGACCTCTAAACTCTTCTAAATCACCATCATAACCCCAAACTATCTTGTTTACAGGACGTAGTCATGTAGTTGTACTTAGTAAGGTAGTGAACTTCTAACATGTGTATATATATATGTGTATAGTATATATACACATAAACATAGTTCATACTTACCTTTTATTGCTTTCTTTTAAACAATAGAACTATCAATCATTCAGAGGAAAAAACTTGCTGTATTTCTTCTTTAAGATTTTACTTTAAATAAATGAATTCAGAGATACCTAATACCAGCCTCTAAACTAAACCAAACCACTATGGCTTTTAAAACTGTCTGACTAGATGGTTATATTTTTACAGCTATCATGCTATCATCACTGAGAGCAATTTGCAACTGCCTTCTTAATCAGTTCATGAGCCACAGAAGAGAGTAGTCTTGCTACTTTGCAGTAAGAACCCAAATATTTATTGGTCACTGGTTATGTGCCAGGAAGTATTAAATGAACTGAGGATACAGCAGTGTGAAGAGAAGAAAAGTATTAATAGTGTAAAATCTTCTTTATCACCTTAGAACTTATATTCTAGTTAGGAGGAGATAAATACATAAAAGACAGGTGATCAAAGGAAGGGCCAGTAGGGAGGAGAAGGGATATCGATACTTTATCAATAGAGAATTCATTGAGGTGATCTGTAGGAAGACAGTGGGCAAGACAAGTGGCTATCTGGGAAAGAATATTTTAGGCACGTACAAAAGCCCAGAGGTAAAAGCTTCCTGGCATGTTCAAGAAACATCAGGGAGGCCCACAAGCACGAAGAGTCAGCATGATAACAGATAAGGTGGAAATGTGCTGGGAGACTAGACCTTGTAGGGCCTAACAGGTGACTGCGAGGATTCTGGCTTTTACAGTGATGTGAGAAAACACTGGAGGGTTCTGAGCACAGGAGCGACATTATCTCTCATATCTAAAGGGATCATCCTGTCTGCTCTGTTGAGATTAAACTCTAGTGAGGACACATAAGAAGAATTTAACTTAGTTATTAGAGACACTAGTTATCCAAGGCTACTGTAAACTGAATATAAGTGCAGGCTAGAGATATAAATTTGGGACTTATCAGCATATATGTAGAATTTAAAGCCAGAGCCTCGAAAAGAACACGCAAGAGGAACTAGGAAAAAAGCAAAAGACTGCTAGGGACTAACATCCAGGGAACTCCAGATAGACAATGGCCAGCAAAGGAGGTTAAAGAAAGTGAGGCAAAGGGAAATACACTGTGGTGCCCCAGAAACCATTTGAAAAAAGTGTTTCACCAAAGAGAATGGATAATTGTATCAAATACTACTGATCAGCCAACTAAGGTGAAATGTCTGTTTCAATTTTGTTTGTTTATATTGTTCTTTAGATTCCCCATGTAAGTGAAACTTTCTTGTATGTCTTTGTCTGACTTATTTACCATAATGCCATGTCCATCCATACTGTTGCAAATGGTAAGATTTCATTCTTTTTTTTGTGTGTGTGTATTTATATATGTACTGCTTTTTTAAAATCTATTCTATTAATGGTCACTTGGGTTGCTTCCATATTCTGGCTATTGCAAACAATGCTGAACTGAATATGGGAGTGCATATATTATATTAAAATAATATATATTATATTATATTGAATATATTATATTATATTATATATTATAATATATATACTATATTATATTGAAATTCTTCAAATATATACCCAGAAGTGAAATCACTGGGTCATATGATAGTTCTATTTTTAGTATTTCGAGGACCTCCATACTGGTTTCCATGGTAGCTGTACCAATCTGCATTCCCACCAACAGTGCATGAGGGTTCCCTTTCTCCACATCCTCACCAATACTTGTTTGTTGATTTAATGATGACAGCCATTCTGACAGGTATGAGGTGGTATCTCATTGTGGTTTTAATTTGCATTTTTCTGATGATTAGTGGCACTGGGCATCTTTTTATAAAACATCCTTATCTTAACCAGGAGGACACAATAGCATAAAGATGCCAGTTTTCCTCACATAATTTATCAAATCAAGGAGATCCAATAAAAACACCAATATATTCTATCTGGAGCCAGGTGAGTTTATTCTTACCACATGCATGAAAATAAACATGCAAAAATAGCAACAAAAACTTTGAAAGAGAGGAACAATGAAAGTGGCTAACCCTATCTAGATTATTACACTGTAGAGTCTCTACAACTAAAAGAGTGTGGTACTAGCAAATGAAGAGCCAAAAGGCATAACAAAATAGAAAAGTCTAGAAATGGATTCTAACATGTATAGAAATTCAGTGTTATTTTTCAAATGATATTTCAAATCACTGGGAGAAAGGTAGAAATTATTAAACTCCATTTAATAAATGGAATTGGGACAGACAGCCATTTGGAAAAAGTTAAACTGGATTAGTATTTCACATCACACACAATAATAAATTCCAAATGGATCAGAGATATAAGTGTATAAAAAATAAAACCATGCAATACTTAAGAAAATATAGTGAATTTTTTACAATGTGGATATGGAGAAATACTTCCAAACTGTGACTTTAAAATGAAGGTGCAATTAAGGGAAAGATACATTTAACTATATAAAGAAAAAAATCTTTTGCATGCAAAAATAACTGTAAGCAATACTAAAACGCAAATGACAAACTGGGAAAAATATCTGTTAACAAATAATACAAAAATATGTTTAATTTATAAAGAACTATTAAAAATTAACGGAAAAAAACAAAGAAGGTACTGGAAAAATAGGCAGAGGATACTGACAGTTCAAAAAACCAGATATACAAAAATGCATTAAACATTGATCTTAACATTACTTGACTTCAGAGAAAAACAAATTAACACTACGCTTGTTATCTGTAAGATGAACAAAAATTCAAAAGCTTACTTTATTATTTGTGATAGAGAAATAGGCACTCAGACATGCTGATATGACAGTATAATACTACAAGCCCTGTGGAGGGAAATTAGGCGACATCTAACAAGACTCACCCATTGATGTAGCCAGCAAATCCACTTTGAAAACTGACTTTAGATACAAGTCCAAGAATATGCAAAAAGCTTATGCTCAAAGTTATTCACTGTAGCTTATTTTGTATACAAAATGTTGCAGATACCAACATAATGTAAACTACCGAATGCTTATACAATAGACTGGCTGAATAAACTATGCTGATGCTCTGTGGGAAAAAAGAACGAAGAATATCTCTATGAAATTGATATGGAGTCCTTTGCAGGATATGTTTCTAAGTATAAAAAAAGGAGGCAATAGAGTATATGAAGAATACTATCTCTATAAAGATATCTGCATCATTTATATAATATATGTGTGTGCATGTATTCATAAATATGAAAAAAGATGGGCCTTTCCTGAAAAAACTCTGTAATATATTTTTGATTTCTAAGTCATTTAAATGTTTTCTATATTTAAAAATATCTTATTGACTCAATGAGAATGTGTGTGGTTGGGTGACAGACAGAAATGAACTGAACTAGATATTCATTGATAAGAATGTTCAGAAGGAAAAAAAAACAGATACTTTTTCAAAAATATTGATTTTACTAAGCCATAACTTATATATAATGAAATATCCCCCTTTAAGTGTAAAATCTGATGAGTGTTGACAAACGTACTGGATATACCCTTGCACTAACCACCACAAACAAGATCTAGGACATTTCTATAACTCCCAGACCCCGTATGCCCTTTGTAGTCAATCAATTACACCCCCTATCTTCTGTTACTACAGAAATTAGGTTTCTCTGTTTTAGAGGTTCATATTAATGAAATTAAATACTGTGTATTCTTGAATGAAGTATTTCATTCAGCATGTTTATCAACATTCATACATGTTATTTGTGGTACTTTTATTTTTATCTTTAGTAATATTCCATTGTATAAATATTCTACAATTTGTTTATTCATTCAACTTTTGATAAATATCTGAGCTGTTTCTAATTTGAGGCAATTATGAATAAAACTGTTTAAAAACATCATGTTAAAGTAATTCTGTAGGCATTTTCTTTTCTCTTGGCTTTCCATTTCTCTTGGGTAAATTCATAATAGAATCACTGGGTCCTATGGTAAAAATATAAGAAAAGTCAAAGCTGATTTCCAAACTGTTTGTATCATTTTACATTCCTATCAGCACTTCATCCTCATCAACAATAGGCATTTTCACCTTTATTTCTTGCCATAGTAATAGACGACAGACTCATATTATAGTTTTAATTTGCACTTCCCTAATGACTGATGATTCTAAGCATCTTTGCATGTGCTTACTGGCCATTCACAAAGTTTTTTTATAAAAAAAAATGTCTGTGATTTTTTTGTCAATTTTTTATTGGATTGTTACATTATTACTGATTGATACAAATACCTTGTATATTTTAAATACAAATTCTTTGTTAGATATCTATCTATATCTAACAAACATTTTTGTAACTTGCCTTTTCAGTTTCTTAATGGCATCTTTTGAAGAGTAGTGTTCAATGTTGGTGAAGATCAATTTATCATTTTTCTCTTATTGTTCTTGCTTTATGTGTTCTACCTAAGAAATTTCTGTCTACCATAAGGTTATGAAGACTTTCTGATAGTTTTTTTTCTAGAATTTTTATAAGATTAGATTGTATGTTTATACAAGGCATAAAAGATAGGTTGACATTCATTTTTATATATGGATATCTACTTGTTTCAGTACAGTATGTTAAAAACACTGTCCTTTTCACATTAGATTACCTGTCCCGCCAACTTGATGAAATTCAATGGAACATATATGTGGCTCTCTATCTGCATTTCTTATTCTGTTCCATTGATTTATGTCTATCCTTAAGCTAAGACCACACTGTTTTGATTATTATAGTCTTGAAACAAAGTCAATCATCTAACTTGTTCATCTTTTTCAAAGGTTTTATGGCTATTCTAAGTCCCCCACATTTCCATATAAATTTCACAATCAGCTAGTCAATCTCTAAAAGCCCTGATGGGTTTTTGATTGAGGTTGCAACAAATCTGTAGCTCAATTGGGAGAAATGATGCCTAACAGTTTGATTCTTCCTACACATGAACAAATTATCTCTCTAAATGTACTTAGGTCTTCTTTAACTTAGCAATGCTTTGTAGTTTTTGGTACACAGGTCTTTAATTTACCCATAGGTACTTTATGTTTTTGATGCTATTTTAAAAGTGTTTTTAAAATTCTAATTTAATTGCTATTATATAAAAATATGACTGATTTTTATAAGTTGACATTGTGACCTTGAGCTTGCTAAACTCCCTTAATTTTAGAAACTCTCAAGAATAAATTCTTTAGAACTTTTTTATGTACATAATTATGTCACCTGCAAATAAAGATGGCTTAATGTTTTTCTTTTTATCTACTATGCTTTTTAATTTTTGTCTTACTTTATTGCATTGGCTAAGGCATCCAAAACATCATAGCTAAGATACATAGTGAAAGAAGTACCTTGGTTCCATTCTTAAGGAGAGAGCATTCAGTCTTGAATGTTACTCAGTGGGTTTTTGGTAGAGTTACTGGTATAGCAAATCTGCAACCGTTTTTCTTTTAATGTATTAGAGGACTGAACAAATAAGTAAATACATTGAGGTTCTTGGTAAACCAGTTCTTACTATGAAAGAAAGGAGAATAAAATGTGAAATAAAAGAAAGAACTGGACTGTTAGAAAGAGAACCAGGATGCAGGACCTGGAGACGGCCTATACAAATAACTCTCCTGAGCAGTTGGCTACTAAGGAAAGCAGTTAGAGAAAGGGTCAAAAAGAAAAGAAGGAGTTTTCAGAGAGGAGAAATAAAAACATGTTTTTATGCTGATAAGAATAAGCCATAAGATTATAATCTGCAAAATAAGAGTGAGAAAGTGATGATGCAGAAGAAAGAAGTGCTGGTGATCTTGTCTGTGTGTGTGTGTGTGTGTGTGTGTGTGTGTGTGTGTGTGTGTGTGGTGGAGGGGGCAGGGCTCAAATGTAAAGCCCCAGTGATGAGTTGACTTTAGACTAGAGAATGGCTAATTTATCCATAGAATATGACAGAAAGCATATGTGGATATACATGCAGGGAAAAGTGCAGATGTGGCAGAAGAATGGGTCTGATCTATTTATTTCAACTTTCTCAAAAAAGGAGGAAGCATGCTCTAAGTTATGAGTATAGAGTGGAAAGAAGTTGTTAGAGATTTGAAGAAAAAGAAAAATGTATCATATGTCATCCAGGAGCCTGTGGGAGTGAACAAAATAGGAAAAAGTACATATAATAATAACATGAGACCAACAGGCATAGTTGCACATTTTTCTCTAGTGATATTTAGCTGCATGGGTACAGACTTGGTGCTGGTGAAAAGCACTGGGTTTGTCAGGTGAACAAGATGAAAGAGAAAAGGTTAAGGGAAATAAGCACATATGCAAGGGGATAATTATAATTATTGACCATGAAATATGAAATTTCATAAGGATAAGGGATAAGGTGGTGACTAGAGGGAATACTTTCAATTGAAGTTGTGGAAGGGGTGCAGTTATTGTTAACCAGGTCTTGGACAATACCCTGGGAATTAGTGGATGAAACTGGAAGATGGGATCACTGGAGGAGAGAAAGAAAAGGTAATGAAAGACCAAGGTATTGGAAGGCTCATGTATGTAACTGTTGAAATGACCAAGAATTATAACAAGAGTATGATGAACAAAGGAAAAATGAACCAGACGATAAGATCTTTTGAGAAATTAGAAGAAATGACCTAGCCATTGTCTGATGGAACAATATTTGTAGTTACAGTAGGGAAGAGAACAAACAGCTCTTTTGAAATGAGTCAATGACAGAAGATTTGAAATGTATTTTCTGAAATGGGATCATTAATAGGGTGGGAGGATTATGCCATTAGGGAGTTGTTAGTTTGAAAAAAGCATAGTTAAAATAAGATTGTTATGACTTGATTTGTTATATTTAATTCAACCTGAAATTTAAATTAATATTAAAAAAGGTGATGAGATTTTTGTTTATCAGAGGTGACAGGAGCTAAGAAAGATACACACTCACAACAAGTTTCACTGAAAGGCTCTCCTAGGAATGTGCTGAATATAATTTCCAAATTACAGCATGGATAACTTTCAATAACTTTGCAAAAAACCTGATTATACCAATGGCAGAATTTTGTACAGACTGCATTTTTCAGTAGATGATGACTGTCAATATAATTAAACACTTTTGGTGCAGACACTCTAACCAAATTTAAATAGCAAAAAAAAAAAACCAACCCCAAAACAACCCTCCCCCAAAAAACCGCTACATAAACATAGGTCTTAGAAAATGCCCATTATTACAAACAGACATTACCTTAGTTCTACTGTCAGGAGAGACAAATCCATAGACTTATACCTCACCTCAAACTCCTGAGAGAACACCCAGAGTACCGAACACTACACCAGAGTCTGGGAATACAAAGATGACTAAAATGTGGTCCTCACCCTCAAGCAAATCATATTTAATAGGCAACTCAGGCTAGGAAAGGAGGGAGAAGAAGAGTATGAAAGAGGAAATGAACATTTTAGGCAGAAGAGAGTATAAGAAAGACAGAAGGCTTGAAAAATGTATGTGTGCATAAGAGTGAGTAAGAGGGGTAAGGGCAGAGAAATTGGGGTAGAGGGACAGAGAGGGAGAGAAATTAAGAAGCTAGGATGACTTTTATGGTTTTTAATTTAACTGGGTAAAAGGCACTATCCCTAACATGAGAAATAAAGCATTTGCAGTCAAAGAGGAATATGAGGATTAAGCTAAGGAATTTGGTGTCAGAGGCACATCTTAAGTGCCCAACAGTACCTAAGACTAATGAGACGAACTAAGACCCATCATAATATGCATGGTAATAAAAACATGGGCAAGGTATGCAAAATGGCATCACTTGCTTCAAATCCAGCCTCTGAATATGTTTTAAGACTTGTATAGAATTGCTGAAAGTTTTATTTTGCAACCTTATTAAAACTCAAAAGATTTCATAGAAAAATCCAGACTTCCAATTTCTCTTGGGGGAAAAAAAAAGATAATCCTAGGTCTACATGGCAAAATCCACTGCAGTTCAGTAGCAGGGTTTGCCACAATCTCTACTATTCGATCTTTTAACACTCTGCTGTTGCATTCTTACTTAAGTTACCCAATTAGATTTTATGTGCTTTTGAGTTTAGAAGAGGACTTAATTTGCTTCAATGTCCACAGATTAGTATGTAAAAACATGGAGTCTGAAGCCAGTCTGTCTAGGCTGTTTAAATCTCAAATCTACCATTCCCAATGTGACCTTGGGCAAATTATTAAATACATCTTTCCTTCAATTTCTTCACCTATAAAATGGGATCATATCTACATAAGGATTATGCTAAGGACTAAATGAATTAAATGTAGGATGCCTAGAACACTAGCACATATTAAGCACTCAAAAATATGGTAGTTGTTCTACTAGAATATAAACTCCATGCAGGCAAGAATTCCTGTTGTTTTCAAAGAAATATCCTATGCACCTGAAACAAGGTGCTCAGTAAGTATTTGGTGAATGGATGGGTGAATAAGTAAATGAATAGCAATTATTGTTGTTATTGATATTAAAATAATCAACCTTTCTGCACTGACCAACATGGCTTGGTGAATTGGGCATCATCCCTCAAGGCAAAAGGTCACTGGTTAGATTCCCAGTCAGGGCACATGCCTGGGTTGTGGGTTCAGTCCCGATCAGGACATGAGCACAGGCAACTGATCGATGTTTTTCTCTCACATCTGTTTTCCTCCCTCTCTTTTTCCCTCCCTTCTCCTCTCTCTAAAAAGAAATAACTAAAATTTAAAAAAAAATAATAATAATCAATGTTCCACCAACGTTCCTTACATATACTCTTTGGATACCAAAAGATAATTATACAGCTTAGATTATCAAATATTTAGGTATGCATTATTTAATATTTTAGAGATCAAATATTTCATTCTTTGAAAAAATTGCTTATATATTCAGATTACAGATACATTTTAGATGCAGTTTACCACTTTATATATATAAGCATATTTTATTGATTATGCTATTACAATTGTCCCATTTACCCCCTTTATTCCCCTCTGCCTTGCACACCCCCTCCCACCCACATTTCCTCGCTTTACTTCATGTCCATGGGTCATACATATAAGTTCTTTGGCTTCTACATTTCCTATACTATTCTTAACCTCCCCCTGTCTCTCTTCTACCTACCATCTATGCTACTTATTCTCTGTACCTTTTCCCCCTCTCTCCTCCTCCCACTCCCCCACTGATAACCCTCCATGTTATCTCCATTTCTGTGATTCTGTTCCTGTTCTAGTTGTTTGCTCAGTTTGTTTTTGTTTCAGGTATGGTTGTTAATAACTGAGTTTGCTGATATTTTACTGTTCATATTTTTTTTCTTTTTCTTAAATTAAGTTCCTTTAACATTTCATATAGTAAGGGCTTGATGATGATGAACTCCTTTATCTTGACCTTATCTGAGAAGCACTTGATCTGCCCTTGCATTCTAAATGAAAGCTTTGCTGGATAGAGTAATCTTGGATGTAGGTCCTTGCCTTTCATGATTTGGAATACTTCTTTCCAGCCCCTTCTTGCCTGTAAGGTCTCTTTTGAGAAATCAGCTGACAGTCTGATGGGAACTCCTTTGCAGGTGACTGTCTCCTTATCTCTTGCTGCTTTTAAAATTTTCTCCTTCATTTTTACCTTGGCTAGTGTAATGATGATGTGCCTTGGTGTATTCCTCCTTGGGTCCAACTTCTTTGGGACTCTGAGTTTCCTGGACTTCCTGGAATTTTATTTCCTTTGCCAGATTGGGGAAGTTCATTATTTATTCAAGTAAGTTTTCAATTTCTTCCTCTTCTTCTTCTCCTTCTGGCACCCCTATGATTCAGATGTTGGAGCATTTACAAATGTCCTGGAGGCTCCTAAGCCTCTCCTCACTTTTTGTAATTCTTGTTTCTTCATTCTTTTCTGATTGGATGTTTCTGTCTTCCTTTCCAGTCCACACTGTTCATTTGAGTCCCGGTTTCCTTCCTGTCACTGTTGGTTCCCTCTACATTTTCCTTTATTTCATTTTTCATAACCTTCATTTTTTTCATCTAATTTGTGACCATTTTCAGCCAATTCTGTGAGCATCCTGATTACCAGTGTTTTGAACTGTGCATCTGATAGGTTGGCTATCTCTTCGTTGCTTAGATGTATTTGTTCTGAAGCTTTGATCTGTTCTTTCATTTGGGCCATTTTTTGTGTGTTTGCACACCTCTTACATAGTAAGGGGTGGACTGTTAGGTGTCCACTAGGGCGGGGCATCCCACGTTACTGCATTGTGATGCTGTATGTGGGGCAGGAGTCCGAGAGGGAACAACAGCTCTTGCTCTGCTCTCTGCCGGTTTTCAGTCCCTTCCCCTGCTTCCCCCAAACAGATTGGGCCCTTCTGGTGCTGATTCCCAGGTGGGTGGGTTTGTTTATATTCCAGGACTCTATGGGTCTCTCTAAAGAACTCTCTTGTGAGGCTGGGAGTTTCTTCCACTGCTGCCTCCACCCCCACAGGTGTTTTCAGTCAGAGTCTTTGAGGCTTTATTTCTCTGCACTGGGACCCTGGGTTGTGGGGTCTGTCTTGCTCCCCAGTTGTTCTTCCTGGTTTATTTGCACGTGAATGTGGGACTGCCTGGTCCGCCAGCTGCAGCCTTGCTGTGAGTCCGCTCCACCAGTCTGCCTGTCTCTGCCCCTCCTACTGGTCTGGATGAATGTTTCTTCTTTAACTCCTTGGTTGTTGGACTTCCATACAGTTTGATTTTCTGTCAGTTCTGGTTGAGTTTTGTTTTTAAATTTGTTGTTGTCCTTTTTTTGTTGTGCGAGGAGGCACAGTGTGTCTACCTATGCCTCCATCTTGGCCGGAAGTCTGATCACTTTATATATTTCTTGAGATGACAGCAGGAAATATTTCTGAAGAATTTTCCTATAATCAGGATGCAACAGTCAACTGTATTAGTTATTCCTCTTTAGAACATAATGTTATTGTTGATAAGTCTCACTAAAAACAAAAAGAAATCCCATGAAGTCTGTCATTCTCCCACAACTATCTCTTATTGTAATTTTTGTAAGAATTTCTACTGCAAATTAACTTTCTTAATGTATATTTTACCCTTGAAGTTTTTTTTTAAATTAGCCTTTATAATATGAAGTGAAACTAGGGGGATAAAGTTACACAATATTCTTTTACAGTGTAATTCTAAAGTACCTTAATGTTTCATAATATTATGAACAATGAACAGGTGTAATAATGTCAACAATAAAAACATGAATAGGACTTGAAGAACAATGGAGTGAAAACTTGGATACACACTCTCTCTTAAATAAATATATACAACATGTTGAAAAAAGTTATTTAAGAAAAATGACTGAACTGTCCCAAGAACAGCCAGATGGGTGACACATTAATTTGAGGGGCAACCACCAGTTCCAAGGACCGGTTCAGTAGCAGCCTTGCTGCTGCTAGAGGAAGAACTTCTATCTGACTTGGAGCTCCGTGGAAAAGGCTCCTTCACAGGGCACTGTCAAAAAATAATAGCAATTGGTGGCAAATAATCAGGAATATCAGCATCTGAACTGTTAAAGGCTTCAAAGTTGCCAATTAAAAAACAACCAAAAATTTAAAATGGCAATCTGCAGGACAAGACAGCCACAGGGAGTTTTAAAAAGCATCAACATATTCCTTGGGGGGTCTGTAAAACTTACACATGCACAGGATTACTGCCCTCTTTGAAAGCCCAGAAAAGACCCCAGATATTTACTCATCCATAGTACACAATGAGGCCCTGTGGATCTGGAGATGACTATGAGGAAATAAAAGCAAAAACAGATTTATAAAGTGTCTGACCTTTTAATGTATGTATTACTACACATAAAGATCCCTCAACAAAGGTAGAAGCCTATTGGTTCATTACTTTTAAAGAAAAATGACCAATCACTCTGACCATTAAGAATAAAGTGTAGTCATCACATAGTAAAAAGAGCAGCCAATAGAAAATGTCCCTGATGGAGCTCAGGAGTTGGATTTAGTAGAGAAAGATATAATAGTGTTATGCAAGCTATAAACATAGAACTGAATAATGTATTTAGGCATACATCATATATACATATGCATTTATTTTCTTCTGAGGTTCTAACCCTTCCTAATGTCGTTGAGAAACTGTTCTGTAGTATGACTCCAACCCCCTATCCAGTTTCATTACCTTTCCCTGCCCCTCGCCCCATCATTCTTAGCTCTAGCTAAACTCATCATTCCCTATTTACTAGTTTGTGAAGCTGCCCAAATGCATATGTTCACACTTAACGTTCCTCCTGCTCTGGAACAACTGTCCTCTCCACTTAGCCAGCTTTCCACTTGAAATCCTATTTATCCTTCAAGACTCACCCCAAAATTCCACATGCTTTATGAAGCTGTGTTGGATTTTTCAAGTAGATCTGATATTTCCCTTGGTTGACTATCTGAGCCCCTGGTATTTTTTAATAGCACTTATATTTATGATGTGTCACAGATACGAGACAGGAAGCTCCAGAAGGGTAGGGTCTGCACTTTGCTCATCCTTGCTTTGCTTTCTGTCAGCATTTTGCATGGTGCTTTTTACAAGGCACGGAACCAATTTTTGGTATACTGCACTGGAACACATCTTATTCAAAAATTAGAAATAGTTCATGCTTTTAAAACTAGAATTTATTATAATGTGAATCCATAATTTTTATCATTTTAAGCTTCTGCCATGTTATATATGTATAGCAGTATTAAAAATCCATTATATATGGGTACATAAACCAATATTAGACTAATATTTTAAATATTTTAAATGATATTCATCTCTAAAGAATTCCAGCCATGCTATCTTTGAAAAAGGCATCCATTATTTTGAGTTGTTAAATTCAGGGTTATATTTCAAAACTGATTGTGGTATTTAGCTTTTTATCTATGGGTGATTTTTTTTTGGCAAGGACACATTCAAATTGAAGGAGATTCAAATGGGCAATAATGTGGTACATGAACACCTACACACTGTTACAATGAAAGTGTTATTCCATATCAAAACTGGGCAACTTGGACAGTACCTAGAGTCAATCTACTCCCAAATACAAAGTAAGCAAAGTTTTATATGAATATTCACCTTACCAAGTGTTTATACTGATGTCAGATACGGGAAAGGATACAGATAATTCTTTTCAGGTTATCATGCTATCTAGCCCATGACATATTCAAAATTCTTGGAGCACTTTTGTGAAAAGTTAAACCATTTATCTGACAAAATAATTACAAAGAAAAGTAACATTGCAAAAATAAATAATAAAAAGTATAAATTTATACTGTAATAAATTTTATTTTTAAAAGCACATATCATAGCATGATGATGAAAATTATAAAACTGTAAATCTTAGACAATTTCTTCAGCAATAGGAGATACCAGCCAACAATACAGGCAACAAATATTAAATTGAGCATCAAAGCAGTTCAAGTTTCTCAGGAGTACTACTTTACTCTGTGATTCATCTGTGATTTCTCAATTTAAGAGTCTAGAGCATAGTACAGAGTCAGTAAATGCAGAATATACAGATATATCTTCTAGAAACTTAGAGGTGAAGAAAAATATGGTTTTCCTCACCAAAAAACAAGTAATAGTACCACAAATAGTACCATAGTAATAGTACCAACAAAAAGCATTAGGAGTACCAATAATGGAGGTGTTACATAAAACTCCAGGATTCTGAGCAGGGGGTGGGTGACATGATGAAAGTTGTGTTTAGGTATTAATGGCATTGTTACAAAAGGAGGAGGCAGGAGGAACGAGCACTGAAACTCAGATATCATTACATGAACCAATGTTAGAGTTGGAGAAAGAAAGTGAAGAAAAAAATAACGGATCTGTGCTCCTGATACTATTTAGATTTACAGGCTCCTAAAACCTGGCACAGCATATTGGGCTTGGTTTAGAAAGTTCTGGAGAGAAAAATGTAAGTATGATTCATATATCTAAACTATGGAAGGAAATAGTTTACTTGTAGCTGTCTCCATATTTCCTAGAAAGTTCCTCTTAAAAGTTTTATTAAAGATTAATTGCATCAGCATTATATCAAAAGAATTTGAGATATATGAGCAGCGTGGGAGGAAACCATCAAAAAATCCACAATTTAAGAAAATTACATTTTGAAAAAAACCCTGATTTTTTTAAAAAAGTCACTGAATTAGTTTCATATTTTGAAAAATATTTGAATGGCAGCACTGAGCTACTTTCTCCTTCCCAGGCCTTAGGTAATTTCGCTGACAAATGGGAAAACACATTACCTCCATTCCATGGTCTAAATATTCCTAGAGAGGAGACCAGTGGCAACTGGGAGTAGCACTTGTAACTGCTGGGAGAGGGAAATGGCTTTGCTAACTTCAGCAAAGGTATGCAAACAAAGTGGCCATAGTGGTCCAGCTATTAGATTAATGACTTTTATAGATAAATCATGGTCGTTCCCAAAAAGGGCTTCTAATGGACCCTTTTTGAAGCTTCCCAATGGATGGAAGAAAATGTGTTCATTTCCAATGGTTATGAATTTAAGATAGTATATCAATCATTATTTACTTAATATAATCAGAAAATTTAAAGACGAAAAAGATCATTACTATCCAATAAACCCATGTTACCCAAAGAACATTTACTATCCGGTCTGGAGTTAAAACATATTGAAATTTATGAGAATATAAAGCTCTCAGGTCAAAAACTAGATTTCTGATCTTTACAATCTACTCCAAAGCCAGTCTGTAAACTATGGGATCCAGTCTATTCTTATTTAGTACCCAGAGATACAAGTTTCTTTTGAAGGAGTCGTAAACATGGTGAACAACCAGTGAAATAAAATCCTTTCATCGCAAAATGGAAGCAATTTCTTTTACAAACTGAAGTGGTGACATGAAGCAACTGTCCCAGCCAATGGTAGAGCAAGCAGCCCATATCACCAAGGGAATTATAAAAAATAAGGCAGATGTAGAGGCAACAAACATCTAAGCCACAAAACAAATTTCCTGTTCCTTGTAAGTCTTCTCCTGTCATTTATTCTAACCACAGTCACTATGTTAACTATATTTGAAATCTGTTGTTTCCATGTCTTGGCCACCATGAATAATGCTGCAATAAACATAGAGGTATATATATCTTTGCAAACAAATGTTTTCAAGTGTTTTGGGTATACTCGTATACAGAGAAGAAGGGCTGTAGCTCATATGATAACTCTATTCTTAATTTTTTGAGAAACCTCCATACTGTTTTCCATAGTGGCTGTACCAATTTACATTCCCATTAGCAGTGAATGAGGGTTCCTTTTTTCCCACAGCCTCTCCGACACTTCTTATTACTTGGCTTGTCGATAACAGTGTTCTAATAGATGAGAGGTTATCTCATTATAGTATTGACTTATATTTCCCTAATAGCTAGTCAAGTTGAGCACTTTTTCCCATATCTGTTAGTCATTTGTATGTTTTCTTGGGAGAAGTGTCTGTTCAGGTCCTTTTCCCATTTTTAATTGGATTGTTTTGTGTTTTTTTGTTTTTGGTGTTGAGTTGTGTGAGTTCTTATATATTAACTACTTGTTGGAGCTGTTGTTTGTAAATATATTCTCCCATTTGGTTAGTTGCCTTTAGTTTCTCTGAGTGGTAAACACAGAATGCAATCAATGTACAGATGATGTATTATCAAACTGTACACTTGAAATCTATATAATTTTATTAATCAAAGCAACCTCAAAAATGTTTTTTAAAAACTATTAGAAGAGAGGTAACTATTTGACATGGTCTTTCTTCCTTGAAAGCATCTTAATACCATTCTTTAAGAAGGATATAACTATATAAATAAAGGCTTTATGCTTCTAAAAAAATCTGAAGAAGAAAAATAAACTAGACTGAAAAAGAAATTTCTCAGTATTTTGTCTCAACCTACCCTTTTGGAAAATGTACAATGAAGAAAAATGAATATGCTAGTAGAAAGATACATATCTTCACTTGAGGCTCTGTTTGGCCAGACTCTGAAATTTATTGAGAGATAGAAACAATGAAGCCATGGTTAAGAGATACAGAAAACCCAAATTTGTATTCATCCCATAGGACAGTGAACTGAGGATTCCCTAGGCCAACATCAAGAAGATTTAATTTATATTTTAAAACTTTGTCTGAAACATCTTTTAAAAGCTGTAAACATCACTGGTGAGAAACCTACCCAATCAAATAACTTCAAAACTTCATTATTTCCCTGTGTTTGTTTTGCCCCACTGCATCCATTAAAAATTATGAACCTACAAAGTCAGTCCTTCCTAGACATGGAACCAATGAGCCACTGAAAATGAGCCAATAGCCAGAAAAGGCAAAAAAGAATCTGTTGTCTTAGCCTGACTATCCAATGCACCTGATATCCAATGTAAGTTCTTATACATTCACATGTCAACTAAGACACGGCTTTCCCAGAACTCTGTCATGTAACATGATATCTTCTGACTGGGCACGTGGTCCTGGTCACTTACACTTCACTCTTCTTTGGGGATTAGAGTTCTGTCTTGAACACCAGTCTGTCAAAACTGAGTCCTGATGACCTAGCTTAGCTTTTATCTCCCTTTCCTTGAAAAGGCAGACTTTGATTTTGTAGCAATTGCTTACACTAAAGACTTACTCCAACCCATACATACTTTCCTTTTTCAATTTGACAGAGATTCCTGATGACCAGACCTACCAAAAGAAACATACAGGTAGTTAGTATTCCCTGAGTTAAACATGAGTTTACTGGCCCTTGATAGCCAGCTCTACAAGGAGAGGTAATCTCTTGTGACCTTCTCCAACCTGACCAGGTAAGCTAACCACCTCTCTACGGTGGCCTGTCATTGAGTTCCTAGGATAAAAATTCTGTGTGAGAGTGATAATATGCCTTAATGTTTATGACAGTGCTACTATGTTGTGCTAGGCACTTTCCATGACTTTTCTTACTTAATCATCACAACAACACCATAAAGTAGGGATGAACATAATCCCCATTTTACAACAAGGAGACTGAGGATTAGAAAGGATACAAGACTGCCCCAAAGTTAACAAGACAGTCTGGCTCCAGAAAGTCTTCTTGTACAGAAATTCAGCAACATACCAAGTATTTCATCAAACCTCTAACACCATTGGACGTTAGGAGCACCATCACTTTAGCACTAAGAGAAAAACAATACACTGCCAATTAAACTGAGAAAACTTTCTTATCAGCACCACTTAGATGTGGGCCCTGACCAGTGCCAGACCCTGAACTGTTATCAGTCTATGACAAGATAAGAAAAGGAAATGGGACTGTTTAGAAACTTTTATACAATTTTGATTTGCCACGGCATTTTTTATCTTATTTTATAAAAGTGGTGAAGTTAAAAAAACAACAACCAATAAACAAGAGTGGATCTTACTTCAAATAGTTTGAAAAGCATGAACTTAAAATTTTGACTCTTTTTGACACAGTCATCAGTACTCAAGTTCCTCTGTGCAGCAAGGCTGCTCCATAACCAGCTCTTAGGTTTCAATTCCAGATGTGGACAAGCACTCTTCAAACTTGGATATGGACCCTCTCTCTATTTTACCAGAGGGACTTGGACAATAACAGCTGTATCATACTATACATTTAAACATTAGAAAAGAAAAAAGTTGAACAAAAATCATTTTTTTAGAGGAACTTAGCTTTTTTTAAAAAAAGACTTTATTTATTTAGTTTTAGAGAGAGGGGAAGGGAAGGAGAGAGAGGGAGAGAAACATCAATGTGTGGCTGCCTCTCACCTGCCCCCTGCTGGAGACCTGGCCTACAACCCAGGCATATGCCCTGACTGGGAATCGAACCACGACCCTTTGATTCGCAGGCCCGCACTTAATCCATTGAGCTACACCAGCCAGGGTGAACAAAAATCATTTTAGAGTTGATAAAACAATGGCATTATTTGTTTCCTTGTCATTTCTAAAATTCCTTGATACTCTCTCTACTGTTTATTTGCCCAAGTACAAATTTGAAAAACAAACAACCAACTTTTTTCTTTCTGCTTTTGTCCCTTATCTGTCTATATTCATTAACACCATTTTGGCTGACACACTGGCAGACATTTTCCATTATTTACACAGAAGATGTGTGGGAAGTCCACAAAGCAGTATTACTGAAATATACAGATCTATATAGCCAAAACACATCAACTAAAGGCATTCTAAAGGTCACTTTTCTCCATGTTCTACTTACATTAACTTGAAAATTCATTAGCTCACAATACTGTATATTTAAATAGGTCCTGTTAGTTAATTAAGTATTGCTCAAAGTTTAGAGAACATATTTGGACATTGTTAATGGGTATTCTTTCTCTCCTGCTTTTAAAAACAATATATGTTTATCACAGAAAACTGGAAAATATCAAGAATTTTAATAAAGATAAAAATAACCCACATTCCAAAGCTCAAATTAAAAAACAGGCCTAGTTTATAAGTAAGTCTAAAATGAAAATAGACTACTCAACAAAACAGATTATTTAATTTAAAAATTACAAGTGAATCTTCTGATGAATTCATTGATGGGAACCATCAACATGTATACCTAAAATGAGCACAGAGCGCTACGCAGAAGGGCCACTGGGCTTCAACCACTGCATGACCACACCTATACCATAATAGGAGCATTGTGTTCTAAAAACTCAGCTAAATAGTTTTAGAAAATACTTAAGATGTTATGTCTTATTTTTTAAAGTACTACGATTCATGTCTTTACATTCAGCTTTGAGAAGAGCAAGAAAAAAAAAGTGATACTGTAAACAAATGTAAGATAGAAATTAGATACAAATTCACCAAAGGTCACTCCACATTGACAAAGCGAAGTAACTGGTGTATGATTATACCCATGGAAAAGAACAGAAAGCTAGAATGCATGGTGACATGAACTTACCGAAATGCTAAGTCAGGCATAATTTAGTGGATTCACTAGTATAGAAATCTTTAGCCGGTGTGCTATGGACAAACTACAGTTAAATTCACTGGAGCTATGAAAACAAAAATGTTGATGAGCTGTACAAATCAATTAAAAGTTGCATAGTTTTTTATCTAGTCCTATAAATATTGCTGGAACATGGGAAAAAAAAGTTGCTGTAACAACTGAATGAAAAAAATAAGCTCCAATATTTACCTCATTCCATAGATAAATATTAATTTGATGTGGATCACAGACTTTAAGCATAACAATAACATAAAAATAACAGAAAAAAAGACCTGAGAGAGAATATTCATGACTTTGGAGTACACAAGAATTTATTGGATGAAACATGGAAAATATCAATGACCCAATAAAGCAGATGAAAAAATTAAAGATACATCAAAAGATATATAAATAGCCATTTATAAAGAATGCCTGAGTGCATGCATACACACCCATACCCACACACTAGAGGTGCTGAATTTCATCCATCATTTAAGAAATAGAAATACAACTCACAGTAAGATAATACTACATAGCCACTAGCATATATAAAATAAAAAAAAAACTAACAAATTCAAGGAAGCTGAGCACAGAGAGTACACTCGGTATGATTCTATTATAAATGCAATGAAACCCATTAACAGACAAGCTAATCTCTGGCGGCAGAAATAACCTAGGGCAGTGGGAAGGTTGTGACTGGAGAGGAGAATTTTGTAAAGTAATGGAAATGCTATTCCTTGTTCAGAGTAGTCATTACATGGGAGTATAGAATTGTTAAAGCTCCATGAAATAATATCTGTGGGGATTTTTTTTGCTAATTTTATATATACAAATATGCCTATTTACATATATTACGTGTGTATGTCTGTATTCTATATATATAGTCAAAGAAGAAGTGTTAAATTTAACTAAGACTTTTTTGTATAATGAGTAATTTAATATACATATATTGAGGTTCTAGCATGTGCTATGTGCTCTAAATTATTTGTTTTTGTGTTAAAAATAAATATATCTTAAATTGACTTAAATGTTCCAATACAAATATTATAATTAAAGTAAAACACTCTAGGTCCTCGCTGGGTAGTTCATTTGGTCAGAGTGTTATCCTGATAGGCCAAGGTCGTGGGTTCGATCCCCAGTTAGGGCACATACGAAAAGGCAACCAATGAAGGTATAAACGAGTGGAATAACAAATTGATGTTTTTCTCTCTCTCTCCAAAAATAAATAAAAGAAAAAAAGTAAAACACTCTCTAAATATCTTTCCTAAGGAATAAATACTTGTCAATTCTTAGATGTTAACATGGTTCAGTTCCTTTTCAGGATATAATTAAGATATCCTATAATCATTTTAAATTAGTATATGCCACTATTTATATAAATGAAAACTAGAATACTTTAAAAATTAATTAATTTTGCTATCAATTACTTTCCATTTGTGTGCTTATATATTTTAGAATATGTTCCTAAAACTTGACAGTTAACCAAGGCCTGAGAAAAGTTGGCACTGATATAAGATATGGTCACACTTGGTATTATCCTGCACTTAGTCAGAACTGTCCTTGGCTTCTCCGCCTACACGGTACTTGTGAGCAATCCTTAGGTTTCTCCTGACTAGAACATTTCCAACAAAACAGTGTTAATCACTTGCAAAACAACCACTGAATTGCAAAACATTTCTTTGGGAGAAATGCTTACTGTCTTCTGCCTAGATTGTTATGCCTGAGTCATTACATTATCTGTTGCATTTTTCTTGTTGCAAAATTCCATCCCATGAAAGCAGATCCTCAATATTGTTGTTGCAGGTCTTTCAAAAGTACATGCTGTTATAAATTCATGTACTTCTTTCTGTGATTTCAAAATTGCTATTTATAGAAAAACTGCAAGTTCCAGGCAGAGGAAACTATTATTATCTAACATATACAATGTCCCAATAGTACGTAGAACACTGCCCAAAATGTTCAAGATTCTTACAAACTCCATAGTTCTTCAAAATTCAATTAAGGAAAGGAAAAAGTCTTCTTGATTTAAAATTCTCTGAGTCATTTCTTATCATAAATAATAATGATCTAAAATTACTATGTACCTCAGATTATAATAAATGCCATGTGTCAAAGTGGGTATTACTAGAGTAATTTTCAATATCTATATAATTAGTTCACATAATATATTTAATGGCCTGTTACATGTTTAGCTGGCAAGTTTCTACATTTACTAACCCCATAATTTTAAATTAGAAAATTATATTTCAACCTACTGTTTTTATTTTGACTGCATCCAAAATATATTAATTGTGGAACATACAGTCAATAATCAAGCCATTATTTCCCCAAGGTGTGTAAAATACATACACAGTGATGCCAATTGCATTAAATTTTCCTGCCAAACAGGGAAACAATTAAAGTTGTGTTAACTATAAAATCAGGATTACATTCATTTTAATAAAAAGAAAAGGTTTACCTTATTATGTTTTTTAAACTTCAGACATACAGTCATGTGAATGGTAACCTAATGCTGACTGTATAAAATATGAACTATGCAAAGGTTTTACAGCTGGTTTTGATCAGCTGCCTTTGTTTAACATTAAAAGTTAACTTCCAGAAGACACATACATGCTATAGGTAATGATTACCAGATGGAGATGTTCTTCCTGTTACTCTGTCTGATGTCATAAAAAATATACTGTAAGAAGGGAAAAACAACGTGGGCAGAGATTCTGATGTCTTCTGTGATAAAGAGTAGGCTCTTCCCTACTTACACTATTCAGCAAAAGCAAAGACTCTTTGGCATCCAAATGCTTCTGTACTTTTATAATAAAGTGAGATAAGGTTATAGTCAGTATACATGGACAAACATTTTTAAATTTCAATCAGCACAATTATTAGCTCCTTTTTCCTGTAAAAATGATTAAGTTGCAGCCTGCTGAATGACACTAATGGCTTGTAACTCACGGCCAGCACAGAATGGAGGTTTTCCCCCCATGCCATAGACTACCTTTCCACTTGATGTCCCACCACCATCCAGCCTCGTGACAAGCCTGGGGAGTCTAGATGCCCAGTCTCATAGCAGGGCTCCTGACAATAGTCTCACTGCCCCAAACTATCCCATCTACCAGCATAAGGTTATCATCTAAAAATAGCAAATGAAAAATAAACTCACAACTTTAAAAGGCTCTCAATTTGTATTAAATGTGGTCTGGTAGTTTTAAATTTTTTTATTTCTCTTTGTTTCTTTTCATGTACACTGTATTCCCCTGAAAATGAACTGTTCATTTCTCTCTAACTATTTGTTCTCTTACCTATATCTTCCACTATCTAATTCCATAATGATTTCCAATCTCTACAAGATCAGAATCACTACTTCCTAGCACAACATAAAAATTATTTCCTTCATAAGACTTCCACAGATTCTTAAAGAAGGAGTAATCTCTCCCTAACTGAACCACTGTCATATCTCATACAATACTACATCTTCATTAGTAGTACAGTTGACCTTTGAACAATGTGGGGGTTAGGGCTGCTGACCCCTGCACAGTCAAAAATCCATGTATAACTTTTAACTCCCTAAAAACTTAACTACAGTACCTCAGTATCCATGGGAGTTCCAGGACCTCTCATGAATACCAAAATCTGTCGATGCTCAAGTCCCTCATATAAAGTGGCGAGAACAATGCATGCACGGATTCCCAACCACAGATCAAAAATACTGTTCTCAATCTATAGTTTCTTAAATCTGTGGATGCAAAACCCAGGAATACGAAGGGCTGACTGTATATTCATTGAAAGAATTTCACATAAGTGGACCTGTGCAGTGTCAGCCCTTTATATCCATTTCAGTATTTATCACATCCACTACTGACTATTACATCTTTGGTAAGGTAGAAGTTATCCTATTTAGTACCTAGGGTAGCATTTCACTTATGGCAGATACATAAGAAATGCTTATAGATTAAATAAACTCCTGGATTTTTGCAGAGCCAAGTGCAATGGCGGTATGGAAGATGCTAACAACAGAACTAACCTTCCCCTCCCCGCCAAAAAGAAGCCATTTTCACATATTTAATTAAATGTCATATTATCAGAAAAATAAAAAACGCAATGAACACGTAAAGAAAGAGATTGAAGTAAAAAATATCCATGCTTCGACTTTTCTTCTTATCTACAACTTCATAAAAATTTTTAAATGTCTATTTTGAGGGGAAAAAACATCAAAAAACAACACTGAAAAATAAATAATGGCATAGAGTGCCTAAATTTCAAAGAAATTCCTAGAAGACAAAAATTCAACAGAAGTAGATGGGTGAAAGATTAGTTGAGAAACACCAATATCCAAACATAAGAAACAGGTAGAAGAAATTCCTGGCAGGCTCCAAACTCAAAGAAAAAAAATACAAGTGATTAATGGTGGAAAAATAAAGACTTAATCAAGCAAAAAATAGTCAGGATTTTCATCAGCAGAGCTAAGATGAATTCATGGAGGGCAGAGTCCATGGAACAGAGGGTATAACCACTTAGAGCCTGTGTCCTCCACCCAAGAACCTGACACTTTCCTACAACTTCTAAGATATGAGCAGACTCTTCACAAGGTATATTTTCTTAAGGTCGGACCACTCTGTGAGAGTGGGCACACCCCCACATTGTGGGCAGCTGGATGTGAGGGGCTGGAGTATTCCCACATGTGCATGACAGACCCTCCATCATGGAGCTAGAGTTTGGGAAGAGAAGGGAGATGGACTTGAAACTCCCACCATTTTCCAGTATGAGATTCTGTGATGTCAGATATTTCTAAATTTGAACTTGCCAGTCCATATTGTTAGAAATACATTTGTCAAAATAGGGGATGGAACATACTTCATGTAACAATTAGTTAGACTTACAACTTTTAGCTATTTAGACATGTGGTATATGATGATAGATACAGATTCATTTTCAAAACCACAACTCTATTTTATTCTTCACAGAGTAAAGGAACATATTTACAACAAAGAAGTATATAAATATATTTTACACATTACCCTGAGTGATAAACTTGGGAATAAACTTTAGTAAATAACAAATTATTTAGGGCAGAGAGACATCTGAATTGAAACTGAAAGAAAAAATAGGGCAAAAAAGCTTTGCTAGAATTAATTAAATATGATGAGATCTAACTAGATATTTTTGAGAAGACTAAAATTCTTGGAATAGAAGAAACATACTGCCAATAATACTATGGATTTTAAAATACTTAACTCAGTAAAATGTAGGATTGGGGAAACAAAGGAGAAAAAATATCAACTAAACAAAGAGCTGGTTCTGTGAAAAGATCAATAAACACAATAGTATGCTAACCAGGATAACTAAGAAAAAAAGACAGAGAACACAAATTATGAAAACCAGAAATGAAAATGCCACAAAAGTAGAAATAAAAAATGACTGTGAAAGCACTCATGCTTGGCACACTCTCCATAAAACAAAGAAGAAATCAAACCTCTAACTGAAAATTACATGGTCAGCAAAAGAAAACAGGAAGCTATGGGTCAAAGGTAAAACTGTAATCATGAGAAAATTGATAGCCATAAACCTATTTGCTATTAAAGATTAAAAATAGTGAAGTTAGAGTCCTCCTTCCTACGCAGGTGAAGCCTGTATGTCGGCACAGGCGGTGAAATCTCTGCTGCGAGGCTCCTTTAGTGAAATAAAATCTTTACCCCTGTTTGGTGTGGCTCAGTGGATTGAGTGCCAGCCTGTGAACCAAAGGGTTGCTGGTTCGATTCACTGCCCAGGCACGTGCCTGGGTTGTGGGTCCAGTCCCCAGTTGGGGAGTAGGTGGAAGATGAGAACACCTGGATACCAGAAGGAGACTATACCACTGAAGCTCACAGGTACTCTACCACAGAAGTTCACACCATAAATCCAGGGAGCCAATCAGATCAATTTAAGAAGCTGAGGCTAG
>CM052541.1:105081155-105130694 GCA_028533065.1 Trachops cirrhosus
AGAGGGGAGGGAATTTCAGGGGAGAAGGGAAGGGTTTACAGGAACAAATATAGAGGACACATGGACAAAACTACGGGGCTTGGAAATGGAAGGGAGGTGGGGAGGGATGGGTGGGTGGGCTGGAATGGGAATAAAAGATTGAAACTGTACTGAATAATCTAAAATAAAAAATTAAAAAAAAATAGTGAAGTTAGTCCTAATCTTAAGAAATTAGGGAACAAAGAACAATAAACCAGAAAGAGGGACAATATAAAAGAATATATTAATCAAAGACAACACAGAAAAAAAATACCAGCGTAGAACCAATATAGCAATCCATATTGTTATATTGTGCTGATTCTTGTAGACCACTAAAATTGATCATCTCCTTTGGAGATTTATTAAGGTATGAAAAAAGTAAATACAGACAATATAAGGAAGGACTATTCCATAGGTATGAAGTAAAGAAAGACAATTATTTCTTTAAACTTTCATAATCCAAATGCAGAAGTGAAATCAATTAGGATAAACTTTCTGATAAATCCCTCACTATCAGAAAGTCAGAACAAGCAGATTCTGATAGCAGGGTATCCTTAGCTATCACAATGTCCTGTGTGAATTCAAATCTGAATTCAGGAACTGAATAGATGTGGGTAACAAAAGAACATTCTTATACTAAATACAAACCTATGACCACTGTATTCTTCAGGATGAGGTTCATCTGTTCATCAAAGAACACACCAAAATGAAGAATTTTATATAAATGGAAGCTTATTTTCCTCTCCTGTAAAAAACAGGATCCCAAAGTGGGTAGTCTAGTGCTGGCTCTGGTAGCTTTCCAATGCCATCTACAACTTATTCTCTGTTCCACCCTCCTGGCACATGGCTTTCACCTCAGATCATTTAAAAAAATTTTATTGTATATTTTTCCATTAGCATTTAGTCCTCTTACACCACCCTCACCCCTGCGATCACCACACTGCTGTCCATCTCCATGAGTCCTTTTTCCTTTTTGCTCAGTCCATCCTCAGATCATTTTTAAAACACGGTGGCTGCTGGAGCTCCAGCCACCACTTCTGAGCTTTAGACCAAAAAGGTGGAGGAAAGATAGCTCCTTTTAAGCAGTCTTCCCCCAAATCTCAAAGATTTGTCATACAGTAATGCCCAACTAAAATAGTGCCTGGAAAATGTAGACTTCTGTTTTGGGCAGCACTATGCAAAAAACAGGAGTTCTGTAGGAAGAGACAGAGATAAGAATGGGTGTATGATTAAGCGACTATTACTTGCTGCCAATGCAACAAATTTGAAAACCTAAAGAAAAGTTTTCTAGCAAAACGTAAATTATTAAATTTAACCTTAATAGTAAACATCATGACCAGACCAATTACCTTAGAAGACCCTGAAAAATTTTTAAAGGATCAACCATTTTAAAAGACCCCAATGTCAAAAAAAAAGCTTTCACATTATTTCAAGCTAACCTTTAAGGAACAGATTATTCAAATTTTAATTAAACTATTCCAGGACATATGTCTCATTTTATGAAATCAGGATAATGTTAAAATTAATATACAGATAATAACTAGGAAAAATACTGCAAAAATACTAATAAAAGAGTAACAAATAGAATCCAGCAATATAATGAAAAGATCACATACTATACACAAGCAGTTTCAAGAATATAAGAAAATTTCAATTTTCAAAATTCTAATTTCAAAATTTCAAGAAAATTTAAAAAAATCTAACACTTTAAAACATAAAATGATTAGAGAGAAAAGAATCATGTACAGATAATGAAACAGAATTTGATAGAATTCAGGAGTGCTTCTTAGAATCTCAAGTTATATCAAAATAATAAAAAACTACTTAAAAAGAATAAAGAATGGTTAATAAGAACTACAACAAACACCTTTCTAAATACAAAGATGGTAATTCACTTTCCAAATAAACCATAATAATTCAAATGCATAACAAAAATACAAAAACCATCTGCTAGAAAAATGGATGAGGGCTATAAATAGACTATTCACAGAACAACAAATTAAAGTGGCTGAAGATGTTTGGGAAGTTTTTTTTGCTGCACAGGCAGTAGTTAAGAAAATGCAAATCAATGTAGCAGTGAGACATCACTAAAAATCATCAGATAGGCAAATTACAGGGTGGTCACAATGCCTAAGGCAAATAACAGGGGTGCAATATCTGTGAAGAGGTAAAATATCCAGTAGTATCTACTAAGACACATTTTGTTCAACAATTCCAATCTGGGGAATCTGGTACAAAAAAGATATGTGTTATAAGAATAACTGCTGCAGCCATATTTGTTTGAAGCAGCAAAAAATTATAACAGACATTGAATGTCTATCAATAATGTAACAGTTTAATAAAATATGGTATAATTTCATTCCTTTGAATGTCATAACACAATGGAAAAAAATGAGGGATTGATAAGAGATTATATATGAAAAGCAAGTAGCAGAAAACTACATAAATAATATGATTTCAATTGTGCAAAACAATGACAAAAGACCATTAGTATAGTTATAACTTTTCTCTACATATTTATGGAGGATGGAAAGCTATACAGCAGGTTGTTATCAGTAGGTACTGAGTAGGAACAAATGGGAGAGTAAGTAAAAAAAAAAGTGGTCACAAGCTACACATACAATTCATTTCTTTAAAAGTTTCAATTTTCATGCGAGCACATATCGAAGGAGAGATGCAAAAGGATGGTCACCAAAATGTTGACAATGATTATCTCAAAATGGATATCAGTTCAAATTTAGAGGACTTCTACTATCTTCCTTTCTTTTGCATACACTACAGTGAGCATGTATAGAAAACAAAATGAAGGTGGGTGCCAGAGGAGTTCAGAGGACAGAGACAGCACTGTTTAATAATTTCTGTGAGAGAGAAAACAATTACTGAACATTTAAGTTCAAAACTTGATTGGTTATCATATATTAATGAAATTTAAATGTTTTGACTTCGAGTTTTCAACAGAATGATTTTTCCATAGCACATCTATTTTAAGTTCTAGCTCACACAGTAAAAAAAGATCAAATTATTGCCTTGGCTAGATGAAGTTATAGACCAAAAGAAGTACAGAACTCGACAGCTTTTAGCTTTTCCTGGGTCAGTCTTTATTACTCACTTTCACAACTTTGTTTTCAGAAAGAAGAAAAAAAAAAAGAAAATATCAGGAACATTTTGAAATTTAATACAAATGATTTTTGAATTGTCTGCCATTTTGGATTAGCTTTATTTCTGGTGAATGAGAACTGTTATCAAATTTTAGACATAAGATAAACTCAGCAGCTTAGAAACAATACTATATTGATATTAAAGAAAAGTGAAGGAATAAGAATATTTTATATATGACACACAGAAAGATAATTAAGTTCTGCCAATTTCTGCCATTTCCCGTTCTCTTTTACATTTCAATCAAGATTTTATAAAAAGTAAGTCTACTTTGACATAAACTTTAGGTGGAAATAAGATATCACTTAAAAAAAATACAGCTTATAATTATCTCTAAAGCAAGAAATAGATGTTTTCTGTTTCACTTATTTGAGCAAATGAGAAAAGAAACCAAGTCACAGACTATTGTAATTGAAGACATCTATGGTCTTGTTCAGTATAAGGCCAGGGAAGTTACCTTACATCTATTGTAAGGTAAATTGCCCCCTCACATTGTAATATCAAGTCTAAATCCTCCAATATTGGCAAAAGAAGTCTCTAGTTAAAGAGGCTCAAGAGAAAGATATGTCAAGAGCTGTAATTCTGGATCTTTGAAAGCCATCCTTCATTGTTAATCCTGGAAGAGTTAGATGTGGCTTCATAAAGAAAATCATAAAGTCTATTACATATGAACACATGTACATGTATGTGAAAAACATGAATATTTTTGTTTCATTCGTTCTCATAGTTGATATAAAATGTTTCTTTCCTGTAAATAATTATCAATTACCTAAATAAACTGCAAATTCTATTTTGATACAGTTGTTATTCTGGCAGTGAGACATCAGATCTGAGCGTGATGGAGATGGATAATACCTCCAACTGCCTCTGAGCCCATTACATCCAATATGCAGAGCAGTGCAAAAACATGTAACTTTGATTTATATTTGCATTTAGAAAATTTAGCTATAGTGAAATTAGCTGTTTAACCACATAGATTCTTAAAATGACCAACACCTCAAGCTGTCCTAAATATTGTATTAGTACTGCCACTAAAGTTCCATGCTCTTGAAGGTTTAATTAATTTAAGCAAATTTTAAGTTAAAGTGACTTAAATAAAATCTTGATAAAACATTCCATAGCAATTTAATCAGTAGTATTTACACTTAAAGGATTATTAGTATCTCAAAGGCTTTTACAAATAAGTGAAACAAACTACCCTGTCTCTCTATAGCTATCACGTTTTTTAACTAAGTATTGAAAAATCAAAGTTTAGAAAGAATAATTTGAGTAACAGACATATGTAGTCTAATACAATGGCCCACTTTTTAGCATAAATGTCTCTAATTACATAAATGATATACACTGTTACAATGACCATAATACAAATTAGACTCTCTTATAGGCTGTGAACACTTGGAAGATATTAGATAATCACTGTAACCCTAATGTCCAATATAAGACACTCGGTAGACCTTAAAATACTTGAGTCAAATGAACAACTTAAAATCAGGTTTTGCTTTGTTTTATGAGAATGTCTAAATTATCAAATAAAATACTTAATCCTTTTGTATAAAACTAACATACCTTATGTTAAAAGAGTATTAGAAAAGCAAGTCCTACTGTAGTAAATAATGCTAATGGAGAGTTAAATAATATTGATACACTGAATTGACACTTAAAAAGGTTAAGAAGATAAATTTTATGTCATGAGTATTTTACCACACACACACTGGAATAGACATACCCACCAGAAATGCTGAAATAAAAAAGAAAGCAATACCAAGTGATAGCAAGGATGTGGTGTAAATACAAGTCCCATACACTGCTGGTAGAGGTATAAACTGATGTAAGCACTCCAGAAAACTATTTGTCAGTATTTATTAAAGTTGAAATTTTCATACTATATAAAACACCTCCCCAAAGTATATCCCCAAAAATGTGTGCCTATGCTCATCAAAATATCTGTACAAGAACATTCCCAGTAACATTATTAATAATAGCTCTAAAATGGAATAACCCAAATGTATATGAACAGTAAAATGGGCAAATAAACTGTGGTGAATTGACAGAATGAAATAAATCACTGTTACACATAACAACATGATGATTCTCACAAACATGAAGCTGAGTAAATGAAGCTAAACCCAGAAAAATATACACTGTAAGATTTCATTTATATAAAGTTGAAACATGAGCAAGATTAGATTTATGGTGTTAGAAGTCATAATATGCTGTTCACAGAACAAAAAAAAATATAAGACATATACTGGGATAAAATATTTGTAGATTATACATCTAACAAAGAACTTGTATTCAGAACAAATAAAGAACTCTCTAAACTCAGTAGTAAGAAAACAAACATTCCAATTAAAAATGGGCCAAGGACCTGAACAGTTTATCAAAGAGGACACACCTATGGTAAATAACGAACAAAAATAGTTTTAACATCATAGCTATTCAGGAAGTGCAGATTAAAACCATAAAGAGGTACCACTATACACTGATAAGAATGACTAAATAAAAAATACTCACAATATCAAATGCTGGTGAGGATATGGAAAAACTGGATCTTTCATACTTTGCTAATGGAAATGCAAAGTATAACCACTTTGGGAATGGTTTGGCAGTTTCTTTGAAAATTTTTCAGGAGGATCTTTAACTCTTGAATCTAAAATGCACTTCCCATACAACCCAGCAACCACAAATCCATGGCATTTATCCTTGAGAAATGAAAACTATGTCCACACAAAGACTTATATGCAAAATGTTCATAGCAGCTTTATTTGTAATAGCTCAAAAGTGGAAACAATTTAAATGTCCTCCAACAGATGAAGGAATAAACAAAATGTAGTATATCCATGAAAAGGAATACTACTCATATGTAAAAAGAACACTCCACTGATACCTGACAACTTGGATGGATCTCAGGACCTTTATACTGAATTTAACAAGGCAATCTCAAAAGATTACATACTACATGCTTCTATTTCAAATCTTATAGAAATGAAGAATTTTAGTGGTTGGCAGGGTATAGGGAAGAAAGGTGGATAGGGAGGAGCTATGCAAATATAAAGGAGTGACAGGAGGGGGTTTCTGTATCTTGACTGTGGTGGCGGTGGTTATACAACTCTCCACATGTGGTACAACGGCACAGAAGTACACACACTCCTGCACAAGAGCATGTAACAACTGCAGAGATCCTGGTTAACAGTGCTGTCCTAATGCCAATCTCCTGGTGCTAACCATGTACTCTAGTTGTGTAAGATGTTATCATGGGAGAAGCTGGATGAAGGGTTCATGGGAATTCTCTACACTCTTCTGCAACATTTTGTGAATCTTTAATTAATTGAAATTAAAAAGTAAACAACAACAACAACAAAAAAGTCATAAAGTGATTATCCATGGAAAGGCTATTAGTACCCAGAAGGAGGTATGAGGGGGTCCTGTGTGCTGGTCATGTGCTGTGTCCTGGCTACACGGGTGCACTCACTTTGTGAAAATTCATCAAAACTGCAAATGACTCATGTTTCACTAAAGACATTTACTAAACAAGAAAAAAATAAGTACGATCTTCATTAACCTATAGGTTTCCTAGAAAATTTGCAGTTAAAATGTGTACTTGAAAAAGTACTTGTGTAAATCATGTTCAAAATTAGTAAATACATAACAAAAGTATCTTAACTTGGGTACAGTTGCTTTGTTCTTTTAGAATTCTTCACATTCCTGTAATTTCAAGTTTACAGCACAACAATTATGTTACTAGGTTCATAATAATAACACTTACTAGGTTCAATAAAATCCTCCTATAATACCACATCTTCTTTCTGATCCTTGACAGGAAAAACAGTGTTGATAATAACTATGCTGGGATGATGGGCATAAAGCAGGTCTTCCTGAGCAATAATAACATGTGTTCACACTACCTTTAGAACAAAAATTCCTGAAAACATTGGCTATCATTTCTGCCTTCAATTTCTTGTCTCCAAGAATATTGGTTATTAATTCTAAAAAGACTTGTCCACAGCACTGAAATAGAACTACTCTTGCTAAATCTTATTAATTGCAATAATCAACTCTCCATCCTCATTTCACTCAACCTCTCAACAGCACTTGAAATGCCCTCTTCATCTGGCTACCAAGACACCACACACTCCTCATGTCACCCACCTCCTTGCCTGTGTCTTCTTTTCTTCAACCTGTGAGTATTGGAATACCTCCAGTCTTCTGTCTTTTCCCTTCTCTTCCCAAGGGATCTCATACTGTTATCTTATGACTTTGCATCCCGTTTAATACCAATGACTCCAAAATTTTTATCCTTATCACAACCTGTCTCATGAACTCATGTCATATATAAGACAACTTCTCTACTTACATGTCTGATAGGCTTTTCAACTTTAACACAATATCAAATGCTAAATTTTGCTGCAAAGCATTATTCATCTAGCCCCTCCAAGACTATAGAGGTCATCCTTGATTTCTTCCATACCTTCAAATTTATATCCACTCTGTCAGAAAGTCCCGTTGGTGCCACCATGAGACCAGACTGGCCCACTTCTCTCTACCACCACCACTGTGGCAGTGTGTGCTACCTCCAAGCACTGCAGAAGCCTTTCAACTAGTATACCGGCTTGCACTCTGAAACTCCTACAGCCTAATCACTGCATAGTAGGTGGGGTGATCTTTTAAAAACAAATCATGCAGAGGGTTCTGGAGATCTGTCACACAACAATGTGCATGTGGTTGAAAATATTGCACTGTACAATTAGAAACTATTAGCATTGTGAAAAAAAGAATTAGTGAATCTACTTCACTTTAACAGAGATAACACTGAAGCTGATGTGCTTTTGCTTGGCGGTCAAATAAATTCTAAAACAGAGAAAATTTTTTTTAAAAAACTGTAATCATAGCAAAATCACTCTCCTATTTAAAAACTTTAGTGGTTTCCTATCAGACTTGTAATGAAATTCAACTACTTAACATGATTTATCTATCAATGTAAATCAAACCTTTTAAAAATACCTGTCCTGTACGAAGTCAAACAGACTGAAAGTGACACAGAGAGAAACACAGTGCCTAGATAATCTGGCCCCTGTCTACTTTTTACATTTCATCTCTTACCCCTGGATCCATCCCTCCCTCCACACCAAACACACGGATATTTCTCACTGTTTCTGAAGTAGAATACAGTCTCAGCGGCCTTTACATTTCCTGTTCCCTTAAGTCTGTTCTTCCACTAGAGCTCTGCTTCGTATCTATCTTGATATAATTTAATTTTTTGCTCAAATGTAATATCCTCTGATGTAATCTAACGTTATTTCTCCCTTTACTCATTCTCCATTATGTTTTTCATAGCAGGTAATATTACCTATTCTTATTTATTCATTGTTCTTGACACAAAAATACAAGCTCCATGAGACAAGGGACTCCATGTTACCATTATATCCCAAATGCCTAAAAATATGATTGGAACATTTATCAATAAACCTTTGATGAATCAATGAATGAATGATGGAGCCCCTGTGTGGCTAACAATCCCAGATAATCTAACTCTACCACTTATATATCCAGTATAATTGAGGAGACAGGATTTTACTTATAACAGAATCCACGTAATTATGTACTATTTTTAACAGGATTCTACATTAAGAATAACAATATAAAATTTCAGTAGTTGCAAAATATTTTACTCTTGGGACTGATAAAACATTAAACCAGGAACTATTCTAAAATAACTGCCTGCTCCAGCAGTTTCAGCCAATTTTTACACTTGGAACAAAAGAAAAAAAAACAGGTGAACTTCCACTGAGGTATATGTAAGTGTGATGCCTTCTTTAATTTTATTTGGGTTTCTAAATGAAATAAGCACTTTGAATAAAATAAAAGCCAATGAATTGGTAAATAAAAAAAGTGTAAACATCTCTGCCTTTTCACTAAGTGCCTGGAAAAATATATGATTTGAAATTTTACTCTGTTGTGTCTTATAACAGGCAGACTTAAATATCTGACTAAATATCCTATAGTATCCATAAATATAGAATCACATTTTTAATGAACATTATTTAGTACTGCTCCAATTTCAACTCAACATAAATAAATATATGCTGATATTCTGAATTATAAGTTTCAACTCGTTTAAGCCAAGGAAAACTATGTACTCCACAACTGTTACCTGCATAATTACTCATTTTTGTTATGTCTGACAAGTACCTTCCAGACTTTTTATGTCACATATGCTGGGGTGTAATTAAAGAGATTGGGCACCTCTTTTCTGAAAACTTGGTTGATTAATGGGTGAAACTGAATTCCTGAAAACATTAACTCAGATAAAATCCAAACCAAAAAAAAGATCATGTAAGAAACTAGAATGATTAAAAATGAAGAAATGGTAATCAAAATTCTTTCTACTTGTTTTCTACATTTCTCTGTTCTTATCTTTTCTGTTGATGAAAACAGTATGAAGACCTCATTAGAAATGTATCTCCAACTAAAACAGTGTCTATGAAATAACAGATTATAACTAGTAAACAGATTAAAGACAGGAAGATAAAATTTTTTCTCATCTAGGGGAAAGATATTACATAAAATATAAAAAACAGCTTTATGAGATATTTCCCCCTTTGGAGTTCTTAGATCAACTAAAAACATCATCACTAGTATTAAAAATAAACCTAATTCAATTATGATATATTTGCTATATTTAAAATGTTTGATTTTTAGGTATGAGAAAATCATACTCCAGTGAAGACACATTTGAATATTCAAATATTCTGAAGTTGTACAGGAATTCTAATAGAAATGACTTGAAATTTAGTCTTTGTCACTGACTTTGTAAATACTTAAATGTTCAATATTAGTTAAAGATAAATGTTGAGTCAATATATTGTTCACTTGAAACATATATAATATTGTATAACAAATATTCTTAAATAAAAATAATTTTAAAACCTTTTCATCTTACTGAGAAAGTCATTTTCCACTATAATTAAAGGCATCAAAAATGAAATAAATAAGTTTCATTATGTGCAATGGCACCTGGATTTTTGATTCAACAATAGCTTACTGCATAAATAATTTTTTCTGAACTAATATATACACTTTCACTTAACTGCTGACAATCTGATACTAATGTAGATCTTTAAACATTATAACTAGAAAAACTGGACCACTTAAATCACCCTCAGGAATTCACAACAAAATAGTAAACATATAGCATTCATAAGGTCACCCATTTTAAAAATTATAAACAACTTAATCTTGCTTTAGTTCCAGGCAAGTAGTGCTATCACACTCAATGCTTACATGAATGTGATTTGTTACCTCTACCTCCAGGAACCAGGCTTACACAAACAAAATTGTGTTTGATTTGTGACTTCAAGAAACTGTGGATATGACAAAACACTGAGGTTTGAAGAGTCATAGTTTTAAAAACTCCCTCAAGTTCCTTCTACTTCTAAAATTCTATGATTCTCTGAGTTCTGCTGTATTCAAAACAGTCTCAGCAATAGTCTAACAATGGTGTCATCTATGTAGCTATAAAAACTGTGTTAAACTAGCATTGAAAATAGGAGTTAGTTATCTGTTAACAGGTGCAATATTAAAAATGTTTAATGTAATTCTCATTCAGTAGCTATTAATAATCAAATTCAATATTTAAAATATCAGGAATAGTGAACACTAGGTGTCAGTGTAAGAAGTGGAAAAATAGATTTAAAAACTTGTTTCCAATCAGGTGTGTAACAAAGAAATCAAAAGCAGCTGTGACCACATTTACTTATAATTGCATAATTCAGTTAACAAGCCAATCTTTCTTTCAAACAAAACTCTCAGTTCCAAAACCATCAAGAGTTTAAAATCAGATTAAGTTGATTATTAGAAGTTACAAGTCTTTTGTAACTTCAGCTGCATAAGGCACAAAAAATAATTTTACTTTTAAGAATACATATTTTGAAATATGCTGTTAAATGCAGGTATAGGTCTGAAAGTATTATGTTGCATGATTCTAACTTGTAAGAATAATTTTTTTCAAAATAATAATGTTGGATAATTAATAAAGGATACTGAATTTAAAATTTTCCCCAGAAGTCTCCTTCATAAATTTCAAGGTATTTAGAATCTGTTAAAATGCTCAAGGGGTCAGTTCACCACCCCCCCAGAAAAAAAGAAGAAGAACACATGAACTCAGGAAGAATAATTGACTCTCCCAAAATTCTAGTAGCTAAAAAATAGTTTAAAAAGATAATCATCATCAACAATAAAAATAATAAGGAAAAGGTAATATTAAAATATTGCCTCATATTTTACAAAGTACATTCATAAGAAATACCTAATTTAGGCCCAATAATAATAACAATAAATTTATATTCAGTTTAGTCAAATGTTCATTTGGGGTCTGGAACTCCCCTGTATCTACTGAACCTTCTTTCACCCATTTCTCCATTCCATCTCTCAAATGCCACACCATTATCTGCTTATTAAATCCTTCCATGTATTTTTCAAGCATATTGGACAATTTCTTCATACAATATTCTCAAAGTCACTCATTTCTGGGAAGCAAACAAAACTAAATATAGTAGTCATCACTCAAATACAAGATGATGGAATCAAAAAAATCATTTAGGAGAATACTCAAGGATTTACTGGAAAAAAGATAAATGCTTTTAGTCAACACTATTCTCTTGTTTCACTGACAGCTAAGTTATATTCAAATTACAGTCATATGATGAGAAAGCATAAAGTTGATAGAAAAGCTTTCAAACTCCAGAATTGAAAGAAATTAAGGAAGGCAATTAAGACTGCTCTGTGTCTGCAGGTTTCTTCTCAGGGACATAAAGTCAGGTGGGAACAGACAAGGAGGGAACAGGGAACTTCACATATAATAAATGATACAACATAAGATCTCTAATCATATAAAAAGTGAGAAGTATTAGAAGAAACAGAGATATGGTGGGACATTCAAAGGCAGAAAAGTGGCCTCAGAAATACAGACAGCAGATGCCATTTTTTAAGGGATTTCATTTTCTGCATCTATGCATTTTTTAAAATACTTACTTTTGATTACAGTTGACATACAATATTATATTAATTTCAGGTGTACAAACATAGTGCTTAGACATTTATATACATAATGAAGTGATTACCCTGGTAAGTATAGTAACTATCTAGCACCATACATAGTTATTACAATATGATTGCCTATATTCCCCATGCTGTACTTTACATCCCCATGACTATTTTTATAACTGCCAATTTGTACTTCTTAATCCCTTTCACCTTTTCACCCATCCCCCCTCCACCCCTCCCATATGGCAAACATAAAAAAGTCAGAGAAAGACAAATACCATATGATTTTACTTATATGTGGATTCTAAAAAATAAAATAGACAAAACAGAAACAACTCAAGATACAGAGAGCTATGACTATTTAAATGTCTTCGCCTTTGATACCGTGTTGTTCATATATTTATGATGAAAATTTCGCACCATCATTAATTGAATCCTGCTTTCACTGAACAACAGTATAGATTGGTGTCACTGTGCTCATTTATATAATGCCTATGAGGCAGGTAAAGTCCTACAGATGAGTAAACTAAGACTCATTGAGGTTAAGAAATGAGCTTAAAGTTGTATAAGTTAGCAAGTTAGGAAGCCAAGATACAAACTCAGGGATGTTTGTTTCTAAAAATCTTCCATTTTACTAGCATTTCCCAACTGATGGTTCACAAGGTCTTGTGGTTTTTGTAGCAGTAAACAGGAATGTCACATGTAGAGCATTGATTACAAAGTGAGAAAATGTCAAATTGGTATAGGTAATGTGCTAACTCTAACTCAGTACTTGTACCGGTTTTTCACACAGACAAACACCGAGAGTTGTCATGGTAGATTTGATTGTTGTACCATTCTGAACTAATTTATTCTTGCTGATACAAGATTTACACCCATAAGTCTATTTTACAGATATTAAAATATAATTCAGAACCTATCATCACCCAACTAAGAGCTGGTAATATCTCTTACCTAAACATTTCAACATCTTTCCTCTAAATAGACCTCTCCAGAACTGGCATTGTGAGTCTTTCAGTATTCTATAAAAAACAGCCAGGTTATTCTATCCACTTTCCTAACACTGCCACTTTCTAAAATTTTCAATGCCCCCAGCAGCCCGCAGCATTACATATAAATTCCTATAAATTACATATAAATTCATATAAATTACAGAGTTTGAAATTCATTGACCTTGAAAATACAGTCCCAAGCTTCTTTTTTATCCCTTTCTCTAGCGCATATTTAAGAAGCATTGTTGATACTCCCAACTGAAAATCCACATGGCGTGATCAGAGGTGATTTCATAATAAACCAAAAGCTAAACATGGATTCTTGGCATTAAAGCAAACTCTGTGCAATTTATCTGACATTTAAAAATAGGAATTTTATTCCTGACAACATCATTCAAATCTATTCTGAAATCCAAACATAGTTTTAGTAATTAATGGTTACTATGTGGCTTATCCAAGCATAAAGACTTAATTAAAACAAAGAAACAACTGGTTTTAAAACTTAAGTGTAAATTTTAAAAATGTATTAATTATCATTCCCTCTTTTGGAGAGAAGCCATTTGGTCTTTAATAAAGACATAAATAAATAATTTCTTGCTTCCAAGGAACATACATTTCCTGACTAGCATAAAAAAAGAATAAATTAGATGTGTTAGAGAAAAAACCTGAATTGTAGTATTTTCATTATTTCCACAAATGGGACATTTGAAAATAGTAACTATATCACTGCCTGATATCTAATTTATATGAAAATTCACTGGCTTTATTTTATACCCAACATGATAGGAAATACCAAAGATTTTTTAGGAAAAAAAAAGAGTTAACACTTCTGCTTTTAAATTAAAAAAAAAATTAAATAATGAGTTTCTAGTAAACATAATGAGTTTCTAGTAAATAATGAGTTTCTAGTAAAGGCACTTATAACAACCTTATTCTTAGCTTGTGGATTTAGGAAAAATAACAATAATTTTTTAAAGCCACCACAGACAATATGATTGAACAGAATAAAAAGCTGAGACTTCTATGATAGAGGCAAATGATAATATGAGAAGAGACTGAAAAAATTAGTCTTTTCATTATATGTGGATCCTGAGAAATTTGTTAGGAAAACTACTAGGTATTTTACTTCTCCTACAATCATCAAGTCTTACTGAAGTCTAGTGACCTTAAACACAACAGTCTTCAAGGGGAAACTTTCAAGGAACAACCTCAGTCCTGAGGAAAAAGGCTTTACTAGAACTTTTCTTTTTGAAGCAAGCAGAAATTTGGTAATTTTCATGAAAAAGTTCACAATATTTTAAATGTCTTTTACAATTATGTTTAAATCTATTCTTTCTAATACATTCAATACCTTTATTAAGATGTCTATTAATTGATTCAATGTTATCAAATTATCCATTATGCCTAAGATGTTTTGCTGGCTAAGACCATTCCTCATGTAGAAGAATATTACTTTTTCTCTCTATAAACGTAAAGTATAGTAAATCTCTATCAGAGACTTGAAATTGAACTGCTTTTTTTCCCACACCAAAAGATTCTGTTAACCTTTCTTGGAATTTCTCTTTTCAATCACTTCTTTTTTTCCCTCACTATTCTTCACAAGCCCATTGTAAAATATAAATCCTATTTCAAAAACAATACCCTTTACTTCAGATAACCTCAAAATACAAAAATTTAGAAGGGATCTTAGAGATATATACAGTACACTTGGTCAGAAAAGTACTCATTTGAACCTATACAAGAATCAGCATATTTCATTCTAAAAATTCTTCTAATCCCTAAAGAAGCAATGACTTGAATTACACATCTACTAGTTATAAGCTGTGTGACTTTGGGCAAGTTGCTTAATTTTTCTGTCCTTCATTTTCCAAATCTGTAATATGAAGATAATGCCTTCTAACTATCTAGGTTTACTATAAAATGTTTGTTACAAGAGATGCCATTCTGTCAAAGTATACACAGACTGAAAGTTTAAAAATGAAACATTTTTATTTTCTTAAGTTCATTTGCTAAGTCAAGAAATGTTTACATAAATTTTGGGGGGAAAAGTTTTTGGTCTTTTAAGAAATATGTTGCACTGTATGTTAACTAAATCTTCCAAATTAAGAAAAACAAACTTTATTATTGTGAGACATCTTTCTAAGTGTGTCTCACACACTATCTTTAGGTTCTAAAGAATATCCCAAAGGCATCAACTTTCTCTAATTGTTTACAGCCTTCACTGTGAATAACAATCATCATACTTTGTTTATGAATGATGGTCTCTCAACCCAAAAAACTTTATAGGCGACTTTAGATATTACTATGTACACTTTCAGGGACATATTTTATCAATTTTTTCCTAGACCACCTAGATATCTATAATTTTGTGTATTTGCATTTTTTGGTGATTATTTTCTCTTGACTCACATACTCTCACTTCTTGTTTCTTATCGATACCTGACTTAGTAACTAATTGCCTCAGTCCTCACCATTCTGCTGCTTCTACTCTACTGCAAAGAAGGAAAACAGATTAAAAACACTTTGATTTATGAGCAGGATGTTAATAGTGTCTATTGACTTTTATTGCTTACTGTCAATTCTTATCTGGATTAGAGTGCAAATTCAGTATAATCTTATGGATAATAAATATCAGCTTCAAAACTAGTCTCAAAACATTCCTAAGATTTTTTTCTTAAGCCTTTTCTAATTGACATATTTATTTAATAGACTTCATATTTCCTTCCATTAACTTTAAAAATTTGAAGTCAATCTTATATAAGTGCGTCACATAGAAATAATATGCTATGAATTACAGGTTATATATATTACTTAGAATTTCAGAACAATTTACTCTAGAGAAGTATCTAAGCATAGCTAATATATTCTGGGAACCTAAGAATGTGATTTATACATTCACCAAGAGACATAAAATTATATCCCTAATGAAACATCAGGATGGATGCAAACACAGTATCTGAAGGGATAAAAAACTTTTTAAATATTTTATTGTTTACGCTATTAAAATTGTCCCAATTTCCTCCCCTTTAACCCTCCACCACACAGCCCACCCCCATTCCTATAGTCAATCCCCACACTGTTGTCCATGTCCATTGGTCATTCATATATGTTCTTTGACTAGTCCCTTCACCTTCTTTCAATCAGTCCCCACCTCCCCTCTGGTTCTATTTTGCTCATTAGTTTATTCTGTTCATTAGATTCCACTTATAGGTGAGATCATATGGTATTTATCTTTCACTAACTGGCTTACTTCACTTAACATAATATTCTCCAGTTCCATCCATGCTGCCACAAAAGGTTAGAAAGAATTCTTTCTTTTTTACTGCTTTGTAGTATTCCACTGTGTAAATGTACCACAGTTTTTTGATCTACTCATCTACTAATGGGCACTTAGGCTGTTTGCAAATCTTGGCTATTGTAAATAGTGTGGCTATAAACATGGGGGTACATAAATTCTTTTGAATTGGTGTTTCTGGATTCTTGGGGTATATTCCCAGCAATGAAATTGCTGGGTCAAAAGATAGTTCCATTTTTGATGTTTTTGAGAAAATTCCATACTGTTTTCCACAGTGGCTGCACCAGTCTGCATTCCTACCATCAGTGCACTAGGGTTCTCTTTTATCCACATCCTCACCAGCACTTGTTTGTTGATTTGTTTATGATGGCCATTTTGACTGGTGTGAAGTGGTATCTCATTGTGGTTTTAATTTGCATCTCACTGATGGCTAGTGATGCTGAGTACTTTTTTATATCTCTATGAGTCATCTGTATGGAAGCATATACTGTGTTCACAGATTGGAAGAATTACCGTCATTAAAATGTTCATACTACCCAAAGCAATCCACGAACTCAATGCAATTGCTACTAAAATACCAATGGCATATTTCACAGATCTAGAACAAATATTCCAAAAATTTATATGGAACCAAAAAAAGACCCCAAATAGCCTCAGTAATCTTGAGAAAGAAGAACAAAAGGAGGGATCACAACACCTGATACCAAACTGTACTACAAGGCCACTGTAATCAAAACAGTCTGGTACTGGCATAAGAACAGACACATAGATCAATGGAACAGAACAGAGAGCCCAGAAATAAATCCATGTCTCTGTGGTCAATTAATATTTGACAGAGAAAGCAAGCACACACAATAGGCTAAAGATAGTTTATAAGTAAATGGTGTTGGGAGAACTAGATTGGTACATGACAAAAATGAAACTAGACCACCAGTTTACACCATAAACTAGAATAAACTCAAAATGGATACAAATTTCAATGTAAGTCATGACACTATAAAAGTCCTACAGGAAAACATAGGCAACAAAGTTTCAAATACCTCACAAAGCAATATTTTTGCTGATATATCTCCTAGTGCAAGGGAAATAAAGGAAAAAACAAATGGGACTACCTCAAATTAAAAAGGTCCTGAAAAGCTAAAGAAACCATCATCAAAATAAAAATGGAACTGAGTACATGGGAAAACATATTTGCCAACAATACATCAGACAAGGGTTCGATCTCCAAAATACAGACAGAACTTATACAAATCAACACCAGAAAGACAAACAGTCCAAACTGCAAGATAGGCAAATGACCTGAACAGACACTTCTCCAAAAAACACATATTTTTAAAAAGAATTATATATTGTGCAAATATAGAATACTATATATATAATACTGAGATCTGAGAAATAAGCTTTTAATTATATCTATATAATAAATAAGGCAATGTTAACTGGTTAAAATTTTGTAACTTAAAAAGTCATAAATAGAAATAATATTTTTAAACCTGAAAAATGCTATATATGTACAATAATATATAATATATAATACATAATGTAATTATATATTTTTATTTTATATATATATACACACACACACACAATTTTAGCAGACATCCTGGCATATAGTAGACATGTCCTTTTATTTTGTTTTCTGCATAATCTCTACATTAATCAAGAGTAACAGCAACACTAAGGAAATAATATAAAAAATCACAGATAAAAAAGAGACATTCAGAGATTTTAGAAAGACACTGAAGAAGAGGAGTTTAAAAACAATTTCTTGGTTCATATACAGACGAGAACACAAAATTTGATAAGTGAGGATAGAGTACTGGGGAGACATTTGCCAATTTAAAAGGCATTGGAAGTAAGAACAAAGAGAGGGAGGAAAGGCGAACTGAGTGCCTGCTAACACAGATGGGAGATTAGACAACCATTCTTCACACATGAGTTTATTCTTTAGTAATTTTTGTAATTAAATATTATTTAGAATAGCTTTGAAAATCAATTTATACATGAAAACATAATTGGACAGACTGGATGGCTGACTACAAATGGTCCTAACATACGATGGTTTTGACTTATAATTTTTTGACTCTTCAATGGTGCAAAACCAAATATGTTCAATAGAAACCATACTTCGAAGACTTCCAGCCAAGATGGAGGCATAGGTAGACACACTGTGCCTCCTCACACAACCAAAAGAAGGACAACAACAATTTAAAAACAAAAAACAACCAGAACTGGCAGAAAATCGAACTGTATGGAAGTCCGACAACCAAGGAGTTAAAGAAGACACATTCATCCAGACCGGTAGGAGGGGCAGAGAGGGCTCGCAGTAAGGCAGCAGCTGGCACACCAGGCAGCCCCACATTCACGTGCAGATAAACCAGGTGAAACAAAGGGGGAGCAAGAACCCTGAGCCTCACAGGAAAGTTCATTGCAGAGACCCACATGGTCCTATAAAGTACACAAACTCTCCCTGCATGGGAATCAGCACCAGAAAGGCCCAATTTCCTTGTGGGTAGAGAGGGAAGTGACTGAAATCCAGCCAAGAGCAGAGCAAGCACCATTGTTTCCTCTCAGACCCCTCCCCACATACAACATCACAACAAAGTGATGCAGGTTACCATGCCTGGTGAACACCTAAGGCTCGACCCCTCACTAAGTAACAGGCCCATCAAGACAAAAAAAATGGCCCAAAATAAAGAACAGATCAGAGCTCCAGAAAAAATACAACTAAGCAACGAAGAGGTACCCAACCTATCAGATGCACAGTTCAAAACACTGGTAATCAGGATGCTCACAGAATTGGTTGAAAATGGTCACAAATTAGATGAAAAAATGAAGGCTATGAAAAATGAAATAAAGGAAAACGCAGAGGGAACCAACAGCGACAGGAAAGAAACAAGGACGCAAATCAACGGTGTGGACTGGAAGGAAGAAAGAAACATTCAATCAGAAAAGAATGAAGAAATAAGAATTCAAAAAACTGAGGAGAGGTTTAGGAGCCTCCAAGACATCTTTAAACATTCCAACATCCAAATTATAGGTGTGCCAGAAGGAGAAGAGGAAGAGCAACAAGTGGAAAACTTATTTGAACAAATAATAAAGGAGAACTTCCCCAATCTGGCAAAAGAAATAGACTTCCAGAAAGTCCAGGAAGCTCAGAGAGTCCCAAAGAAGTTGGACCCCAGGAGGAACACACCAAGGCACATCATCATTACATTATCCAAGATGAAAGAGAAGGAGAGAATCTTAGAAGCAGCAAGAGGAAAGAAGACAGTTACCTACAAAAGAGTTCCCATAAGATTGTCAGCTGATTTCTCAAAAGAAGCCTTACAGGCAAGAAGGGGCTGGAAAGAAGTATTCCAAGTCATGAAAGGCAAGGACCTACATCCAAAATGACTCTATCCAGCTAAGTTTTCATTTAGTATGGAAGTGCAGATAAAGTGCTTCTCAGATAAGGTCAAGATAAAGGAGTTCATCATCACCAAGCCCTTATTATATGAAATGTTAAAGGGACTTATCTAAGAAAAAGAAAATAAAAAATATGTATAGTAAAATGACAGCAAACTCACAATTATTAACAAGCATACCTAAAACAAAAACAAAAACAATCTAAGCAAACAACTAGAACGGCAACAGAACCACAGAAATGGAGATCACATGGAGGGTTATCAGTGGGGGAGTGGGAGGAGGAGAGAGGGGGAAAAGGTACAGAGAATCAGTAGCACAGATGGTAGGCAGAAAATAGACAGGGGGAGGGTAAGAACAGTATGGGAAATGTAGAAGCTAAAGAACTTATGACACATGGATATGAACTAAAGGGGGGGAATGTGGGTGGGAGAGGGTGTGCAGGGTGGAGGGGAGTGAAGGGGGGGAAATGGGAAAACTGTAATAACATAATCAATAAAATATTTTTTAAAAATTAAAAAAATAAAAAAAGAAACCGTACTTTGAATTTTGAATTTTGACCTTTTTCTGGGCTAGTGATATGTGGTATGAAACAGTCACATGATGGGCAGCACCAGAGAATCCCAGCTTGTGGTGATCATGTGATCATGAGGGTAAACAACCAATATTCTACATTGTATTGTGTTGCCAGCAATTTTTGGTATTTTGTGTTTTTGCATCCCATCATGTCTACAAAATACCAATCTGCATCTCTTGCTTTTAGTGCAAAGAAGACTAGAAAGGCAATTACTCTTGAGATGAAACTCAAGGTAACTGTCCAGGATAAGGCAACAAGCCATAATTACCTAAATTACATGAAATATTCAATATTTTATTATAAAACAGGTTTTATGTTGATGATTTTGCCCAACTATAGGATAAATATATTGCCCTGAGCATGTTTAAGGTAGGCTAGGTGAAACTATGATGTTTGGTAGGTCAGGTATATTAAGTGCATTTTCAAATGGGGATATTTTCAACTTACAATGGATTTATCATGATGTAAGCCCATAATAAGTTGAGGAGCATCTGTAGTTGGCTGATAGATTTATATAGTGAAAATTCAGGAGGATTTTCAATTAAATAGTAAATAATTATACTCTGTGCATAAAATGAAGAGATTTTTCTCATCTTTAACTTTGCAATAAACAAATAAAAGTAGTTATAAAGCCATCAGAATCATGATAATTTTTTAACTTCACTAAACCTGGATATTAAGAAAAGGATATTATTCTCGGCATTGTAATATTAATTCAGCCACAAAATTTCTAGTTGGAACAAGTCTCCACCTACTTTAAGTAAGTAATACAATTCAATCTTGAGAGTAAGAATTTTATGAAAGGTCTGCATCTCTTTGGTAAATCTGAAATTCTTGGAAACTATGCATTAGGCATTGATAAGACATTTCAGTCAGAACCAAAACTTTCAACATGGGTCAGAAGTCCAAGCATGACACAGGATCTAAGCAGCTAATGCAGTTTAGCTTAAGTCAGGTGACAGGATCCTAGTAGACCATCAGGAAAAAAAATGAAGAACTCTAAAGGAAAAGGTTTGACACATGAAGAAAAAAGTGAGAAGATACTGTTTATATACCTATGCTAAGAAAACCAGGTAACCTGAGATACTACATTTAACTTACTGAAACTATGAACACTTTGTACTCTGATAATCTCTTACTTGAAGAGTTGAATAACTGACTGTTAGTGAGATACACTGCAGCAGGCAAAGAGAGAGACAGAGAGAGAGCGACAGAGAGAGATGCTAACAGTGGGAAAAGAATTAGAAATTCCTTCCTGGGTGGTCCTCTAGGTTATGCTATAGCAAACTACCCATGGAAATTCAGAGAAAATGTAGCTAAAGAGGCAGTCAACTTAAAATATGACCATACAGTGGCACAGATTAAAAGCCAAATATTTGTTAACAGCAATACAAACTTATTTTTTCAAAAAAGAGGAGATACAACAGTATTTCTTGAGGCATGAGGTGGTAATATATGAGAGAAAGTATGACTAATTAAATAGATAACTTGAAGAGCAGTCAACCAGAAATCAATGCTGTCCCAAAACAATTAGAATATTTCCACAGTACAGTCATAAGAAAAGAAAGTTATAAGTACAAAAGCATTAAAGTAATCAGTTTTTAGTGACAATGTTCTGTATTTTGAACCACTCAGTACATGGACATGTGCAAGTGTTTGTTTTCCAAAAAAGTAGGTGTGTTTTCAGTTTATTTATGCTAAATGTGTGCTACTTCTTTTACCTGACAGTAGGACCTGAAAAAACAGGCCAAGAATTTTTCTCCCATGTGGTATTTGTGAACTCCTGTATCCCATTCAGGTAAACACAGAGTGTGTTCTGGTTTGCTGCGACTTAGTACAAAGTCTGAACATTTAGTTAGCTAGAAGACTGTTTCCATTCTGTGATTCATGAGGTCCCCATGGTATCTCTGCTTCCTTTATTTTGTGCAATCACAAATTCTATTAGTTTGTCCTATTTTGATAACACTTATAATTGAAGTTCTGCACAGGAAACTTTATTACTACTTTAAAACATACACATAAACCATTACTGAGGTGGCATAAGTGACATCTTACAGAAGTGGTGATTAGGTTCAACAGTGCCTTGCATGAGCTCCTTCTACCAGGAGAATAATTGCCAAATTAAAAAGCATTAGAAGTAAGAGGGGGAGCAGGGTGATAAGGGGGATATAGACAATTCAGCGCATGCTGATCCAAATGAGTGGTTTAAGCAATTGCTCTTCACACATATAAATTTGTTACTAATTTACATAATTAAAGATTCTTAGCATAACCCTGAAAAATTGGTTCTGATATGAAAACAGTGTAACAAAATGAATAACTTACTAGTTACTCGGTAGATTAATATCATGAAAATCAAATATAATTTTTAAAATGAAATGGTAATTATATTCTATGCATAAAATGAAGAGATTCTCCTATATTTGACTTAAAATGAATAAAAAATGAAAGCATCTATATAGCCATCAGAAATCATGATGGTCTGGGAACTTCAAAGGATATTATTACTGACAGCATTATAAGAGCAATTCATTCATTTATGCAGAGATGCTGACTGTAGTTCCCAGGGAGGAGCTTGGTGGTCCCACTGTTCCAGGTGTGCTGCCTCTATAAAGGCTCAATACAAAACAAAGCCTGAACACTATTTTCTCTTTTTGTCTTCTTATAAAAATGAAAATCCCCTTCAGAGTTCTTTCAGTTAGTGAAAACAGGTACTAAGGTAGGTCTTTTATAAAACTGAAGTGGCATTAAGACAAACTTTTGAAAAGCAGGGAATGCTTACTCGTATTTGTATTTTCATTATTTAACATATTCTTAATTTTCATGTAGAACCAGTGAAGGAGAGTTAACTGGGGCCTGCGCCAGTCAACACCTAACAAGAGGAAGAGAGTAGAGTTAGATGAAATCATTTAGAATAGCGGGTATGCCTGGCTGAAGTACTCAGCAAGAATCAGGGAAAGAATGCAAGGGCAAAGGTCTCAGATAGGAATAACAGAGGTCAAAGAAACAAGAGACAGAAGATTTAAGAAAGAACTTACATATTTTGTCTATTGTCAGTCTTACTATATTATTTCCCAAATGATATAACATGCAGCTCCATTATATCCAAATGATATAAAATGATCTCCCAAATGTCTACCCCTCTCAGCCATGATCCAGAATACCATGAAGGTAAGGTCACTGAAGTCTGTCCATCTGTAGAATCTCAATGGACCCTATGTCTGGGCTCCAGTCCCCTACTAGCTGCAGTATCTTTGCAGTATGAGTGTAGTTCCTCTGGCACAGGACTCAGGCAAGAAACACTGCCATATCAGATTGAAATCATAACAAGCATTTTTTCTGACCTCAAAGATACAGAACTAGAACTCAGTAACAGAAGGACAACTGGAAAATTCACAAATTGTGGAAATACAACAATACTCTTTCAAATAACAAATGGGTCAAAGATGAAATCAAAAGGGGAGACAGGAAGTATATTGAGACAAAAACAAAATTGCAACATAACAAAACTTCTGGGATGCAGCAAAAGTAGATCTATGAGGAAAACTCATAGCAACAAATACCTATATTAGGAAAAAGGGTCTCAAATTAACAGCTTAACTTTACAGCATAAGAAATAAGAGAAGAACAAACTAAATGAAACTATAGCAGAAGGAAGGAAATACTAAAGATTAGGACAAAAATAAATAAAATAGAGACTAAGAAAAACAACAGAAAAAATCAATAAAACTAAGATTATTTTCTAGAGGTAAACAAATAGACAAAACAACCAATGAAATTGTAAAAGTAGAATACAAAGCTTATTAAGAGGCTACTAGGAACAGTAACATAAAAACAAATGGAATAACCTAGATACAATGAATGAATTACTAGAAATGTACAATCTTTCAATGCAGAATAATGGAGAAATAGAAAATCTGAACAGACCATTATGACTAAGAAGTTGAAGTAGTAATCAAAAACTTTCCAAAACAAAGAAAAGCCTAGCATCAGACAATTTCACTAGTGAATTCTACCAAACATTTAAAGAAGAATTAATGGCATACTTTCTTAAATTCTTCCAAAACTACCAAGAGAAGAGGAGGAAATATTACCAAACTCAATTTACAAGGCCAGCATTACAATGATACCAAATTCAGATAAGAAAACTACAAGAAAAGAAAATTACAGGCCAATATATCTGATGAATAACAGATTCAAAGATTCTCAACAAAATACTAACAAACCAAATTCAATGGCAAACTAAAAAAATCAGACACTGTGATCAATCTGAATTTATTCTTGGGAAGCATGGATAGTTCAATATATGCTACTCAAAAGGTGTGATATACTGCATATGATAATCATAACAGATGAAGAAAAAAAGCATTTCATAAGATTCAAGAATCTTTAATGATAAACGCTCTCAACAAATTATATATAGAAGTAATATACCACAATATAATAAAAGCCATCTACGACAAACCAATAGCTAATACAATACTTAAGAGTAAAAGAGTGAAAGCTTTCCCTTTTTCTCTAAGATCAAGAACATAGTAAGGGTGTGCTCTTTTTCACCACTTGCTATTCAACATACTACTGGCAGTCCTGCCCCCCACAAAATTAGGCAAGAAAAATAAAAAGTATCCAAATTGGACAGGAGGATGTAAAATTGTCTGTTTGAAGATGAGTTTATGTTATGTATAGAAAACCTAATGACTCCTCCAAAAACCTGCTAGAACTAAAAATAAATTCAGTAAAGTTGATGAATACAAAGTCAACATACAAAATCAGCTACATTTTTTTTTACAATAGGAATGAACTCTCTGAAAGAGAAATAAAGAAAACAATCACATGTAAAGTAACATAAAAAAAAACACTTAGGAATAATTTAACCAAGGAAGTGAAATATCAATACATTGAAAACTACTGTACATAAGACGTTAATGAAAAAAATTGAAGATAAATGGAAAAACATCCTGTGTCCACAGACTGGAAGAATTAACATTGTTAAAATGTCTTTACTACACAAAACCATCTATAGAGTCAATGTAATTAACCCCTACTAACATTCCAATGGCATTTTTCACAGAAATAGAACAGTCTTTAAAATCACAGAATTCATATGGAATGCTAGAATTTATATGGAATCACAAAAGATCCTGATAGCCAAAGTAAACTTGAGAAAGACAGAGCTGGGAAACATCACACTTCTTTGTTTCAAACTATACTGCAAAGTTACAGCAGTCAAAACAGTATAGTATTGGCATAAAAACAGACACACAGACCAGTGAAACAGAATCGAACCCCCAAGTAATATACCCATGTATATATATGGTCAACTAATATCTCACAATGGTGACAAGAATACTCAATGGGGGAAAGACAATCTCATTAAATGGTGTGGGAAAAGTGAATATTTGCATGCAACAGAATGAAACTGAACCCTCATCGTACACCACTCAGAAAAATTAGCTCAAAATGGCTTAAAGACTTCAATGTAAAACCTAAAACTGTAAAATTCCTAGAAGAAAACAGGCAAAAAGCTCCTTGACATTGGTCTTGGCAATGATTTTTTTGGCTATGACACTAAAAGCACAAGTAACAAAAGCAAAAATAAACAACTGAAACTTTATCAAATTAAAAGGCTATTGCAAACAAATAATAAATGACAATCAATAAAATGGAAGTTCAACCTATGAAACGGGAGAAAATATTAGTAAGCTATATATCTGATAAGAGGTTAATATCCAAAATCTATGGGGATCTCATATAACACTATAGGAAAATAATGATAATTATTATTATTTTTAAAATTACAAAGGATGGAAGTCGGGAAGCCTCAATTCTGGTTTCATTCCCACCACTTAACAAGCTTGTAACTTTGGGCCAATTATCGTTCTTCATTTGGACATTCAAATTAGGAATAATAATATCCACTCTGTTTTCCTCACTGAGATTTAATAATAATCAAATAAAACACATACATAAAAGTGTTGCCACGTAAAAAATGGTACAGGATCTGAATAGACATTTTTCCTAAGAATACATACAAATGGCCAACAGGTACATGAAAAGATGCTCAACATCACAAATCATCAGAGAAATGCAAATCGAAAGCACAAAGAGATATCACCCTACACCTGTTAGAATGGCTATTATCAAATAGATAATGAGAAAGCAAGTGTTAGGGAGGATGTGGAGAAGAGGGAATCTTTGTGTGCTGTTAGTAGTAACATAAATTGGTACAGCCACTATGAAAAACAGTATAGCAGCTCTTCAAAATACTAAAAATGGAACTACCATTTACTTTCAGTCCCCTTATTTTCTAAACAAAATTCTGCTGTTGTTTCAAATCACTGTTCCCCTATGGTAAAACAAAATCTGGCTGTTTTCAGATATATTATGACTTTAGTATTCAGTAATTTGAACATGCATTTCTTTGGGTTTACCCTGTTTAGAGTGTGCTCAGATTCTTGAATCTGTAGACTTACGTATTTCTGTAAGCTTCAGAAGTTTTCAGTTATCATGGTAATGATAGAGAAAGCCCATTTGCAATACCAACAAAGAACATTACACTCAGGAACAAATCTAACAAGAAATATATAAAGCCTATAGAATAAAAACGTTAAAACACTCCTGAAAGACACAAGTAGTCTTGAAAAAGTATAAAGACATCCCCTATTCTTAAATTGATTCAACATTCTAAACATGTAGTTCTCGCTAAATTTATAAATTCATGCAATATCAAAAAAATATCAATAAGCTATTTTATGGATATACAAAATTTAATATTAACATTCACATGGAAAAATAAACATACAAGAACACACTGAGAAAAATTACAAAGTGATATTAGCTGTAACAATCTTTAAAATATTACCATAAAACCTGTATAATTAAAAATGCCATATTAGCACATGTAAAGACAAATTAACCAATGGTGTAGAATACAAAATCAGAAATATACCCTAGTGCATATGCTACTTCAGTATACGATAAAGGAGGTATCTCAAATCATTAGGGAAAGAATAGACTTTTTAATAAAGGGTGATGGTATAACTGGGCAGTCGTTTGAGAAAAGACTATATCCACAGCTTACACAATAACAAGAATAATCTACAGGTAGATTAGGGATCTAAATGCCAAAAATAAAACCCACAGAAATATTAGGAGGCAAGACTGAATGATCCTCTGGAATTTGGTATAAGGAAGAGTCTAACTGTGGTTCAAACTCCAAAGGCAATAAGTGATTAATGCATTTGACTATGTTAAAAATCAAAAAACAAGTCAAAAGATAACTAAAACACTACAAGAATATACTATTAACATATACCACAAACAAAGGACTAATATTCCTAATATATACTGAACATAAGATCAGAAACCTGATTTTAAAAGTGGGGAAAGAACATGACAGAGTTCCTATCACTGGTACAACATGACTAATAAAAATAATGATATTACTGCAAAGGATCCTAAAAATGAAATTTAAGTATACATTAGTGTGTATCATAGATACACACACATGCACATGCATGTGTATGTACCTATACATGTGTATACACACATATACACACATAATAAAAATTGAATAAATTAATGGTGATAAAGGATAGTTACTCCTTTCAGGATAATTGGAATTAAAAAATAGAAAAGGAAAAAAGGAAATAGAAAACCACTATTAGGCAAATACACAAGAATAATTGTCTCTAACAAAATATACCAATTAATGTTAAAATTTATGGGCAAAAAATTTCAGAGAACAATATTTGCATATCTTGTAAGGTGCTTACTAACAACAAAATTTAAAAAGTAACTTTATTATAATGAAAAAAATTCAGCATATACCACCTTAACCAAGTTATCAAGGTTAATATCACAAATAAGACATATATTAACAATATAAACCTCTTCACACAATACACTTAGAAAGATCCGTAACTTCTGTGGTATTCTTCCCCTAAAAGCAGAGCCACATTCTATTCATAAGAAAACATCAGGCCAATTGCAAAAGAAGAGCATTCTATAATATAACTGCCTGGTACTTTTCAAAAGTGTCAAAGTCATGAAAGACAGGAAAAGACTGAGAAATTGTAATAGATCAGAGAAGACTACAGAGATGACAAAGGCATAGTAACTAACTACAGTGTTTTATCCTGGACTGATTCCAGGAGCAGGAAAGGACATTAATGGGACAACTGATGAAATTCAAATATGGCTGATAATTTTACCAGTAGTATACCCATATTATTTCCTGGTTGTGATAATTGTACTACATTTATGCCAGATGTTAAGAGAGGAAGCTGAAGAGTATCTAGGAATTCTCTGTACTATTTGTGCAGTATTTTGATGTCTAAAATTCATAATAAAAACATTTTAAAAAGAGTTCTAGAAAAAGAATGCTTTTTTGTGATAGAATACAGATTATAAAACCTTTTACTGGGGGGTTAGAGAGTGAGTGAAAAAATTTACACAGGTGGCACAGGCAGCACCTGGGAACGTTTTGTAATGAAGAAAGTACCTACATCATGACTGTGCTGGTAATCATATGAACAGTAAGTTGTCAAAACTCACTGAACTATGCACTGAAACTGGTTAAATTTTGTTATATGTAAACTATACCTCAATAAGATGACAAAAAAGTTCTGAATGTAAATACAATCTTTAAAGAAAACAGGGTTGGGTTATGATCCCAATGTAAACAGAATGCAGAGGATAAGTATCAAATAACATTATATATACTCTTACCAGATTAATTAACTGAGTGTGTACCACATCTTCTACCAAAACTGCTGTTTCATGAAGAGGCCTCCTGGCATCACCTAAAGAAAACCTACAAAAAAATTAATCACACCAATATTAGGAGCTGTAAAACTAAGAAAAGATGAAAAATATTTATTATAATAATCTATTTAATAAAGTACAAATTGTTCTCTCAAATGACAGAGTGGAGGTATGATTTTTTTATGAGCAAAGAACTGCATTTCTCCTACACAAGCTGAAAGTTAAAAAAAATGCAGTGTTATCTATGAATTTATCTAGAATTTATTGGAGTGACACTGGTTAACAAAAGTATACAGGTTTCAGGTGCACAATTTTATAATACATCATCTGTACACTGTACTGTGTGTTCACTGCCCCAAATCTAACATCAGCTGTAAAAAGTTTATTTTTTAAAAATGGAAGGAAAAAGTTACTTTATTCACTGACATGAGGAAATTTTTTTCTCTGATATACATATGTACACATATATGTGTATATATGTGTGTTTTGTGTGTGTATACACACACATACAATTTTGGCACATAATTATTAGCATTACCAACTGCTCCAGTTTGCCTGGGACTAGAGGATTTTCCAAATAATTGTCTACCAAATAAATCACCTTAATTAATATTAAGAAGTCATGATTTACTTTATACAAGAAAAGGAAGCCAGAAAAGTTTCTTTTAAGAGAAGGAATAAATAAAAGTTGTACATTTATTTTCACACAATTACCCTTAGTATTTCAGTTCTTGGGTCCCAAAACAGAGAAACAAATAGTTCATGGGGAATTTATCCATTCATTTGTGGATAATTCTGTAAAGTTGAGGATGAAGTTTACAATGGTCAGTGGATGAGGAGAAGCTACCAGCTGAACCTCTCTGTAGTCATGTCCTCTACTTGAGAAGCAACAACACCCAGCTGAATAAGGTGCCAGAGATGTGAGCCCAGAAAAACAGATTCAGTTCAATGGCCATGATCCACTGAGAAGACTATAATAGGCAGCTAGAGAGTCCCAACTACATCCTGGGCATGAGCTCCAAAAGGGGGAGTCAGTTACAATGAACAGAAATTAGACTAGAATTTAGATAACCTGGTCCTAGTTCTCACTCTGCTGCTAAGTAGTACTGTAACCTTGGATAAAGAACTTTTCTGGGTACCTCAGTTCCTCAGAAATGAAAGGAGAGTATTGGATTAGATGACTTTTCAATCGCAAAGCTATAGTAATCAAAACAGGATGGTATTGGCATAAAAAAAAAGACACGTAAATCAATGAAACACTATAAAGAACCCAGAAATAAAGCCACACATATATGGTCAATTGATTTACAACAAAAAAAGACAAGAATATACAATGAAAAAATGACAGTCTCCTTGATAAATGATGTTGAGGAAACTGGACAACCTTATGCAAAAAAATGAAACCAGACTACTATCACACACCATAAACAAAAATTAATTCAAAATGGATTAAAGACCTGAATGTAAGACCTGAAACCATAAACTCCTAGAAGAAAACATGGGCATAAAACCTCCTTGACACTGGTCTTGGCAATGACTGTTTTGGTTCTGACACCAAGAGCAAAGGCAAAAATAAAGTGGGACTGCATCAACAAAAAGGCTTCTGCAGAGCAAAGGAAAACATCTGTAAAATGAAAAGGCAACCTACTGAGTGAGAGAAAATATTTGCAAATCATATATCTGATAAGGGATTAACATGCAATATAAATAAACTCATACAACTCAATAGCAAAAACAAACAACCAAGCAAACAACCCAGTTAAAAATGGGCAGAGGCTCTGAAAATGGACATGTCTCCAAAGAAGACATACAGATGGCCAACAGGTACATGAAAAGATGCTCAACATCACTAATCATAAGGGAAATGGAAGTCAAAAACAAAATGAGATTATCACCTCACACCTGTTAGAAGGAATATTATAAAAAAGACAAGAAATAAATGCTGGTGAGGATGTGGAGGAAAGGTAACCCGTAACCCTTGTGGATAGTTGGTTGAGATGTAAATTGGTGCAGCCACTTTGGAAAAGAATAAGGAGGTTCCTCAAAAAATTAAAAATAGTACCACTACATGATCCAGCAATCCTACTTCTGGGTATTTATATGAACAAAATTAAAACACCTTCAAAAATATGTACGTACTGCTAAGTTCACTGCAGTATTATTTACAATAGCTAAGATATGAAAACAACCTAAGTGTCCACCTATGACTAAATGGATAAAGATGTTACTTATTTACAACACATACACACAATGAAATACTATTCTGCCATTAAAAAATGAAATCTTGTAATTGCAACAAAATGTTTAGACCTTGAAGGTATTACGCTAAGCGAAATAAGTCAGAAAGAGAAAGACAAACACTGTGTGATCTCATGTTTGGAAACAAAAAACAAAGTTTATAGATACGGAGAACATCTCTGTGTTCAGGTGTGTGTGTATATATAAAATGGATGAAGGGACTCAAAAGGTACAAACTTCCAGCTACAGAATAAACAAGTCATGAGGATGTAAAATACAGCATGTTGACTATTTTTAATAATAGTGTATTCTTATTTGAAACTCACTGAGAGTAGATCTCAAAAGTCCTTATCACAAGAAAAAAAATTTTGTAACTATATGTGGTGAAAAATAACTAGATTTGATATGGTGATCATTTCTCCAAGTACATAAATATTGAACATTATTTTGTACATATGAAACTAATAATATTGTATGTCAATTTTACTTCAATTTGAACAAAAAAGGTGACTTTTTACATATCTGATTTTGGCCTATGAAAGCAGCTATAATTCTTAAATCCTAAAAATTTGTGTTTTTAATAAGAAAATTGTATTTTAAGAAAATCATTTTTATAAGAAAATTCTTATAAGAAAATTAAATTTTATTAAATTGAGTAATTGAATAACAATCATGAAATTAAAAAGAAACACAGATTTTTAATGCATAACAGAATGACAAAGTGAATAAAAACAAGTAAAGGAAGGGCAATAAGGTTACAATTAATTTTTGGACCTGTATGTGAAAACATTCCATTGCCATTAAAGAATTTTTCCAAAAAATCCTAAAAAGTGGTATTTGTACTTGTGGATATTTTCACAGGATTTTGTGTTATTCTTTTTCATTGTATGTAACAGAGTCCACTTTTGGGTTTAAAGTACCTCATCTGTGATACAGAACCTGCCAGGCCAGTCAAAAAGAACACAAGGCCCACCAGCATATCTGCTTGTGAAGCATTCAGGACAAATCATAAAAGACAAAGAGACATTTCTTTACTACCATGGTGTGCATCTTCTTGGATGCTGAGCTGCTTTCAGTAATTAAGCACTGGATAGAAAGTCTAATGTGGTTTAATTATTCTGGATGCTATGGGTTAAGTAATTGCTATGGTACTGGAAGTTACTTTTTTTTTTGTTACTTCTAATTTTTGGACACTTTTCAACCTCAGGTAATTGACATTTGGAATGGCGACCATGTGACTATTGCTTGGTGTAAGAAGACCCTGGGTGACTTTCTGTCCCCAAAAGAAAGTTTCCTTTTCCCCTTCAAACTACTTATTTGATTATACTTTCATAGGCTAGGTATCATTATAATACCTAGAAATTTCTGTTAACCAGAATTAGAGTGAATAGCAGACTAGAGCCCTCACTAAACTTTAGTCAGCTAACCTGGCACTAGACAGCTCATGCAAACACAGACATCATACTGTTTATGTCATTTTTAACCAGTATTTGTTGAGAATGACTTACCCACTGTCCAAACGGGGAAAAGGTGTGTAAGTTTGACTATGATCACTCATTTAAGGCAATCAGACAGTTATAAACACATGCAAATTATACTTACTCTTCAATTTTTATAACCTCTAACTTTCATATAGCTCTATGATTTCATCTTTTTTTCAAAGGAAGAAAGGAATTCAATTAACATTGGCTCCAAAAAGGCCAATGTGGTAAGTAAATTAAAATATCAATACCTAGGACAAAAGATTTTCTAGCAGTGATCACTTTTATCGTTGCTTGCTTGATTTTTCAACATCCATTCCCTCCACATCTTTACTATAGTAAATATTCACATATAATTTAAGTGAACTTTGGGAATCTTTTCAGAATTTTATAACATGCTATGAAATAAATATAAATATCTGAAAACAGAAGATTATAAAATTATCATTCATGTTATATAAAATTTATAATACCAATGCAAAAAATACAAATCTATGTTTGTTTAAAGTAAAATAAAAGTTAAGACAGGGTAAACTTAAAAAGCAAACCCTTTATAAAACCTATGGGTATTAATTACTCAATCATAAATTGCAACAATTGAGTACCTAGCATGTTTCAGGAACTGTTGTAGTTGCTGAGGATCATCAATGAACAAAAAATATATATACATAATATAATAAATTAATAAATGATTTCTATGTTTAAAAGATGATATAAAAGAAAACAGAGAACAGAATCAGGAGATGGGAAATGTGGTACAGGGCAAAGGAGGCAGTATGAAATATTAAAATAAACACTTATATTAATTTTTAATGTGTAAGAGAAATAGCTTTTAACAAATGGGAAGGAGAAATAAATAAATTAGATAATTTTTTAAAAACCAAAGACTTACGTAGGAAAGCTCACCTAGAATTATCACAGCACAAAGCATGAAATGTGCATCTGAGGAAGTTTGCAAAAATGATATATGTATATTAATTTATTCTAACAATTCATAGAGCAATTTTTCTCATGTATCTTATAGTCCTAACAAGCAAATATCCCCATATTCAAACTGAAATAAATAGCAGCATAAAGCAAATGATTCTAAGCAGTCCTTGTTAGAGGAACCGAAAAGATAATGGATGAGAGGTACACCAATTACTGAATGTTAGGTCAGGGAAGGGCCAAAGATTTAGTCCATTCATCTTATTTTAAAAGGAAGAAAAATGAAGGTCAGAGAAGTTAAACAACCATCTCAAGGTTACCAATCCAGTCAGAGGCAAAGGGTAGGCTTTTCATTTTGTCTAGAAATCATTTTCTACAATACCATGTTAAAGGACCAAAAAACTAACAAATTAGACAAATTAGTTTTAAATGCTCACTTACCAAAGGTCAAGATTAACAAAATAATATAAAGAAAGCCTGACCAAACTGGTTTGCATAACTAATTTTTAAGCCTGTGCAGTGCAAAAACTTTTTAGTTTGATATAGTTGCATTTGTTTATTTTTGCTTTTGTTGTCTTTGCCCTAGAAGATATATCATAAAACAATTGTTAAGAACAATGTCAAAAAATTTATTGTCTGTGTTTTTTCTAGAAGTTTTATGGTTTCAGATCTTACATTTAAGGCTCTAATTCATGAGTTTATTTATGTATATGATGTAAGAAAGTGGTATAGTTTCATATTTTTGCATGAATCTGTCCAGTTTTTCTAACAGCATTTATCATAGAGACTGTGTTTTCCCCACTGTATATTCTCCCCTTCTTTCAACATATTAATTGACCATATAGATGTGGCTTTACTTCTGGGCTTTCTATTCTGTTCTATTGACCTATGTATCTGTTTTTATGCCAGTGCCATGCTGTTTTGATTACTATAGCCTTGTAGTATAGTTTGATACCACGTAGCATGATACCTCTCAACTTTATTCTATATTCTCTATATTTTTAATAAAATTTTACTTTATTTTATTATTTCATTATACTTTTTCCATTACTATTTACCCCCCATACCCTCTTCTACCTCAGAGAGAAAGGAGGAGAGAGAGAGAGAGAGACAAAGAGAGAGATACGCTGATTTGTTGTTCCACTTATTTATGCATTCATTAGTTGATTGTTGTATGTGCCCTGACCAGGTGTTGAACCCCGTGCTCTAACCATCTGAGATACCCAGACAGGGCCTTCTTTCTCAATATTGACTCGACTATTCTGGGTCTTTTGTGATTCTATATAAATTTTTGGATTATTTGTTCTAGTTCTGTAAAAAATACAAGGAAGCCATCAACAAAACAAAAAGGAAACATACTAAATAAGGGAATATATTTGCAAATGATATATCCAATAAGGGATTAATATCCAAGTTATATAAAGAACTCAAACTGCTCAACATCAAAAAAACAACCAACCAATTAAAAGGTGGGCAGAAAATATGAAAAGACACTTCTCCAAAGAGGAATACAGATGGACAACAGACACACGAAAAAATGCTCAATATTACTAATAATCAAGGAAATGCAAATCAAAACCACAAGGAGCTATCACCTCACACCTGTAAAAGTAGCTATTATCAATAAATCAACAAACAACAGTGTTAGAAAAGATGTGACAAAAAGAGAATCTTCATGCCCTGTTTGCTGGGTTGTAAATTGGTACTGCCATTATGGAAAACAACATAGAGGTTCCTCAAAAAATTGAAAACAGAACTACAATATAACCCAGCAATTCCACTTCTGGGCATTTATTTACCTGAAGAAATACAAAACATTAATTCGAAGAGATATATGCATTCTTGTATTCACAGCAGCATTACTTAAAATAGCCAAGATATGGAAACAGCCTAAGTGTCCACTGAGACAAATATATAAATGAAATGTGGTACATATATACAGTGGAATATTATCCAACCATTAACAAAGAATAAAACCTTGCCATTTGTGAAAATATGGATGGACCTAGAAAGGATTATGCAAAGTGAAATAAGTCAGATATAGAAAAGACCAAAACTGTATTATTTCACTTATATGTGAAATCTAAAAAAATAAATGAGCAAACAAAACAAAAATTCACAGATACAGAGAACAAAATGAAGGTGAAAGATAGGAGGAGGCTGGAGGAAGGAATGAAAAAAGGTGAATGGGATTAAGAAGTACAAACTGCCAATTAAAACTGTCACAGAAATATAAAATATAGCAAAGGGATATAGTCAATAATATTATAGTAACTATTTATGGTGCTACATTATCAGGATGAGCATTTCATGTAAAGTATATAAATGTCTAATCACTATGTGGTACACCTACAACTACGAGGATTTAACTGTCTTATTGTTACTGAAATTTAAGTCAAAAATAACTTCTATAACATTGGATATAGACACACTATAATCACAAATTTCACCCAAATTTTCAAGCATATTTCATGGACTGGTAACCAAAGGTTCAATAAAGTTAAGAGATTTGCCCATGGCGATAGCAAAAGGAAGCTTCAGAATTACATGCTGTGAGAAAGTCACTTAAAGACAGAAGAATTTTGCAATTTACAGATATTCAGAAAATTAGTAAAGGAATAAATAAGACATACCGTACAGAAAAACCGATCTCCATACAAAATATTCTGTAGTTAAATGAAATTAGGAAATGCCTCATATTTTATTCTTTGCTAGATTTGCAATGCATGTTGACATATTAGACACTCAAAGAAGTTAAAGAAAGAAACTTTCTGTTTTCAATGTATTTACCGTGTATCTAATCATTTTTCTAAACTCACTTGGTCATAGAACTCTGAAAATCAATTTAGGCAATACTGACCTAAGGAAAGGGACTCTAATATGTGATAGGGTTAGGCTGCAGCTTAAGGTGTTACAACTTTAAAGTTCTTCACTTTTAAACAATCAGATGATGATGGTGGTAATAATAACAGTTTTCTTAAAACGTATTACTAATTGAACAACTGTTTATTGTGGGCCCCTGTGTCAGGCACTAAATTTTACGCTAGGTGCCTGAACCAGTATTGAAGCCAGTCAGTGGATCACCTAACAGTGGCAGCTCCTCACTTCTGAAAATCAGTAAGGAACAGAATCGCCTCTGAGTGCAACAGTCTCATCTGAGCAACCTCTCTGCTAGATGATGTCCACCTCCAGAACAATGCCAATCCCTAAACTCCATGCTTCCTGAAAACTACGTAAGATTAGCATTCCTCCCTGCTAAGACATCGTGCATGACCAGAATAAATCTTTCCTTTATGACAAGAAACAATAAATCTAGTTTTCTCTATTTCAGGTACTGAATGATGGTTTGTTTCATAATGTTTGAGAAAATCTGCTCTCACAACCCTGTCAACCTAACCACAACTTCTTTTTTCTCTTGTTGTTTTGAAAGATTTCAAATCAACAGAAAAAAATAATAGCAGTACAACAAATACTTATACATCCTTCAATAGAATCACCAATTGTTATCATTTTGGCACACTTGCTTTCTTTCAGAACTACACACACACACATTTATATACATACAAACACATTACACACATACATACGTACAAACTTGTACTTTATCTCTATTTTTCTTTGAAAAGCAAACATTTGAGTGCTTTACATGTGCCTGGCATACTTAGATAAATTGTCATTTAAACCTCTTAAAGACCCCATAATGCAGTATCACTATGTCTGTCTCTCCCCCTTTTTGAGAGATATTCCTTAACAGTAAGTAAAATTATGTTTCTTTGTTAACTTTCACACACTGGGCTTAGTTCTGTCATGTACAACTAGATGAAACAGAAAATCTCTTTTACCTGTGAAGGATCTCCAAAAATACGACAAAAGGTTGCTTAAATACTGTTCAGCTAAATAGTGTCTTTTTAAAACAGTTTTACTGAGATATCGCTTATATACCATTAAATCGCATGTTTACCACAATCCAGGTTTAGAACATTTCCATCATTCCAAACAATACCTCCTACCCATTTACGGTTAATGCACATCCCCAGCTCAAGGCAATGACTAATCTACTTGAAGAAATCATGAATCTTCTCAAGTCTTCAATGTTAAAGACTCCTTACTTCTCATCCTTTAAGTCTACTTAAATGGCATGTCCTTGGGAAGACCTTTTCCAGCTATTACCATTTCCAATCCTCACTTGAATCAGAGAAGCTCAGCATTTATTTGGTTTATAGATTAAGGACCTGCCCAATGTAACATTTGAGATAAAGGTTCCAAAATTTTCAAATAAAATGAATGAAAACCTCTAATCTAAGTGTTGAACAAATCACCAGCTCATAAGACCTACAGATAAGAGATATCCTTGAGACAACAGGTCAACACTTTGCGGGCTAGGAATTGTTGAACCAACTATCAGGCTATTTGTCTTTACTACAATTCTCCGTTTTGTCCATAAGAACATCTTGTTGAAAGCCTGTACTATACTGCCATAAAATTACCCTATCATAAAGGGAAATTATTTTACTCTGATAGGAAACAACTCACGCAATTTCCTAATAATTAAAAATGCCAGAATTTTTGTTGAGGTTGATGTGACATTCACTAGAGTGTATGGAAAGTGTAAAGACTAGAATCTCCCTTCCCCCGACACTTTTAAATAAAGCAAACTTATGCCAAAATTATAACTTAATTACATTTCCATAAATACCCTTCTAAAAAAACCACCTGGTAATAATTAATACCACTGTTGTAAATATATTCTCTCCTAGTGTACTTGTATTTCTAAGATCTCATTTTTTACCCCAAAACAATAGTTTCAGTCTCATATACTATAATACTGACTAAATGAACCTGTAAACTTAAAAATATGGAAAACAGTGCAAAGTTGTTATATTACCAATTAAGAAACTTGGAAATTAATTTTGCAAGTATTAATGACTGCCAGCAGGAAAACACATAATATATTCCAGTTGTTGTACATAATACATTCCATTTGCTCTTTCACAAAGGGCTTCAGTTTCCATCAGAAAGCGTACAAGACAACCATCTTTCTAGAATATGTAAACTAGACAACGATCAGTCACTTTTGTTCTAAGAAAATTAAGAAAAAGTTTATCTCAGTCTATATACAACTTTCTTGAAATCAAAATGGAATTTAGTATGCCCAGAAGAAATGCATTTTATGTCTGTTCTCCAGAACATGGATAAAAGAGTGATAACATGAGAACGATGTTAAGACTTAATTACGGTTGGCCAAAAAGTTTGTGTTTTTTTCCATAAGAAGGCTCTAGTAGTGCTTAGTTGTCTTTAACTTCATTTGAAATAATTTTGTTACATTGTACTGTGACAGCTGTCATATCAGCATGCATTTAAAAGAAACCAAAATTGGTGAATTTTTGTGGAGCCATTTTATTACTGAAGGTAGAATAAAATAAGCAACATTTTTGGCACATTATGCTTTATTATTTCAAGAAAGGTAAAAACGCAACTGAAACACCAAAAAAGGATTTGTGCAGCATATGGAGAAGGTGCTATGATTAATCAAATGTGTCAAAAGTGGTTTGTGAAATTTTGTGCTGGAGATTTTGCTGGACAATGCTCCATGGTCAGACCAGTTTAAGATGATAGTGATCAAATCAAGATACTAATTGAAAACAATCAATGTTATACCATGCAGCAGACAGTCAACATACTCAAAATATCCAAATCAATAAAGTTATTGGTGAAAATGAAAAATGTGTCTTTTATTTTACAGAAAAAACATACACACTTTTTGGTCAACACAATATATGTAACAATTCTACTAATAACATTGGATATAATGAATGATCTTTTGGTTTTACTCTATATTATATTCTACAACTTTAAATTTGGGGTATGTAGTAAGAATCTTTTATAGATGTTTATACACACTACCATGTAACTGGAATATTAATCTCTAAGTTACACTATGAAAGTTTAGTCTATATTTCTAGAAGCTTAAAAAATTAATGTGCAGTCTTTTAAATGTACTAAAAACATTCATAAAATATCTATGTACCTTCCAACTACCAGTCTGTATATTATTAAATATGTTCATAAGGACTAGCTCTATAGTAGCAAATACAAATATTAATAATAATTAACATCAATAATATAGTAATTAACAGGTTTAGTTCTATAGGCTTAGAACCATCACAAAACCTTACAACTTTCAAACTCCTTTGTTTGTTATATGAAAAGTCTTTGAAATCTGGCTTCTGTCTTTGGTTCTGGCCTCCTTTTTAGCTGTGTATCCTTTCTCCATGCCTTACATGTCAAACTACCTGTAGACAGCTGACCGTACAATGAGTTTCATATCTCTGGGTCTTTGTATATGATGTTCTCTCTGCCAAATATGTCTTTGTTTCTTCTTTCACTCAACTAATTCCTTCAAAATTTAGTTCGAGGGGTACCATACTTGGAAAATTTTCCCTAATCCCCAGTTTAATTTAGCTGTTCCTCTGTGGTATACTGCAACGATAGCCCTAATTCTTTAACACACATTCTATCAATGCCCATGTCAAGTAACTTCAAATGCCTTCACACTATAATTTTTAGCTTAATCATGTTATATACTTTGGCTAGTAAGATGTTAGCAGGTATCAGCAAATATAGGCTAAGAAGAATTTATGTTTCATCTTGTGCTCCTGCACTCCACCACCGCCATGAAAAGGTGTCCAAGCTAACCCACTGGAAGACAAAAGACACATGGAGCAGAGCTGAGTGAGTCACCCAGTTCTCCAACTGAGTCCTCCCAGATCAGCTGAATAGGTTGACAGTCAGCTGACACTCAGATGCTAGAACCCAGACAAGACTGGCAGAGCTGCCTAATCTACTATCCTAGACACATAAACATAAATTCTGAGGTTTTACTACTAAGGTTTATAACTTTTTGTTATACAGCATTATTTCAGCAACCCATCAATATCCACCCTCCTGGATGCTTCTATAGTCTTATCATAGAAGAAGGGAGAGAGGAAAGGTGGGATCAAAAGAAGAGCCTTACTGAAGAAAAAAACACTCTTTTGAAAAACATACAGGTGGTGAAGAAAAACAACTATTTAGATGGATTCACCTCCCACTGATTTCACTGGGATTTCAGATTCCAAGGAATTATCCTGTGGTGCTAAATTTAAAGGGGCGCACACACACTAAACACTGGCAGTGCAGATAAAAACCTTAAGGCATACAGGTGAGATATCTGTTAGAGGGGAAAAAAATACCTACAATTCATGTGATGTGTGTATGCAATGTTAGCAGGAAAGAACCAATAACTGTAGTACTTTGGTTGACAACAGTATGCAGTTATGCAAAAAATACCAGGGCAGAAAATAAAAGGATGTATTCTTAAAAATCTTAACATTCTCATAAGAGGCAATTCACAGAACCTCAAAGATGCAAAAGAGCCCTGCGTGGTGTGACTCAATTTGTTGGAGTGTCATCCCGTAACTGAAGGGCTGTGGGTTCAATTCCAACTTGGGGCACATACCTATGTTGTGGGTTCAATCCCTGGTTATACAGGAGGCAGCCAACAAATGTCTCTCTTTCACATTGACGTTTCTTTCTCTCCCTCTCTCTCTCTTTCTCTCTCTCTTAAAGCAATAAAAATATGTACTTGGATGAGGCTAAAAAAATTTTTTAAAGATGTGCAAGGAAAGGGGCCCCCATTTCTTTTTCTTTTGTAATCTCTTATGTATTTCCCATACCTAACTGCTTCTGCACCCTGTCTCTACCTAGAAGGCTTTGCTGTAGCCCTAAATCTGCTATATCCTTTCATATCCTGTTTAATACCATCATATCCTTTAAGGTCTTGATCAAATATTTCCCCTTCTATGAAATAATTTCTAAAACCTGTCACAAGAAGAACTAATTATACAACCCTTAGAAACATGTACATGCATATTTATAGCATAAGAATACCTCATTAGTAGTAATTGGGTGTGGGTATAGAACTGATCTTTTTCATCTTTAAGAAATGAAACAGCACAAAGTGGGAACCCGATAAATGCTTACTAAATGAAACAACAGTGTAAGGAAAAAAATATTCAAAATTTTATCATGGTTGGTATGCTTTTGTGGACAGGTAAAAATTTTTCAAAAACGTTATCAAAGTAATGATATATATTTTTAACAGCAGCAAATATAAAAATGAAAGGAAAATATATGAATCTAAAAGAACATAAGATTTAGTTAGAATCAATAATAATAATAATAGTGGTGAGGAAAATGGCAGTCAGTAGATGATATTTACATACTGAGGATTTACTACTTGCTACATACCACTGAACTGATTTATAAAAACAAAACTATGAGGCAGGCACTATTATTATTCCCATTTCTTGGTGGGAACAGTTTAACTAGATTACCCAATGCTGCATGTTTAATGAGTGGAAAAAATGGAATTCCAGATCTCACCAGTCTAACTGTAAACTCTAAAAATCAAAACCCTGACTACTCTATAATATTGCCTTTCATAGCAACCAAATATAATTTATTTAAATGTCCACCACAATTTAAAATTAAATAAAAATTGAAGATCATATAAGCATATATCCAACTACAAGGTGGCTATAGTACCGTGTTGGATGATACTTGGATAAATTACAAATGACTTTTTCAAAATTAAGTGTGGAACAGGCAGAGAAGCAAACCAATGTATAAAGGCAATAACAGTTGCACTTACAACATTAAGAGGAAAAATCTGGAGAACTGAAACATCAAACGCTTTTTGTATCAAGAGCTAGATTATGAAATCTATTAGAAGGGTGAAAAAAAATCTTCCAAGGTGAATGTAAATAACTGGCTTCCTCTCCAGCAATTCAAGTGTAACACATAAAATTCGTCTTTTAAGTCTCAAGAATTAATTGTAAACACTAAAACTGCATAAATGGGAATATTCTTAGTACATTTATGCATAAATCACATATGCATATGCATAAGAATTCTGGAACAAAATTCAGAAATCATTCTACTAATTAATGTAAAATTTCCCAAGGCTAAAATTTGGTTTAAAAAATTATGCTTTAATGAAGAAATACTAAAACAATAAGAATAACCTCATTATACCTGATATATGATAATACAGAGATTAAAACTGATACTTGGAAACAGACTGGTTATGGAAATAATTATCATTCAGAGTTTATTTCCAGCTTAAAGACACCAATACTGTATACATATAACATGCACAGAGCATTTGATAAACACAGAAAAACCCCAGAATAATCATAGCCTGGGGGCTCCCCAAATAACTTCAGGAATCCAAGGTCTCTGTTTTTCATAATCTGAGGTTCCTACAGAAGTAAAAATTAGAGCTTCTTGTATTGTGAACAAATTTCAAATCTTAATCCCTTGGTAAATCTCCTCTACTCTAAGAGAAAAAGGGAAAAGTGGATGACCCACCAGAGGATTCCAAGATTTAAACAAGTATAAACACTGTCTTCTTTAGTATTGATAAGAAATTACTAGAACATTAGATACAAAATCTTAGTTCTCTTAGCTTCAGGAAGCTTCCCCTTTTTTCCCTCACTCTCATTCCAAAGGTTCAAAAAACTATGAAACTAAATTCAGGTGATTGTCAAATTATGTATTTCATTGCTGGATGACTCAAAATAATATTTAACATATAAAACAAAATTGTTCATACTGTACCATTCTTTACTAAATTAAGATAGCTGGTTTATACTTAAAGATGTGTTCTTAAAACCCTAAATAAAAAAAGTTAAGTGAAAGATTTTATTTTTAAAAAATGAAAGAGGAAAATAGAAAGTGCCAGAGTGAGAAAATACTATTTTCTATACACTTTCAGCTTTAACTTCAAATAAACAGGGTTAAGTGCCCATCAGTAAATAGTGGGTAAAACAATCGGTACATTAACACAAATGGAATACTATGCAGCAGAAAGAAAGAAGGAGCTCCTACCCTTCACAACAACATGGATGGAACTGGAGAGCATTATGCTAAGTGAAATAAGCCAGGCAGTGAAAGACAAATACCATGTGATCTCACCTATAAGTGGAACCTAATCAACAAAACAAACAAGTGAGCAAAATAGAACCAGAGACATAGAAATAAAGAAGAAACTGACAGTGACCAGAGGGGAGTGGGGAGGAGGATAACTGGAGAAAGAAGGGGAAGGGTCAAGTCAAGGAACATATATGAAGGATCCATGGACAAGAACAACTGGGTTGGGTTGGGTAGCAATACTTATATCCAACACAATAGACTTTAAAACAAAGGCTATAGTAAGAGACAGAGAAGAACACTACATAATGATAAAGGGAAAATTCCAACAAGAGGATATAACCCTAGTAAATATTTATGCACCCAACACAGGAGCACCTAAATATCTAAAGCAAATCATGATGTACGTAAAGGGAGGGATCGACAAAATACAGTCATGGTAGGAGATATTAACACCATGGTGACTTCAACAGATAGATTTTTCAGACAGAAATCAACAAGGACACACTGGCCTTAAATGACACACTAGGTCAAACACATTTAATTGATATATAGAGAGCATTTCAATCCAAGCAGAAGATATCTGTTCTACTCAAGTGCACACAGAACATTTTCTAGGATAGACCACATGTTAGAACCCAAAACAAGTCTCAATCATTTAAGAAGACTGAAATCATATCAAGCATTTTCTCTGACCATGATGCTATGAAACCAGAAATCAATCACACGAAAACTAAAACATACACAAAGACATGGAAATATATAAGCGTGCACCTTGAGTACCCAGCTTCGGTGATGGGGAGGCTGTGCTGCTGGACCCTACAGAACACCTACTATTTTAGGCCATACAACCAAGATACGGAGTCAGAGTAACTCTACCTAACACACAGAAACAAACACAGGGAGCCAAAACAAGGAGACAAAGAAACATGGCCCAAATGAAAGAACAGATCAAAACCCCAGAGAGAGAGCTAAACGAAATGAAGATAAACAATCTATCAGATGCAGAGTTCAAAACACTTGTCATAAGGATGCTCAAGGAACTCAGTGAGGACCTCAGCAGCATAAAAAAGACCCAGTCAGAAACAAAGGATACACTAGTTGAAAAAAAAGAACAATTTACAGGGAAACAACAGTAGAGTGGATGAAGTCAAGAATTAAATCATTGATTTGGAACTTAAGGAAGCAAAAAGCAACCAAACAGAACAACAAGGAAAAAAAAGAATCCAAACAAATGTGGATAGTATAAGCAGCCTCTGTGACAACGTTAAGAGGTCCAACATTTGTGTCATAGAGGTGCCAGAAGGGGAAGAGAAAGCAATAAATTGGAAATCTATTTGAAAAAATAATGAAAAAAATCCCTAATTTGGTGAAGGAAATAGACATGATAGTCCAGGAAGCACAAATAGTCCCAAACAAGATGGATTCGAAGAGCCCACTCCAAGATACATCATAATTAAAATACCAAAGGTTACAGATAAAGAGAGAATCTTAAAAGCAGTAAGACAAAAGCAGTTAGTTACCTACAGGGGCATCCCCATAAGACTGTCAGCTGATGTCTCAAAAGAAACTTTGCAGGTTAGAAGGGATTGTCAAGAAATATTCAAAATCATGAAAAACAGAGACCTATAGTCAAAATAGTTCTACTCAGCAAAGCTATCATTTAGAATCCAAGGACAGATAAAGAGTTTCCCAGACAAGAAAAAACTAAAGAAGTTCATCATCACCAAACCATTATTATATGAAATGTTAAAGAGATTTATTTAAGGGTAAAAAGATCAAAACTATGAACAATAAAATGGCAATAAATACATATCTATCAACAATTGAATGTAAAAAACAAACTAAGCAGACAAGAAGAACAGAGGCAGAATCATGGATATGGAGAGTGTTTTGATGGTTGCCAGAGTGCAGAGGGTGTGGGGGAATGGGTGAAGAGATGAAGGGATTAAGAGGTACAAATAGGCAGTTACAGAATAGCCATGGGGATGTGAAGTACAGTATAGGAAATGGATTAGCCAAAGTACTTACATGGATGACCCATGGATATGAACAAGAGTGGAGAGATTGCCTGAGGGAGTAGGGGGTGCTGGGTAGAAAGGGACAGAGGGGAAAAAATCAGGAAACTGTGATAGCATAATCAATAATATATAATTAAAAAACCAGCATGGTACTGTCATAAAAACAAATAGAGATCAAAGGAACAGAGTAGAGAGCCAGAAATAAACCCACACCTTTACAGTCAATTAATATTTGTCATAGGAAGCAAGCACATACAATGGGCTAAAGACAGTTTATTCAATAAATGGTGCTGGGAAAATCAGACAGGTATGTGCAAAAAATGAAACTGGATCACCTCCTTACACCACACACAAGAATGAACTCATAATGGAGTAAAGACTTAAATGTTAGGCTCAAAACCAGAACACTTTTAGAAGAAAATATAGGCAGTAAAGTCTTGGACATTTCTTGTAGCAACATTTTTTTCTGATATATCCCCTCAGGCAAAGGAAACAAGAAAAAATAAACAAATGGGACTACATCAAACCATGAAGTTTTTGCACAGCAAAGGAAACCATCAACTAAATTAAAAGACAACTCACTGAATATAAGAATATATTGTTTCCCTGATACATCTGATAAAGGATGAATATCGAAAATTTATGAAGAACTTATAAAACTCAAGACCAAAAAATCCAATTAAAAATTGGCAAAGAACCTGAATGGACACTTCTCCAAAGAGGATACATAGATGGCTAATAGACATATGAAAAGATGCTCAATGTCACTAATCATCAGAGACGTGCAAATTAAAACCACAATGAGGTATCACCTCCCATCTGTCAGAATGGCTATCATCAATAAATCAATAAACAACAAGTGCTGGTGAGGATGTGGAGAAAGGGGAAGCCTTTTGAAGTGTTGGTGGAAACGCACACTGGTGCAGCACTGTGGAAAGCAGTATGAAGTTACCTCAAAAAATTAAAAATGGATCTACCTTATGACCCTGAGACTCTACTTCTGGGAATTTATCTGAAGAAACCTGAAACACTAATTTGAAAGAATATAAGCACCCTTATGTTCATTGCAGCAGTATTATAATTGCCAAGATTTGGAAGTGGCCCAAGTGTCTGTCAGTAGATGAGTAGATAAAACAACCATGGGACATTTACACAATGGAATACTATTCAGCTATATAAAAGAGGTTTTACCCTTTGAGACACCATGGATTGACCTGGAGGACATTATGCTAAGTAAAATAAACCAGTCAGAGAAAGGCAAATACCATATAGTTTCACTCATATGTGGAATCTAATGAACAAACTGAACTAACAAGCAACAGAGTCAGACTCATAGATAAAGAACAGACTGACAGCTCTTTGCAGGGGTGGGAGGTTACTGAGTGGAGAGATCAAGCAAAATGGAAGAAGGATTTATTTTGGTCTTGTCGAACTCCTGTAGTGAGAAGCAGGGTCTTAGGTGTTCACGAGGGTGGGGCACCCCAGTGGCTGGGTTGTGATGCTGCATGTGGGGGCAGGGTCCGAGAAGGAACAATGGTGCTTGCTCCGCTTTTCCCAGGATGCCAGACCCTTCCACCGCTTTGATTATGGTATTACAGTTGTCCTATTATCCCCCTTCATTCGCCCTCCACCCTAAACACCCTCTCTCATCCACATTCCCCCCCTTTAGTTCATGTCCATGTGTCATAAGTTCTTTAGCTTCTACATTTCCCATACTATTCTTGCCCTCCCCGTCTATTTTCTACCTACCATCTATGCTACTTATTCTTTGTACCTTTCCCCCCTCTCTCCTCCTCCCACTGCCCTGTTGCTAACCCTCCATGTGATATCCATTTCTGTGGATCCGTTCCTGTTCTAGTTGTTTGCTTAGTTTCTTCTTGTTTTTGTTTCAGGTGTGGTTGTTAATAATTGTGAGTTTGCTGTCATTTTACGGAGGAGGAGAGAGGGGGGAAAGGTACGAAGAATAAGTAGCATAGATGGTAGGTAGAAAATAGACGGGGAAGGCAAGAATAGTATGGGAAATCTAGAAGCTAAAGAACTTATGACACATGGACATGAACTAAAGGGGGGAATGTGGGTGGGAGAGGGTGTTCAGCGTGGAGGGGAATGAAGGGGAGATAATAGGACAACTGTAATAGCATAATCAATAAAATATATTAAAAAAAGGAAAAAGGAGTCATGGACAAGGACAACAGTGTGGTGATTGTGTGGAAGAGGGTGACATAGGGGATAAATTATAAAAGAAAAAATATAATAAAAATAAATTTAAAAAGTTAACTCATTAAATTAAATTGATTTTCTTTGCATGATATGGCTACCAAACAAATCATTCTTTGTGAGATTTTCTATGATGGCGGCGTGGTAGGAGGGAGCAGATTCTACTTCTCCCATACCCAGGGAAAACTCCTAGCCATTCTAGGTAGGAACAGAGCAAAGAGCCAACATTATCACAACATAAATGAAAACAGATCACAAATTGTAGCGGACACTGAAAAACCCCACAGTAAGGAGACTACGTGGATCAGTGTGGGGACCAGGGAGGTTGCAGGTCCAGGCCCGGCATTCTGGGGTCTGCCTCAGGAGAGAGCTGGGTCAACAGCTCCCTCCCTGGCCAAACAAGGACTGAACAGCACCGGGGGCGGCCAGTTTACCGGAGGGCACAGAGAGAGGAGTGAGAGAGGAGTGAGGACAAAGAGGCACCCACACAGGGGCTGTAAGCACCCACGCAAAGCCCTGGTGAAAGTTTGCACCCCAACCAGTGCATCCAAGGGCACCCACCTCTACGCCTGCGCCCCCAACCCGGAGAGAGCGTGGTTTGGTGAAAGTCTCTGAAACCACAGCACTGAAAAAGGAAAAGGCGTGGATGCTCCCTGGGATCTATGATGCCCAGGCTGTGAATTTGGGGCAAGTGCGCACCCCTCAGGATCCAGAGAGTGTGTACCTGTGAACCCGGAAAAGGCGCAGGCGCTCCGGGAGACATCAGAACACATGGCGGTGAACTCCCAAGGACGCGCACAGTTGCACCCAGCCCCCACACACAGATCCCTTCCCAGAAGCACCAGAAAGGCTTGGGGGAAAACGCACGCCTACACTATGAACAGTATGCCAGAGGCTGACTGAGTCCTGAAGAGGAACAGACAAAAACTGTCTCCAGTCGCCCCTCAGTGTGCTGAAGCCAGCTAGAAAAACCGGTTTGGCCAGTCTGAAATCAACATTAGGTGTGCGTTTTTTTTGTTGTTGTTGGTTTTTTTGTTTTTTGTGTGTTTGTTTTTGTTTTCTTTTAATTATTTTAAAGTAACCTATCATCTTTTAATTCGTATTATTTTTTGATCTATCAGTTCTTTATGCTTTTCTTTCTGTCACCCTAGTCTTGACCCTTCTCCCTTGCTTTCCAAATTTATCTCTTCTTCTTCCTTCCATCTTCTGCTTGGTTCCTTCCTCTTTTTTTTTTTAAACCTGCAAGTAATTGCATAATTGTATTATCATTAATTCATTATTCGTACACCTTTTATTTTTATAGTATTTTGGTATTCCTCTTCTTTTTGTATAGACTTCTTTGCTTGGCTGATTATATTGTATCATTTGATAGGTTTCCCCCGTTATCTCATCCATTGTGTATTGCTAATACACTGTCCTTCATTTGTGTTCC
>CM052541.1:105131194-105151676 GCA_028533065.1 Trachops cirrhosus
AAAGAAGGAGCTCATACCCTTTGTAACAGCATGGATGGAGCTGGAAAGCATTATGCTAAGCGAAATAAGCCAGGCAGTGAATGACAAATACCACATGATCTTGCCTTTAACAGGAACCTAAACAACAAAACAAAGAAACAAGTAAAATATAACAGAAGACACTGAAATAGAGGATAGGTTGTCAGGGCCCGGAGGGGAGAGGGGAGGGAATTTCAGGGGAGAAGGGAAGGGTTTACAAGAACAAATATAAAGGACACATGGACAAAACTAGGGGGGTTGGAAATGGGAGGGATGGGTGGGTGGGCTGGAATGGGAATAAAGGATAGAAACTGTACTGAATAATCTAAAATAAAAAATAAAAAAAACACAAATCATTCTTTGTCTTTTTCCCTCAATGTCTCAAACCAGATGTTCTTGGGCTGGACAGACAGCTAACAGGCAGAAGGAAAGACAGAATCATACTTATTTATCTTGCTACCTCTTGGTGTCAGGTGAAAGTTTCTAAATAAAGCACAGCAGTAATAAATTCATTTGCTGCAATTAGGGATCCTGCTCTCCTCGATATCCATATGGTACATCTCTTCTCATTAAGACTAGTGTACTCCTGCCCTGGCTGGTGTGGTTCAGTGGATTGAGTGCTGGCCTGTGAACTGAAAGGTTCCTGGTTTGATTCCCAGTCAGGGCACATGCCTGGGTTATGGGCCAGGTCCCCATTTGGGGGCATGCAAGAGACGACCAATTGATGTATTTCTCGCATGTTGATGTTTCTCTCCCTCTTTTTCTCCCTTCCTTCTCCTCTCTCTAAAAGTACATAAATAAAATCTTTTGAAATTAAAAAAAAAAAAAAGCCCTGGTTGGTATGGCTCAATGGGTTGAGTGCCGGCCTGTGAAACAAAGGGTAACTAACAGTTTCAATTCCCAGTCAGGGCACATGCCTGGGTTGCAGGTCAGGTCCCCAGTAGAGGACATGTCAGAGGCAACCACACATTGATGTTTCTCTCTTCTTTCTCCTTCCCTTCCAGTCTAAAAATAAATAAAATCTTTTAAAAAAAACCCACTAGTGTGCTCCCAAGTAATCCAAGAAATGACCACTAAGACCACCTTCTTTCCAAATGGAGGTAGCAAGCAACCAGGAAATTCATTTGGATCCATGTCAATTTTTTTCTTTTTCAAGACAGAGTTTCGCATTAAAGAATAAAAGAAACCATATTTTTCTTAAAGCTAATAAAAGCATGCCTACCTTACTCAAGAGCTCTTTTTTACAGTTGTTATGCTTTAATATTTTTATTAAATGGTATGTTAATTATTTAAATGTGAGCAGAGCCTCACTTCTTTAGGGGGGAAAAAAAGAATAACTGGGGCATTGTGTTGAATCAAAGCCATTCAGTAAAAATAAAGTAGGTCAGCAACATCAAGGCTACCAAGGTGTTGTTAGATTGCCTTTTTTTTTTTGTTATTTTATGAATATACATAGATCATTTATTTAACTTTGATTTATACAATGTAGGATATTCTAAGAGTATTAAGAAGAACTCACATTATAAGACATCAATTACTATCTTTATTTTGTTTTGATAGAACATCTCTGAAAATGTGAGTTTACCAGGAATGTTAACGAAAACCTACCCTTAAATTGAGGTTCTTTACATCTGCCTAGAGGAAGCTGATTGATCTAGGCCATATTTAGCTGTTACAACTCCTTATTTTGTTTTCCCTTCTAAGGCTTCCAATTTATACAAGTACTTATCTAGAATCTTTTCTAATCTTTTTTCCCAAGGTACTATTTTCTATAATGTGTAGAAGTAAAACAAGGTGGTAGGTTCTAATTCAAACCATTAACCATAGTCCCAAGATTATAATGACCTATAATGTACTAATACACTAAGATAAAAACTTGTTTGGGCAAAAATTAGATAGGAGTTAGGAAAATGTATTAAAAGACTCCTTTGGTAGTAAATTAGAGGCGTACTGGGTACAAATTTAGAGACAAAGATTCATTCCATTTAGATTTAAAGAAGAAGTTGAGACTTCTACATTCAATAAGTTAAACTTATACTTGGGTTTAACAATATGAGCTTAAAATGGGGTAAGAGAGAACTCTACCAGCGCCTGAATGTCACAAACGTAACATCAGCATGCATCACTGGCACAAGATTCAAATCATCAGGGCCCAAGGGAAATACTCCACATTTCTCAAGACAAAAGGCTACTACTGCATCAGAATGCCATGAAGGTTTGTGGGATGTGCTACTACTGACAGGAAAGGCACACTGCTTTGGGGAATTGGGAGGAATTAAATGATGCAGAGGTTCTCAAATCATCTTCTCAGACAGCATGCATGCAAAGGACTCTTGCATTACAAAGTACCATTTTCAAATAGTGCCAAGGATCCATTTTCTTCCTTCTCTGCCTGTTTTGATTTGTGATTTTAGGGATATTTATGATGACATGTGGTACATGGGTCTTCATTTAAATTCGTGCTTTTTGCCCTGCAAATTTTGGGGGAGGACTTGAGCAAAACCTGGATCAGACACACTATGGTTCAAATAAAAGATAATTTCTAACTCATTTCTAGAACAGAATTATTTTTTGAGAACAGAATAGTGTGTTTGAAAATTCTAGTTAAGAATATTAAGAACTATTGACCCTAACCTATTCCAAAAGAGTGAACATGTTTCCTGTATTTAAAGATTTTCAGTAAAAGAAAATCCAAAGCTGTATTATTGTTTATGTTAAAGTTTCCACTTTCAGCTTATTTGTATTTTTATCCATTATAAACATGTTTTAAAAAAGGAGGTTTGCATAGAATGTTGGCCAAATTTTTAGAGATCCAAACATGATCTCTCAAAATATGAACTTATAAATTTCTTAATGTCTCTGAGCTCAGAGCTGTGCATTTCAATGTTACCTAGGTGCCCAAATTTAAATTTCAAGGCTGCTTATCAAGCATAGTAACTGAACACTTGAGCTAAACTCACAAGTGTGCAAAGAAGTAAATATCCATTGGAAAAAAGAAGAAAAAACTCCTGATTTACAGGGTGGCCCATTTAAAACAGTTCCCATTTAATAATGTGGCTGTGTACAGGGCCTCTTTTAAATGGGCCACCCTGTATGAAGCTTAAGTCCAAGATAAAAAATGTCCTCCCTTGAGAATTTTTAAAAACCAGAAACACTGTAGGTTTAGTGGTTATTTTTAAGGTTTTAGATGGTTTCTTTGGACTCCTTTAGGAACTGAAAAAAGATGGATACAGATTTTTAAAATGAAATGTTACAACCACACATCTGTAATGAGAACCAGTGCCAGTGGATATTTTTAAAACAAATTAAAACGGTCAACTTTTTTTTTTAACTTAGGCAAACAGCTGCTATACACACTGTACACAGTAACTACTTTTCAGCAAAAGTTCAGAAGGAATTTCCTAATGAAGATTTATAGGATGTTCTGGGATCGATAATTAAAGGTTCCTCTAAAATGATATGAATGACAGCATCAAAGATGTATGGATTAAGGGCACTAAGCAAGCTTGTGATCTAAGGGAGGAGCCTGGAATTCAGAATAAAAAATACCCAAAGTAGTTACCACAAAAGGAAATTAGGATGAAACTGACATGGAGCAAACCTTTATTGTATATCTTATCTCTACTGACTTGAAAGTGTTTTGTAAGATTCCATAGTGACTTCTAAAGTTTAAATGCTTGTTATTTAGTTCCTCCTTTTAAAAAGAGTGAGGGGAGAACACAGGGAAAGGGATTGCCTAACAGGAAAGTTACATTGACAAAAGAGATTACAGGCTCTGAAGATTCTGACTTCCATTCTGTATCTGACTTGAAAAATGCTGTTTCTCCTCTCAATCCAGAAACAACAACAACTATGAGCCCACACATCATCCTATGTGCCAAGTACTCTTCCAAGGTACTTCACATGATTAAATTATTTGATTTCTACAACAATATTATGAGGTTGATTCCATTATCTCCAATTACAGGTAAAGGAAGTGAAACAATAAAAGAGTAATTCATTTGCTCAAGGTCACAAATGTTAAAATTGCCTGTTGTGATTCAAGATATGCCCAGGCTCCAAAATCAGTGCTCTTAAATATTAGGCTATTCTAGATCTTCAAAAAGAACAAGAAACTGCATAATTCCCTAGAAGTATCATTCACTAAAATCATATTCTGAACATGGTATCACCCCCTGCCACAAAGGTAGCAGCCACATTCAACTTCATCCTCAGCAGTAACTCATTCATTCAACAAATAATTTACTGAACATCTTATTGGGACATGTATTGGTTTGCACACTGGGGACAAAGCAACAAATGAAACAGGCACTTTACCTTACACTGTCATATGGTTCAATAGGGATGAACACTTACTTAATCTAAAGGCATGTTATTTATTGACAACAGATAATGACATAGACTATATAACAGTTTTGCTCTATAATACAATATAACAGGTTATATTTATTTTATTGGAAACTGACAAAATCAACAGGAAGTAGACAGGAGTAAGGAAACACAAGAGGAAAGCAGTAAGCTCAAGCAATGGAGCAGCATAAGCCCTAGTAATCAAAAACTACACAAGTAAGAAAGAAAGGACAGCAAAAAGACAGAAAACAGCAAAAGAAAATAAAAACAAATACAGGAGAACCAGAGAGATTAGAATCGCAAGAATAGTGAACTGTTATTAGGTGTGTATCATGATATCACATTATAGTTTTAGTTTATATTTTCCTGAAGACTAATGATATTCAGTACTTGTCATATGGTAATTTGCATTTCATATGCTTTTCTTTGTAAAATGCCAAGTATTTTGCCTTTTTAAAAAAAAGATTTTATTTATTTTTAGAGAGAGGGGAAGGGACGGAGAGAGGGAGAGAAGCATCAGTGTGTGGTTGCCTTTTGCACGCCCCCTACTGGGGACCTGGCCTGCAATCCAGGCAAATGTCCTGACTGGGAATCGAACCAGCAACTTTTTGGTTTGCAGGCAGGTGTTCAATCCACTGAGCTACACTAGCCAGGGCCTGCTGTTTTTTATTGGGTTACTTTTTATTACTTATGTGTAAGAGTAATATACATATTTTGGGTACAAGTCCTTTGTCACACATGGTAGGGTACTTGCAAATATTTTCTCCCAATCTGTGGCCAGTCTATTCATTTTCTTCAATAAATTTTCATAAGATCCAGCAAATCTACTAAGAGTGCCCCTTTATCATTAAATTACCCTGGCATCCTTGTAGGAAATAATCTGACCATCTATGTGGGTCTATTTCTAAACTCTCTATCCCATTCCATTGCTATAGCGGATATCCCTGACACTAGCACACTGTCTTGATTACTGTCACATTACGCTTTTTAACAAGATAGTGTAATCAGAGAGTGTAAAGCCTCCAACTTTTTTCTTTTTAAAAACTGCCCTGGCTATCTTCTGTCCTCACATCAATTTTAGAAGGAGCACATCAGTGTCTAATTTTATGAGTCTGAAGTGGCCCTGGCTGGTAGTCAGTTGGTTAGAGCATCATCCCAATACACCAAGGTTGCAGGTTCAATCCCAATCAGGGCATATATAAGAATCAACCAAAGAATGTATAAACAAGTATAACAAGAAATCAATATTGCCTCCCCCGCACCGTGCTCCCTAACTCCATCTCTCTCTCTCTAAAATCAATAAATACTTTTTAAAAAAGGTATAAAAAATAGATTGGAATTACAGTCAACTATAATGTAAAAGCCCAGGAAAAGATAACTTCACTGGTGAATTTACCAACTATATAAGGAAAAGTTAATGCAAATTCTTCAAATTTTTTTCCAAAAATTCAAAGAAGAACAAATATGACTGTACTCATATTACAATGTCAGTCTTACCATGATGTCAAAGTAACAAAAGGACACTACTAGAAAAGAAAACTCAGGCCAATATCCCTGATTCTCATTACAATATGAGCAAGCTAAGCTAAGCTCAGTAGCACACTAAAAGGAATGCAAGGATGGCTCAACATACACAAATCAATCAATATGATACACCACAAAAACAAAATTAAGCAAAAAAACCACATAATCTCAAAAAATGCAGAAAAAGTATTTGACAAACTACAACATCTAATTATAAAAGCTGTTAACAAACGAGGCATAAAAAACATATTTCAAATAATAAAGGCCATAATTGAAAAGCCCACAGCTAACATCATACTCAATGGTGAAAGACTGAAAGCTTTACTTCTAAGGTCAGGACAAAAACAAGAGTAACCATTCTTGCCACACTTGTTAAACACAGTACTGGAAGTCCTATCCAGAGCAATCAAGCAAGAAAAAAAAAGTATCAAAATTGGAGAAGCAGTAAAACTGTTTCTATTTGCAGGGAATATGGTTTTATATATAAAAATATCCTACAACTTACATCAAAAAAGCTTTAATCAACGGATTCTTTTTGTTTTGTTTTTTAAGTATATTTTATTGATTGTGCTATTACGATTGTCCCATTTTTTTCTCCCTTTTATTCCCCTCTGCCCTGCACCTCACTTCCCACCACCATTTCCTGCTACTTAGTTCATGTCTATGGGTCATACATATGAGTGCTTTGGCTCCTCCTTTTCCTATACTATTCTTAACTTCTGCCTGTCTATTTTGTACCTACCAATTATGCTTCTTATTCCCTGTACCTTTTCCCCTATTCTGTCCCCATCCTCTCCCCACTGATAACCCTCCATGTGATCTCTACTTCTGTGATTCTCTTCCTGTTCTAGTTGTTTGCTTAGTTTATTTTTGCTTTTTTTTTTTAGGTTGTTAATAGTTGTGAGTTTGTTCTCATTTTACTGTTCATAGTTGTGATCTTCTTTATCTTAGATAAGTCCCTTTAACATTTCATAGAGTAAGGCAGGGGTGTCAAACTCATTTTCACTGGGGGCCACATCAGCCTCACGGTTCCCTTCAAAGGGCCAAATGTAATTTTAGGACTGTATAAATGTAACTACTCCTTAACAGTTAAGTGAGAGCTTGACATTACCACCAGGTAGAAACAAGGTGCCGGGCCTGATAAGACAAGGTGGAGGGCCAGATTCAGCCCATGGGCCATATGTTTGCCACCTGTGCAATAAGGGCTTGGTGACACTGAACTCCTTTAACTTCACCTTATCTGGGAAACACCTTATCTGTCCTCCCATTCTAAATGATAGCTTTGCTGGATAGAGTAATCTGGTGTGTAGGTCCTTGCCTTTCATGACTACTAATACTTTCCAGCCCCATCTTGCCTATAAGGTTTCTTCTGAGAAATCAGCTGATAGTCTTATGGGAACTCCTTTGTAGGTAACTGTCTTCTTTTCTCTTGCTGCTTTTAAGATTCTCACCTTATCTTTAATCTTGGGTAATTTAATTATGATGTGCCTTGGTGTGTGCTTCCTTGGGTCCAAATTCTTTGGGACTCTCTGAGCTTCCTGTACTTCTTGGAATTCTATTTCCTTTGCCAGATTGGACAAGTTCTCCATTATTTTTTCAACTAAGTTTTTAATGCCTTGCTCTTCCTCTTCTCCTTCTAGTACCCCTATGATTCAGAAAAAAAATCCTAAAATCTCCATGGAACAATGGACCATGAATAGCCAAAGCCATCCTGAGAAAGAAAAACAACATGAAAGGTACCACTCTTCCTGATTTCAAGCTCTACTATAAAACTATAGTAATAAAAACAGTATGGTCGTATCATAGAAACAGATACACAGATAAATGGAATAGAACTGAAAACCCAGACCTAAGTCCATGTGTATACAGTCAACTAATTTTTGACAAGGTAGTCAAGAAAACTCAACTGAGAAAAGGAAGTCTCTTCTATAAATGATGCTGGGAAAATTGGATATTTACAAATTCAAGAATGAAACTAGACCCCTATCTTATACCACTCACCAAAAATAACTTGAAATTGACTAAAGATTTTAATTTACATCGGAAACCATAAAACTCCTAGAAGAAAACACAGGACAAAAGTTTCATGATAGATCTTGGCAATGATTTTTTTTTTGGACATGATATCTAACACAAAGCAACAAAGTCAAAATATAAATGAGACTACATAAAACCAAAAAAGTTTCTGCAAAGCTACAGAAACCACCAACAAAATGTAAAAACAACCCACTAATTGGGGAAAAATATTTTCAAACCATGTATCAGATAAGGAGTTAATATCCAAAAACTTATACAACTCAATAGCAAAAAAAAAAAAAAAAAAAAAAATCCAAGTTCAAAATGGGCAAAAGACCCAACAGACATTTTATCAAAGAAGGTCTACAAATGGTGCATAGATACATGAAAAAGTGCTCAACCTCAAAAATCATCAGGGAAATATAATCAAAATCACAATGAGGTATCACCTAATGTATATTAGAATTGTTATCATTGAAAATGTAAAAGATAACAAATGCTGGTAAAGATGTTAAGAGAAAGGAACCATTGTGCACTGTTAGTGGGATAGTAAATTAGTACAATTACTATGAAAACAGGATGTACAGTATGCAGGTTCCTCAAAATATTAAAAATAGAACTACCATATGATCTAAAAACAAAAATCTGGGAATATGTCTGGAGGAAACTAAAACACTACGTTGAAGAGATATTTACACCCCCATGTTTATAGCAGCATTATTGACAACAGCAAATATATAGAGACAACCTAAGTGTCCATTGACAAATAAATGGGTAAAGAAATTGTGATATATATTCCCAGTGTATAATATTCAGCTATAAAAAAAAAAGAAAAAAAATCCTTCCATTTGTAACATGGATGGACCTTGAATGCAATTCAAGGAAAGACAACACTGTATGATATCACATGTCGAATCTATTAAAAAAAGAACTCACAGGAAAAAGATCAGACTTGTGGTAACTAGAGGTAGGGGTAAGGCAAAGATAAATTAATGAACATGGTCAAAAAGTACAAATTTCCTGTTATAAAATAAGTAAGTACTAGGGATGTAACATAAAATCTGATGACTATAGCTAACACTGCTAATATGGTATACCTGAAAGATGTTAAGAGTGTAGATCCTAAGAGTTCTCATCACAAGAAAAAACCTTTTTTTTCTCTTTTTTTGTATGTATATGATTTGTGGGTACTAACTAAACTTACTATGGTAATCATTTCTCAGCATATCTAAGTCAAATCATTATACTGTATACATCTCAAAATTCAATGCTGTATGTCAAGCGTATCTCCATAAAACTGGGGCAAAATCCTCTGCCCAAAGACTCTGACCTAGTATTCAACTAAACAAAGCCCTTCAAATTCATTCTCTTTGCATTACTATGAAAACTTCTATGTAAAAGACAACATATTTACCTGCTACTGATGCATGTTTTAAACAAACTTTTTGGTAAAGAAGTTTTAATTTGACAATCTGTACAACAGTACTCTATAGAATTTCTAAAAAAAAGGCTTAATACAGGATATTGATGATCTGGAATCTAGTCCTTGTCACCAACTTCCTAATTGTGTGACCTTGCCTTTCAAATTCTTGATTTCCTTGTATATATATTTAGTAATAATACCTTTAAAATTAGGAGAATTTTAACACTAAAGATCACTTATTGAAAAGTCACATGCTAGACCAGTGAGGACCAAATGTCGACCACCTGACTACCTTTCACAAGCTGTACTGGTTTTGTTTTTTGTTTTTTGTTTCCTAGTTAGTCTGTTATTTATTACTTTCTCTAAGTCAATATGTACTTGTACTTTAATAAATTAATTTAAAAAGAAATTTTCTGTCATGAACATCGATCATGAAAAAATCAGATTTGCCAGAAAGAGAAAGTATCTACCAGTGATGGAAGTTAATAAATCAATGAGATCATCCCTTTTCGGGAAATTCTGAATGGTGAAGTCAGGAAGGGATGCAGAGGAGTGTGGAAGGAAAATAAAAAAGAAACAAGGATAAAGGAGTCAAGTCACAAAAATAGCAGTGTTTAAAAATGGAGTAATGAGTAATGTGATGTTCCACAGACAACTAGGCCATCCAAGTACACCAAAAACTATTTTTAACAGCTTTATTGAGATATAAATAACGTTACTATAAAATTCACCCATTTAAAGTATACAGTTAAGTAATTTTTAGTGTATTCAGAGTTGTGAAATCATAACCAAATACTAATTTAAAAGCATTTTCATCACCCAAAACAGAAATACCTTACCCAATAAGAGCCATTTCCCATTTCTTTTCCCCATCCTATCAATTCCCCTACCCCTTGGTTATGACTAATCAGCTTGCTGTTTCTACAGATTTTCCATTCTCTACATTTAATAATGTAATTATATAGTACATAGCCTTTTGTGCCTGGTATCTAACACTTATTATAATGTGTCAAGGTCCATTCACATTGTAGTAAGCCATTCCCTGTTGTGGCAAAATAATATTCCTTTGTACAAACATACCACATTTAATATTTATTTATCCATCCATCCTCCCTTGAGGACATTACTTCATTGTTTTAGAGAGAGAAGAAAAGAGAGGGAAAGGGAGAAAGAGAAACATCAATGCAATGAAGAATCATTGATCAGTTATCTCCCTTTTGTACCCAGACCAGGGATCAGACCTGCAATCCAGGTATGTGCCCTGACTGGGGATCGAAACTGCAACTTTTCCGTCCCAGGACAACACTCCAACCGAGCCACAATGACCAGGGCCACATTTTATTTACAATAAAATTCAGTCATTAGAAATTTTCCCCATATTTTGGCTATTATAAATAATGCTGTTATAAATATTTGTGTACAAGTTTATTGTTGTCCATTTTAAGACCTAGCTTTGTAGTTGCTGGGATAGTAGGCCTATGTGTCTGTATGTCCTACTCTATTTTTACTATCAACCCACATCATCTGAAGTAATCTAAGGGTATCCCTTCTCCTTTCAACATGAAAAGCTCACTAGTGTGAATATACATTGAGTAAAAAAGAAAGTTTAGAAAAGGATGTAAACAGCATGAAAGCACAGTGGACTAAGAATCAAGAGTCTGAATTATGTTTTCAATACTACGGGATCAGCCCCATGGTCCTGATTATATTACTGTCCCTGTAAGGATCTCAGTTTCCTCATCTGTGACTGAGGGATCCTGGACCAAATAATAATAAAAGTTGCATTATGTTCTAAAGTATTATGATTTAAAGTTAAAGGTCTCATTCTAGCAGATACAGTGAACTAAAATAACAAAAAAGAAAAACTATTTTCAATTTGTTTTCCCTTCAGTGTTCTCCCTGATTCATGGCACAATGTCTATAAAAAAAAAATCTATTCTTTAGCTAATAATATATCCATTGAGCATAACTTAATATATTTTAAGCCTTTATGTAACCACTACACCTCAAGCGTACATGGGTTTTTAATAACCCAGTCAAAATAAAAACACACATATTAATATCCTATACATCAGATCTGATAAAAGAAACCATTAAAGACAAATTGTTACACGTAAGCCAAAACCACAAGTAGTTCTACTAAATTTCAGCCTTTGTTTTTTCAAAAAGTTATCCTTGAAAGTGAGAAACTAGGCAATCAAGTCATAAAATGAAAGCAGAACAAATGAATATGGTACTAAAATCACCACCATATACTGGTCACAAGAATTAGTTTAACACAATTTTTTAAGTGTTTTTTTTTAATGATTACACTAAATTTCAACTAAACTGAAATTTAAAATCTTATTTCCTAAGCACATAGTTTGATGGCATTTCTGCTTATTATAATCCTACAGTAGTTAATCAACACATATTTCCATCATTTCTTAAATATTTTATTTGCCTCATCATTCTATTGATGCTACATTTTCTTGTTAGTAAATACTTTATGTTTTGGTCAGTTTAGATTATTTTTCTCAATAAACTTTAAGAGAGGGAGAAGTTACATATTTTCTTTTTATTTTTGCAATGAGGTCATTAATGCTCAGAAAAGTAAGAGTGATGTTGAGAGTTTAACTAAACTATTCCATGGTATTGCTGCTTTGGTACCTGTGGTGTTTGGCCAAGAGGCCTGCAAGGACATGAAACTGACACTAACGCCAAATGCAAGCTCATGTCCTAGACAGCAGTAGCAGAGACAAAAGCAAATGTAACTTCCTAATACCGCCCTTGTGATCAAGTCTTCTCTTACTCCCAGCACCTGTATACCTATGTGCCCCTTAGATGAGACCTCTGTGAGGTTGCCAAAACCAGACTGTTTCAGGTTAAAATGACCATTGTAGCTGTAGGTAGCAGAGGGACTCCAAAAACGCTTTACACACAGACACTAATGAAGGCACGTGGCCAGGTCCTGCTTCTTTCTCAGTATTCACTTGGTCTTTACCTCCCAAATAGGCCCTGCAGGGTGTACTGTGTACTTCCACCAAGATCTGTGAGTGATAATGTTCTCTATTTGAGAACATCTCCCACCTTGTGGTTGGTTGTTAAACAATGGCTTATGACCTGGAAACCTGTGCTCCACTTAAATGTTAATTTCACAAAGTCATAACAAGTGACTTGACTAAGATAATTTGCCTAATAAGAACCAAAACAAAAATACTGGTCTTTCAATTACTATTTCCAGGTGTTTCCCTTTAATAAAGGAATAAAATTACTCATTTAAACCCCAGTGTCTCATTAAAGAAAAAAAAAACTGCCCTGCCGATCTTATAGGACTGATATAAAGTTCAAACTGCTGGTGTGGCTCAGTGGATTGAGTGCTGGCCTGTGAACTGTAAGGTCACTGGTTCTATTCCCAGTCAGGGCACATACCAGGAGGGAATAGGGTGGATGGTATAAGAAACCAATCAATGTTTCTCTTGCACAGCATTCTCTCCCTCTCTTTCTCCCTCCCCTGTCTCTCTAAAAAAATAAATAAAATCTTTAAAGTTCAAACTGCTTGGTAACCTTCAGAGGGCTCTCTAAAACATAAACTTCTATCATTACGATGTTGCATCCTTTGTTTGAGGATAAACAATACTGAAAAGAAATGATATCATTATCAAAAAAAGCTTATTTCACAAAATATTGTTTTACAGAATACTTAAGTCAATTTATCTTCCCACCCAAAATAGTTGGCATAGTTGGTACATATGTTAACTTACTTTTACAATATTCCTCTGAAAAAACATTCTAGTACTTACACTTAAGAAAAACATATTAAAAGAGGATATTGAGCCAACCCTCAAGTCTCTGTATAGCATGTACTATACAGATTACCTTCTGGAAGACATACTAGACAAAGACTTTAAAACAACTACCTTAAAGTTGCTCAAGCAAGTAGAAAAAAATGTGGAGAAAGGCAAGAAAATGATGTGTCAACATAATGGAAATATCAGTAAATATAGAAAATAAAAACCCAGAAAGAGAATCTGTAGCTTTAAAGTACAATTAAAATGGAAACTTCAATAGAAGGATTTAAAAGCAGAAATAAACAGAAGAAAAATGTCAGCAAAACTGCAAAAAAGAAAAAGAGAAATCATCAAGTTTAATAAACAGAATGAAAAAAAAGGCTAAGAAAAAGCAAACAGAGCCTAAGTGACCTGTGCGACACCATCGAGCAGATTAATATGAACATTTGAAAGTCTGAGAAGGAGAACGGTGAGAGAAAGGAAAAGAGAAAATGTTTTAAAGAAATAATGGCCACAAAATTTCCAAATTTGATGAAAGACATGAATATAATCATCTAATAAGTTCAATCAACTCCTAGGTAAGATTTCAAAGAAATCCATACCAAGACACATTATAATCATGTTATTAAAGCCAAAGAGAAAATCTTGAGAGCAGCAACATAGAAATAAATATTTAAGGAATCCTCAATATGATTATCAGCAGATTTCTCATCAGAAGTTTTAGAGGTTATAACAGAGAGGGTCAATATATTCAAAATGCTAAAAGAAAAACACAGTTGACCATAAAACCATTATCATGCGAAACTATCCTTCAAAGGTGAGAAAAAATTAAGATATTTCCAGATAAACAGAAGCTGAAGGAATTCATGACCACTAGACTATCTCTGCAATAAATGCTTAGGGGAGTCTTGAAAGATAAACTGAAAGGACACTAGAGAGGAACCCAAAGCCATATATGGTGATATGAAGATTTCAATAAAAATAAATGCATGAGCAATTATAAAAATTAGTATTATTGAAACAGTCATATGTATAACTATACTTTTCCTTAATCTACATAATGTAAGAAACTAATACATTTAAAGAAAAAAACAATTAGTGTGTATACTCTATTATATTGTTACTTTGGTTTCTAACTCAAAATCTTCTACTGATATTTAATTTAAGAGATTAATGCATTTAAGAGAATTATTGGCTTACATTTCAGAGCACAAAGAGTATATAACTTTGTGAGATCAACAACCAAAAGTGGTGAGAATAGAACTGTAAAGGAGCAGAATTTTTGTATGTTATTAAAATTAAACTGTTATAACTTCAATTGAGAGAGTTATAATTTTAGGATGTTAAATGTAATCTTCATGGCAACCACAGAGAATATAGCTACAGAAAACACAAAAGAAAAAAAAGAAAAACGGAATCTAAACATTTCACCACAAAACACCAAAGAAGATACAACATAATGCACAAAACAATGGGAAAACAGTTATGAAACATTTAGAAAACACAATGACAGAATTAAGCCCTTCTTTATTTTAAATATAAACTGACCAGTCTCCAATCAAGAAAGATTGTTAGAACAAAGAAAAACACATGAGCCAATTATATGCCACATATAAGACTTTTACATTAATACACAGAGACAAACAAACTGAAATTGAAAGGCTAAGAAAAGATATTCTGGGCAATTCATAACTAAAGCAAAGCAGAAATAGCTATGCTAATATCATACAAAATAGAATTTTCAATTCACAGAGTTTAAAAAAGATAAAAAATATATATTAATAAAATGTTGAAGATGGAAGATATCAACAATTGCAGACATCAACACACCTAATGACAGCCCATCAAAATACACGAAGCAAAAATAGTAAGAATTGAAATGGTGATGGCATTACAAAGTACTAATCGGTAGTTACAACACAGGCATGGAGATATAAAATAAAGCATAAAGAATATAGTTAACAATATTGGAATAACAATCTATGGTGCCAGGTGGACACTTGCTTCATTGGAGAGAACATTTTATAACCCTTATGAATGTCTATCCACTGTGCTGTGCACCTGAAACTTATACAAAATAGTGTTGAATGAAAACTGTAACCAAAAAATAAAATATAATAATTGAATGGAAAAATAAACAGTTCTATAACAATAGTGTAGATTTCAGTATACTTTTCACAATAATGTTTCAAAGAACCAGACAAAAGATAAGTAAACAAACAGCAAACTTAAACAACACAATAAAGGAAATAGATCTAATGGGCATTTACAGAACACTTTACCCAAAACTACAGAAACACCTTCCTCTCAGGAGTACACGGGACATTTTTTCAGGATAGAACATATGTTAGGCAACAAATTAAGTCTCAATAGATTTAAGAAGGTAGATATACAGAGTATCTCCTCTAACCAAAAGATGAAGTTAGACAAAAAAATCACTGGAAAATTCACAAAATTGTGCAGATTAAACAATACAATATTGAACTACCAATGGAGAAAAGAAATCACAAAGAACATTGGCAAATAATTTAAAAGTTCTGAAAACAAAAATTCAGCATACCAAAACTTATGGAGTGCAGCAAAAGCAATGCTTTGAGGGACATTTATAGCTATAAAAATTTACATTAAAAACCAGCATGATTTCAAATCAATAACTTCCCTTTACAGCTTAAGGAACTAGAAAAAAAAAGAATAAACTAAACCCAAAGTTAGCATAAGGAAGGAAATAATAATAATGAAAGCAGAAACAAATGAAACAGAAAAAAACAAAAAGCACAGAGAAAAACCAATGAAACCAGAAGTTGTTTAACTGAAAAAAAATCAAGAAAACTGAAATATCATTAGGTAGATGTACTCATAAAAAAGTGAGAGAAGACTGAAATTACTAAAATCATAAATTGAAGTGGGGACACTGCTACAAATTCTACAGAAATAAAGATTTTAAGAGAATAGTGTGAATAAAGAGTATGCCAACAAATTTGATAACCAAGATGAAATAGAGAGATTCCTAGAAGCAGAAAATCTACCAAGACTAAATCATGAAGGAAAAAATCTAACTGGACCTACAACTAGTAAGGATACCGAGTCAGTAATCTAAAACATCCCAACAAATAAAAGCCCCAGAACTGATGACTTCCCTGATGAAGTCTATCACACATATAAAAAACAACTAATACACTCCTTCTCAAACTTTTTCAAAAGAATGGAAAAGGAAACAGTTCCTAAGTTGTTCTATGAGGCCAGCATTACCCTAATATCAAAGACAACATGAAAAAAGAAAACTACAGCACAATACCCCTTACAAGCTGTGTTCCAAAAATTCTCAACAAATGGTAGCAAACAGAATTCAGAAGGATATAGGATTATACATCATGACCAAGTGGGATTTATTAGTGGAATACAAGGATAGCTCAACATATGAAAATCAACCAATTTTATATGCTGGTACCAAACAGCCTTCATGCTATTCCATGAATATACCAAATATGCTCCCACCAAATGGCTTATAAATGCACTATTCCCTCAGACAGTAATTGTTCTTTCCCCAGACATTATAACTTCATTCATGTCTCTGCTCAAATATCACTCCACCTTTCAGATTGGCCTTTCATGGCCACCATATTAAAAATATCAGCTTCCATCATGTTCTGTTCCTCTGCGCTGATTTATTTGTCTTCCTAGAACTTACCACTATAACACATATCATGTATCTATTAGTTGTCTATCTCTCCCACTAGAATGCAAACTTCAGGAAGACAAAGCCCCTCTTCTTCACTACTATATTAGTGGCTAGAACAATGCCTCAAGCATGGTAGATGTACAATAAAATTAGTTGAAAGAATTGACTCTGAATAGGGATACAATAGTGAAAAGAGGAATTAGTCACTAAATATAAACAAAAGATAGATATTAGACTACATTTCCCATGTGCATTAAACAACTTTTAATAATACAGTAAAATGAGTAATGGAACAATGAAAAGAAGATGATGACTAAACCTGCATAGAAACTAACACATTAACTGCATAGTTGTGTTACCAGAAACAGGTCGTAAGTTATTGTTAGACATTCACAAAGGACTATTTTGTTTGTGTTGCCAGGTTCATAGCTTCATAATTAAAATAGATTTTCAAAGGTAACATGTTCCATTAGGTTTAGTTTTTTCTTATTAATGTAAAATGGGAATTTTTCTATAACCCCATCCTCTCTAGCTATGTATTTCCATGAACCACCCTCCATCATACAAAATGTACTCATGCAATTACTTGTAAACACAAAAACCCTTTATATAATTCATTTATTTGTTCTTTGTTGGCATACAAGTATATCTATCATATGATTTAAATTTCTAGAAATTCAATTTAATTTCATCTTCATATTTAGACTATCTCAGAATAAAAGAATTTTATTTTGTGGGAATAATGAAAAAAGGAGAAAAAGAATAGACTTCAATGAATATTTAGCCCAGTGATTTAAAACTTTTTTTTTTACTCTTTTGTAAGCAGCTGAATTCTTATTCTTAAATGAAATTTGCATGGAAGTTCAATATGTAAAACTTAAATGAGTCTATTTTACAATTGGGGCAGAGGGAAAAGGGTGGGTCTAGAAAGAAGAAGGACAATGAAACCTTGACTATTATGTTTATTCATCTAGGATTCAAAATCCACCCTCTTTAATTTGAGTATCTACAGGAAACTCCAAAGAGGAAAATGCTGGTTGTAGTCAAATTACTAGTTTACAGACAAAGAAATAAAGTTCAAAAATGATTGACAGCAGGAGTTAATTGTATTTAGTCAGCTAATACTGGAAATGAAATTTATATAGTAATCCATTTTATATAGGCATTGTGTGCATTTTATAAAACAAATCCTTTTTCCTGACCTAAATAAATCATTTACTGATCTGAGAAGTAATCTTTGGATCCTTATTTATAGAAAAATTAAAAGTGACTTTATTTAGCATTGCTAGAGCAAAATTTCAGAGATAACATACCCCAGTTTCTCTATGTACATTTGTACTTGCCAAATATATCTTGATTTTGGCTTGTAAAATTGATTTATCTATAATATGTTTTAAAATAATACATAATGTGGAGTTCATGCCAAGATGGAGGTGTAGGTAGAAAAGTTTCACTTCACACAACCAAAAGAAAGATAATAACCAATTTAAAAACAATAAATAACCAGAACTGCCAGAAAATGAAATTGCAAGGAACTCTGACAACCAAAGAGTTAAAGAAACATTCATCAAGAATGGTAGGAGGGGCAGAAACAGGTAGCCTGAGCAGAGAGGACCAGCAGCAAGGCAGAGGACCCCACGGGCCAGGCAGGGGTTGGCTGACCAGAAAACTAAAGACTCAGAAGCTCTGGCTGTAAAATTCTGTGGGGGGTGCGGCGGCAGGAGAAACTTCCTGTCTCACAGGATAGTTCCTTGGAGAGGCCCACAGGATCCCAGAAGGTACACAAACCCACCCACCCAAGAATCAGCACCTGAAAGGGCACAAGCCACTTGTGGGAAGTGATGGAAAGTAGATAAAGGGGAGAAAAAAACTGGGACAACTGTAATAGCATAATCAATAAAGTATACTTAAAAAGAGTAAAAGGATGAAAAAGCAAAAATTGGTAATTACAAAATAGTCATGGAGATAGAAAAGTACAGTACAGGGAATATAATCAATAATATCATAATAACTATTTATGGTGCCAAGTAAGTACCAGACTTAACATGGGGATCATTTTGTAAAGTATATTGCTGTCTAACCACTATGCTGTATAACCACAACTAATACAAAATAATATTAAGTGTCAACTATAATTGAAAAATAAAATTAAAAAATAAAAAATAAAAAACTATGCAATGTGTTATCCTCTTCTATGTCTAAATAGTAGTCTTAAATTAGTCTTAAATAATCATAATGGTACTAAATCAATTAACCTTATAGCCAGTTTTGCTGGTCATATTTTACTATATGTGAGATCCCTACATGATAAGCCTCTCTGCCCAAACACAAAGCAAAGTGAAGTACAAAAGTGCAATTAGAACTTCCGGCCAAGATGGAGGCGTAGGTAGATACACTGTGCCTCCTCGCACAACCAAGGTCAGCAACAATTTAGAAACAAGACAACAACCAGATCTGACAGAAAATTGAACTGTATGGAAGTTGGACAACCAAGGAGTTAAAATATACACATTCGTCCAGACCAGCAGGAGGGGAGGAGTTGGGCAGCCAGGCGGAGACGGGGCTCAGCACAAAAAGCTGTGGCACCGGGCACATAAGGCATCCTGAGCACAACACCACAGCTGGCCAGACACTGGCAGACCCAGCAAGGCGGTGACTGTGAAGCGAGGCACTGCATGCAAGGCGCCTGGCTGTCCAGGCCACATTCGTGCACAGATAAACCAGGCAAAATTGGGCAGTGAGACAGCCTGTGCAACCCGGGGTCCCAGCGCCGGGAAATAGAATCTCTGGACACTGACTGAAAACACCTGTGGGGGTTGAGGTGCAGGGAGAGACTCCCAGCCTCACAGGACAGGGCATTGAGAGACCCATGGGGTCCTAGAACGTACACAAGCCCACCCACCTGGGAATTAGCACCAGAAGGGCCCAGTTAGCTTGGGGGAAGCAGCAGAAGGGAATGAAATCCCAGGGACAGAGAAGCAAGCGCCATTGTTCCTTCTCGGACCCTGTTCCCACATACAACGTCACAACACAGCAGTTGGGTTGCCCAGTCCTGGAGAACACGTAAGGCTCCGCCCTTCATTACGTACAGGCTCGACCAGACCAAAAAAAAAAAAAAAAAAGGCTCAAATGGAAGTACAAATCAAACCCCAAAGCCAATACTTTTAAGCAACCAAGAGATAGCGAACCTATCAGATGCACAGTTCAAAGCACTGGTGATCAGGATGCTCATAGAACTGGTTGAATTTGGTTGCAAATTACATAAAAAAATGAAGGCTACGATAAGAGAAATAAAGGAAAATGCACAGGGAACCAATAGTGATGGACAGGAAACTGGGACTCAAATCAATGGAGTGGACCAGAAGGAAGAAAGAAACAACCAAACAGAAAAGAATGGAGAAATAAGAATTTAAAAAAATGAGAGGCTTAGGAGCCTCCAGGACATCTTTAAACATTCCAACATCCGAATTATAGGGATACCAGAAGGGGAAGAGGAAGACCAACAAGTGGAAAAGTTATTTGAACAAATAATAAAGGAGAACCTCCCCAATCTGGCAAAGGAAATAGACTTCCAGGAAGTCCAGGAAGCTCAGAGAGTCCCAAAGAAGTTGGATCCAAGGAGGAACACACCAAGGCACATCACAATTTCATTAGCCAAGGTAAAAATGAAGGAGAGAATCCTAGAAGCAGCAAGAGATAAGG
>CM052541.1:105152176-105178452 GCA_028533065.1 Trachops cirrhosus
GGAAATAGACTTCCAGGAAGTCCAGGAAGCTCAGAGAGTCCCAAAGAAGTTGGATCCAAGGAGGAACACACCAAGGCACATCACAATTTCATTAGCCAAGGTAAAAATGAAGGAGAGAATCCTAGAAGCAGCAAGAGATAAGGGGACAGTAACCTACAAAGGAGTTCCCATCAGACTGTCAGCTGATTTCTCAAAAGAGACCTTACAGGCAAGAAGGGGCTGGAAAGAAGTATTCCAAGTCATGAAAGGCAAGGACCTACATCCCAGATTGCTCTATCCAGCAAAGCTTTCATTTAGGATGGAAGGGCAAATCAAGTGCTTCTCAGATAAGGTCAAGTGAAAGGAGTTCATCATCACCAAGCCCCTATTGAAATGTTAAAGGGACTTATCTAGGAAAAAGAAGGTAAAAAACATGTGTAGTAAAATGACAGCAAACTCACAATTATTAACAATTGCACCTGAAACAAAACAAGAAGAAACTAAGCAAACAACTAGGACAGGAACAGAACCACAGAAATGGAGATCACATGGAGGGTTAGCAACAGGGGAGTGGGAGGAGGAGAGGGGGTAAAGGTACAGAGAATAAGTAGCATAGATGGTAGGTAGAAAATAGACAGGGGGAGGGCAAGAATAGTATGGGAAATGTAGAAGCTAAAGAACTTATGACACATGGACATGAACTAAAGGGGAGGAATGTAGGTGGGAAAGGGTGTGCAAGGTGGAGGGGAGTGAAAGGGGGTAATGGGACAACTGTAATAGCATAATCAATAAAATATATTTTAAAAAGTGCAGTTAAAATGCAAAAAATTATAGATTACAGTTAATGTCTCTATCGAGTACTGACTTAAATTTAAATGAGCTCTAAGATATTTAAAAAGGAATATAAGATGTCTCAAATTATCACAAATATATTCATTGTTTAGCAAATTATATCTTCAAATTAAAACTTTAAAATGTTATTATTTTTTAAAAGACTGGAAGATGATACTTAGTTAATATCTGTTCACTAAAGGAATAAGTAACCAAAGTAAAAAAATTTTTAATAAGAGCTTACAAGACTATCATCAGGGTAAAAAAGATAACATGCCAAAGTACATGATATATGGACACTGAGTATTATGACTTCTCTTGATAAGGGAGTTTTGATGTACAATTTGGAGAGTGTAACTCTGATTACCTTAGAAGGAAGAAAGGTTGGTCTGAAAAGGATAGCACACTAAAATTATGTGAAACAAGTAAAAAGTTAAAGAAAGAAACTCACGTAGCTGATTAGAATCTTAAGCTGGTTCCTTCTAACTTCCAATTAATATATACAGGTTGAACCATAAATATTCTTATAAACAGAAGATGTTACATTATAAAAAAGTGATTTAAATGTTTTTTAATAAAATAAAGTAGAAAAAAGGTAAGACTAAGTGGTAAACACAGATTCTAGGGTCATTATGTTGAAAAAAAATAACCCAGGGATTACGGCAATTGAATAACTAGAGGCTAATATGAGTCAACTTCCCTTACATAAGCTTTCTACGAGCACCATGGAACAGCAGAGGGAACCACAAGCTGTGGATCACTGATAACTCCAAACAGATTGCCCAGGGCCAGTCACAGGCAGCATCTGACATATGTCTAAACCAGAGTCTTTGCAGATATATCCAGTATATGGGGGGGGGGGGGGTGAACACAGCCAGCCGAAATGGAGAGAAAAAGAAACAGTCTATAAATGAAAGACCAAAAGAATTCTCCAGAAGAAGAACTAAATGAAATGAAGGCAAGTGATTTATCAGATACACAGTTCGAAGTACTAATAATTATAAAGATGATCAACAGCATGAAAAAGGACATAAAAATCATAAACACAGACCGGTCAGAAATAAAGAATGCAATATCTGTAATACATAATACATTAAAAGGAATAAACAGTAAGTAAGATAAAGCAAAGGATCAAATCAGGAATTTGGAAGACAAGATAGAAAAAAACACCCAATCAGAACAACTAAAAGAAAAAAGAATTTTAAAAAAAGAGGAGAGTTTAAAACACCTTTGGAACAACATGAGGCATAACAACATCCACATCATAGGAGTAACAAAAGGAGAAGAGAGAAATCAAGGGCTCAAGAATGTTTATGAAGATATAATGACCAAAAACATCCCTAACCTGGTGAAGGAAAAAAGACACAGGAGTCCATGAAGCAGAGTCCCAAACAAGGACTCAAAGAGGCCCACACGAAGACACATCATAACTGAAATGGCAAAGCTTAAAAACAAGGAGAGAATCTTAAAAGTCACAAGGGAAAGGCAGTTAGTTACCTACAAGGGAGCTCCCATAAGACTGTCATCTGATTTCTCAATGGAATCGTTTCAGGCCAGAAGACATAGGCATGAAATATTCAAAGTGATAAAAACCAAGGACATACAAACAATAATACTTTACCAAGCAAGGCTATCATTTAAAACTGAAGAAGAAATAAAGAGCATTCCAGACAAGACAAAGCTAAAGGAGTTTGTTACCACCAAACCAATATTAAAACAAATGTTAATGGACTTGCTTTAATACAAGGAAAAAAAGGAGGAAATGGTTAAAGAATAAAATAGAAATAAATAATATCTCTCAATAATCACTTTAAATGTAAATGGCTTAAACGCTTGAGTCAAAAAGACACAGGGTAGCTGAATGGATAAGAAAACAAACCCACATATATGCTGTTTTCAAGATATCCACATCAGAATGAAAGACACACAGACTAAAAGGAGAAGGAAAAATATATTTCATGGACATGGAAGGAAAAATAAACTGTAGTAGCAATAATTATATCCAACAAAATAGACTTTAAAACCAAAGCTATATTAAGAGACAAAGGAGGATACCCTCTAACATGCAGGGTACAATCCAACAAGAGGATATAATCCTAGTAAACATTTATGTACCCAACATAGAAGCACCTGAATATGTAAAGAAAATCAGGATGGACATAAAAGGATAGACTGACAGAAATGCAGTCACAGCAGATGTTATCACCCCATTGACATCAGTGGATAGATCTTCCAGACAGAAAATCAACAAGAAGACAAAAGCTGTAAATAACATATTAGATCAAATAGATTTACTTAATTGATATCTTTGGAGTACTTCATACCGAATATACATTCTTTTCATGTGCACATGAAACACTTTCTAGAATAGACCACGTTAGGACACCAAACAAGTCTCAAATTTAAGATGATGAAGGCATATTTATCAAGCATCTTTTTTAACCACAATGGTATGAAACTAATAATCAATCACAAGAAGAAAAATGAAAAACAAGACATAGAATCTAAAACAATGAGTGGGTTAACAGTTACATCAAGGAAGAAATCACAAGATACCTTGAAACAAATGAAAATGAGAACACAAGAACCCAAAATCTGTGGAAGACAGGGAAAAGCAGTCCTAAGAGGAAAATTCATAACATTAAAAGCCTATCTCAAAAAATAAGAACAAAACAAGAAAAAGCCCAAATACACAATCTAACTCTATACTTAAAGGAACTTGAAAAACAACAACAACAAACAAAGCCCAAAGTGACTATAAGAAAGAAATAATGAAGAGCAGAGCAGATATACACTAAATAGAGAATAAAAAATGATAGAAAAGACCAATAAATCCAAGAGCTGGTTCTTTGAAAATATAAAAAACACTGAAAAAGCTTTACCAGACTCATTGAGAAAGAGAGGACCCAAATAAATAAAATCAGAAATGAAAAGGAGAAATAACAGCTGACACCAAAGACATACAAAGGACTGAAAGAAAACACCAAGAACAGCTATATGCCAACAAATTGGAGAACATGGACAAAATGGATAAATTCCTAGACACATATAATCTACCAGAAGTAAATGAGGAAGAATGTGAGAATCTAAATAGACAGATTATAACCAGTGAAACTAAAGCAATAATCAAAAAACTCCCAACAACAACAAAAAAAGCCCTAGACCAGATGCCTTCACAGGTGAATTTCAGCAAGCAATCAGAGATCTACTATATCTCCTCCTCAAATTATTCCAAAAAATTCAAGAGGACTAAAGACTCTGAAGGTCATTTTACGAGACCAGCATGACCCTAACTCCAATCCATTACAGAAACTACAAGAAAAGAAAATTATAGGCCAATATCCCTGATGAACATAGATACTAAAATCCTCAACAAAGTAACAGCAAACCAAATTAAGCAATACATTAAAAAACATCAAGCCCTGGCTGGTGTGGCTCAGTGGATTGAGTGCTGGTCTGTGAACCAAAGGGTTGCTGGTTCAATTCCCAGTCAGGGCACACACCTGGATTGCAGGCCAGGTCAGGTCCCCAGTAGGGGGCACGCAAGAATCAACCACACATTGATATTTCTCTCTGTCTCTCTCCTTCCCTTACCCCTATCTAAAAATAAATAAATAAATAATTTTTAAAAATATCATACATCATGATCAAGTGGGATTTATTCCAGAAATGCAAGGTTGGTACATTTGCAAATCAATAAACGTGACACACCACATAAACAAAAGAACAAACCACATGATTACATCAATAGATTCAGAAAAAGCATTTGTTAAATTCCAGCACCCATGTAAGATGAAAACTCTCACAAAAGTGGGAATAGAAGGAGTACACCTAAATACAATAAAAGGCCATATATGACAAATCCACTGACAGCCTCATACTCAATTTATAAAATCTGAAAGCGTTCCCCTTAATATTGGGAACAAGACAAGGATGTCTACTTTTACCACTCTTATTTAACATAATGCTAGAGTTCCTTGCCACAACAATCAGACAAGAAAAAAAAAAAAGCCATCCAAACTGGTAAGAAAGAAGTAAAACTGTCATCATTTGCAGATGGCATGGCATTGTATATAGAGAACCCTGAAGATTCCATCAAAAATTTACTAAAACAGATAAACAAATTCAGTAAAGTAGTAGGATACAACATTTATACCCAGAAATCAGTTGCATTTTTATACACCAATAAGAAATAAGGGAAATTAAGAAAATAATTCCATTCTGACTGATATGGCTCACTGGATTGTGCGTCATCCTCAAACCAAAAGATCTCCAGTTCTACTCATAGGCAGGGCATATGCCTTTGTTGTGGGCCAGGTCCCCAGTTGAGGGTGTGTGAGAGTCAACCAATCGACATTTCTGTTGCACAGCTTTTTCTCTGTCTCTTTCTTCCTCCCTTCCCCTCACTCTAAAAATAAATAAATAAAATCTTTTTTAAAACAAAAAGGAAGAGAACAATACCATCCATAACTGCATTAAAAAACAAAAAAACAACCTAGGAATAAATTTAACCAAGAATGTAATGTACCTGTACTCAGAAAGTTATGACATGAAAGAATGAAACTGAAGAAGATAAAAGTAAGTGAAACCACATACCATGTTCACTGTTAAGAATTATTAACATCATTAAAATGTCCATACTACTCAAAGCAATCTACAGATTCAACACAATTCCTATAAAGATACTACTGATGTATTTCACAGGACTAGAACAAATGCTCCAAAGATTTCTATGGAATCTCGAAAGACTCCAAATAGCAACAGCAAACTGGAGAAAGAAGAACAAAATTGGAGGAATCATGCTACCTAATATCAAACTATACTAAAGGCCACAGTAATCAAAACAGCATGGCATAGGCATAAAAACAGACACAAAGATCAAAGGAACAGAGTAGAGAGCCAGAAATAAACCCACACCTTTACAGTCAATTAATATTTCACAGGAAGCGAGCACATACAATGGGCTAAAGACAGTTTATTCAATAAATGGTGCTGAGAAAATTGGGCAGGTATATGCAAAAAATGAAACTAGATCACCTCCTTACATCACACACAAGAATAAACTCATAATGGAGTAAAGACTTAAATGTTAAGCTCAAAACCGTAACATTTTTAGAAGAAAACATAGGCAGTAAAGTCTTAGACATTTCTCATAGCAACATTTTTTTCTGATATATCTCCTCAGGCAAGGGAAACAATAGGAAAAAGTGGGACTACATCAAACTATAAGGTTTTTGCACAGCAAAGGAAACCATCAACTAAATTAAAAGACAACTCACTGAATATAAGAATATAGTGCTTCCATGATAAAGCTGATAAGGGGTTAATATACAAAATTTATAAAAAATTTATAAAAGTCAACACCAAAAACCCTAAACAATCCAATTAAAAAATGGGCAAAGGACCTGAATAGACACTTCTCCAAAGAGGACATACAGATGGCCAATAAACATATGAGAAGATGCTCAATGTCACTAATCATTTGTGAAATGCTAACTAAAACCACAATGAGGTATCACCTCACACCAGTCAGAATAGCAATCAATAAATCAACAAACAAGTGCTAGCGAGGATGTAGAGAAGGGGGGAACCCTAGTGCAGTGTTGGCAGGAATGCAGATTGGTGCAGCCACTGTGCTGAAAGCAGTACAGAGTTTGTTCAAAAAATGTAAAATGGATCTGGCTTATGACCCAGTGATTTCACTTCTGGGAGATTAGCTGAAGAAACCCAAAACACTAATTCAAAGAATATATGCACCCCTATATTATTTACAATAGCCAGGATTTGGAAGCAGCCCAAGGGTCCATCAACAGATGAGTGGATAAAACAACTATGGGGCATTTATATAACGGAATACTACTGAGTCATAAATAGGGAGAAAATTCTTACCCTTTGCCACAGCATAGATGGACCTGGAGAACATTATGCTAAATGAAATAAGCCAGCCAGAGAAAGACAATTACCATATGGTTTCACTCTTATGTGGGCTCTAATGAACAAACTGAACAAGCAAATTAGAGACAGTCTCTTAAATAGAGAGCAGGATGACAGCTCTGGGAGTGATTGGGGAGATGGCAGGATTGAGCAAAAATAAAAGGGAAAAAGGTCATGGACACGGACAACAGTGTGGTGACTGTCAGGTGGAAGGGGGTGGGTGGAGGTGGAAGAGGGTATGGGAGATAAATGGTAATGGAAAAAATACAATTAAAAATTTTTCCTTATGTATACATCATAGGTCACTCCATCCACAAATGGACAGGTTTTTTTTTAAATTAAAACATATATGAAATCAAGTAATTTATCTAACATTCAAATACAATAAGGATAAAGCTGAAACTATTAATTCTACCTTATAGAAAACAATGTATTTGTAAATCCTCAGCATGACCCGTCTACACTAGTAATAAAACAAAACAGAACAGAGCTTGTCACAAAATGGCCAACAAAACAGATACTATGGCCAATCATTATACTATCAAGCTACATGGAACTTAAAAAGCAGTTTTTTTTGCATACATAACTTGTTTTCCTCAATATCTGAGATAAACAGAACAAAAGAAACCCACATTCTAAACCACAGATACAGTCACCTGGTCTTGTTCTTATCACAGGATGACAAAATAATTTCTGAAGACAATGACAAAATAATTTCTGAAGACATCCTCAACATTTGTATAACTTCTTTTTTAACTAACAAAATGGTTGTGTCCTTCCTGAGTTCTAGAATGGTCAAATGTTCAATGTAAACACTTCTTCAGGTAACTTTTGTTACCACATTTAAAGTTATAGGGTTCAATGACTGTAATAAATTTCAAAATGTATCTCACTTTTCTTTCCCTTTTCTGTTCTGAAATCTTAGCTTCTAGAAATGATTAAATCAATGCCATCTTTCCCATATTTATCTACCCATTAAAAAAAATTAACAATTTTATGAGCATGACAAGAAATAATTGGCCCAGAAATCAATATTTTTAAACACCTCTTTAGGTAATTCAAGTATTCAATCAAGTATAAAAATTACTGGTAGGTTATGACTTCCAGCCAAGATGGAGGCATAGGTAGATATACTTTGCCTCCTCACAAAACCATAAGGAGAACAACAGCAAATTTAAAAACAAAAACCAACCACAACTGCCAGAAAATCAAACTGTATGGAAGTCTAACAAACAAGGAGTTAAAGAAAAAACATTCATCCAGACTGGTAGGCGGGGTGGAAATGGGCAGCGGGGGCAAAGAAGGCTGGTGGCAAGCCTACAGCTGGAGGACTGGGGGTGAGGCGTGGCTGGTGGAGTGGGTGGTCCCCAATTCAAGTGCAGACAAACCGGCAGAAACAACTAGGGAGTGAGACAGACTGCACAACCCAGGGGTCCAGTGCAGGGAAATAAAGCCTCAAAACCTCTGGCTGTAAAAACTTGTATGGGTTGTGGCAGCAGGAGAAACTCCCAGCCTCATAGAGAGTTCACTGGAGAGACAAACAGGGTCCTAGAATGTACATAAAACCACACACCCTGGAATCAGCATCAGAAGGGCCCAATTTGCTTGTGGGTAGTGAAGGAAGTGAATAAAGGCCGGTCAAGAGCCAAGAAAGCAGAATTGTTCCCTCTCAGACCCCTCCCCAACATATAGCACCACAACACAGTGACACAGGTTGCCCTGCCCTGGCAAATACTTAAGGATCTGCCTGTTAGAAGGCAACAGGTGCTTGGAGACAAAAATATATGGCCCAAATGAAAGAACAAATCAAAGCTCCAAAAATAGAACTAAGCAATGAAGAGACAGCCAACCTATCAGATGCAGAGTTCAAAACACTGGTAATCAGGATGCTCACAGAAATGGCTGACTATGGTCACAAAATAGAGGAAGAAGTGAAGGCTATGCAAAGTGAAATAAAGAAAAATATTCAGAGAACCAACAGTGAAAGGAAGGAAACCGGGACTCAAATCAACAGTTTGGAGCAGAAGAAAGAAATAAACATTCAACCAGAACAGAATGAAAAAATAAGAGTTCAAAAAAATGAGGAAAGGCTTAGCAACCTCTGGGATAACTTTAAATGTTCCAACATCCCAATCATAGGGGTGCAAGAAGGAGAATAGGAAGAACAAAAACTTGAAAACTTATTTGAAAAAATAATAAAGGGGAAGTTCCTCCATGTGGCAAGTGAAAAAGACTTCCAGCAAGTCCAGGAAGCTTAGAGAGTCCCAAAGAAGTACATACCAAGGCACATCATAATTACATTACCACAATTAAAGATAAGGAGAGAATCTTAAAAGAAGCAAGAGAAGAGCAGACAGTTACCTACAAAGGAGTTCCCATAAGACTATCAGCTGATTTCTCAAAAGAAACCTTCCTTACAGGCAAGAAGGGGCTAGAAAGAGGTATTCAAAGTCTTGAAAGCAAGGACCTACAACAAGATTACTCTATCCAGCAAAGCTATCATTTAGAATGGAAAGGCAGATAAAGTGCTTCCCAGACAAGGTCAAGGTAAAGGAGTTCGTCCTCACCAAGCCCTTATTATATGAAATGTTAAAGGGGCTTATCTAAGAAAAAGATCAGAACTATGAGCAATAAAATGACAACAAACTCACAACTATCAACAACTGAGCCTAAAAATAAAAATAAAAATATTTTTTAAAAAACTAAAACTAAGCAAACTACAATGGGAATAGAATCACAGAAATGGAGATCATCTGGAGGGTTATCAACAGGGAGGGGGAGAAGGAAGAATGGGGAAAATAGTACAGGGAATAAGAAGCATAATTAGTAAGTACAAAATAGACAGGGGGAGGTTAAGAGTAGTATAGGAAATGGAGAAGCCAAAGAACTTATACGTATGACCCATTGACATGAACTAAGGTGGGGGAATGATGGTGGGGGTAGGGTACAGAGCACAGGGGAATAAAGGGAAGGAAAAAAACAAAACAAAACAAAAATCCCTGTTCAAGATCATGATCAGCATTCTACAAATTATATAGCTAAACTTACAACTTTTGAAAACTAATGTAATTATTTTACAATGTCAAACCCTAACACACTTTTTTCCAAACACTGATCTACAATCTTCATTTTTAACCTCTACATTTTTCATTCTTTATCAAATGATTATTAAATAAGAAATCATCCAAATATCCCTTCTCAATTACTTTATACAATATACACATTTATGCATGTAAATGTGTACACTGTACATGTGTACACTTATGTAGGCGGTTTCATAACTTTTACCTAAAATACTTTCAAAAGTCATTTAAGTTATAACACCATTAAAATTTTCCTCATTAAGAATTCTAATCCTAACCTATATGGAACAGTTTCAAAAGGGCTTTGCATATAAATCAGCTCCTCGATAACTACATACCAATAAAGTTCAAGCCTCAATAAAATAAAAGGTGTTTAATGTTTCATTAGAAAAAAAACAAAACTAAGCCTTGATTTGAATCCACAGGTGGTTGGTTCTGCTGCTGAGAATATCATGTTGTCAGTGCAGTTTAAAAATAACTTCGTGATGTCAAGATGCAATATGTGTGTTTGACCACTGAGAACAGCTTTAAAGATGATCAAATAAAAGCTAAATATCTAAAGTTCAAAAAAAGTGTTAACAGCTTTTTAAACATCATCTTGCCTGATTTTCAAAAGGGTCATTATACATGTAATTAGGTAAGAAGTGGTCATACCTCACTAGGATGGCCCCAAATCCAATATGACTAGTATCATAACAAAAAGATGACCATGTGAAGATACAGAGACATGGGGAAAATGCCATTTGAAGATGAAACATTATTAGTAAATAATGACCATATGAAGACAGAAACATAGGGAGAACACTCTGTGAAGATGGACGCAGAAATGGTGCAATCTAAAATCCAACCAGTCCCAACAATTGCAAGCAATCACCAGAAGCTAGGAGAGAAGCAAGGAACAGATTCTCCCTGAGAGCCCTCAGCAGGAACCAAGCCTGCTGACACCTTGATTTAGGACATTAATCTCTAGAACTGTGAGACAAAATAAGTTCTCATTTTCAACCGACTTTGTTGCCATCAGGCCTAGAAAACACAGCATAATTAGTTTATGAAACACAGTACCATAAAAAGTGTTTCATTATTTACAAAAGAGGAAAAAGACAAATGACACAGGTCTTGGTCCGAGGTCCAAGATTTATTTGCTGATTCTATTTAGGCAGCTATAAATGGCTTCTCTCAGGGTAGCTCAGACAGTTGTGATGAGAGCATGATTCTCATATACAATACACACACAGTTATTAGATATTAACTATATATGTTTAGCTTATAAATATATACCTTAAAACATTTCATGCAAGTTGATTTGATTACCCCAATAAAACTTATGAACTCCCTAAAAGAAAGAATTACATTTGTAATAGTGCAGAACCCAATTTAAAGGCTGAGTAAAGATTAAACATACTTCATTTGAATTAAAAATCAATTCAAAGCTTTTACACATAGCTTACTTAGCAATTAACACATGTAAATAATAGAAAGGAGGTCACTATTTCACAATGCTATATTGATAAACTCATACTGTTTTGTCTGTATTATTTTCTCGATCCCATAACAATTTTCAAGTTTATCTTACACACAGTTTTAACAAACACATGTGGATTTACCAGGAAGTTAATTAAGTTAAGCTTGAGGTCTCCTCATGTGTTTGCCTCTTTCCATGGCCTGGGAGAGATCTAAGGTACATGGTGACATGTTTTATAATAAATCATCAAAAATATTTTCATTACAGCCAGTGAAGAATCCTCTCTTTTTCCATACTGAGTTCCATCAATTTCCCTCTTGTTGGGTGACTTTGGAATAACAGAAGGCAGTTTTGGAATACTGTTAAGAAAAGGATGAATTGGGGATACCTTTAGATTTGAGTCAGTGTGACAAATTTAGTGGTTAACTGTTATTTCCTTACATGGTTATTGATAGTTGTCATGGAATAGAAGTGGCTTCCATAAATATTCCTATTTTGCACTATTGTGACTCACCAACTCATGTTACAAAGGTGCAAAGCCAGAGGTCTCATCCTGATATAAACACATTGTATAGATGCTGCCACTAAGAATATGTAGATAATGGGGAATCAACAAATTTCCCCCCACCTCCAGTCACCCTGCACTGTTGTCTCACTAGGAAAAGTGGTTGGCTAATCAAAGAAGCAAGAGAGCAAAGGTGCTCAAATCCAAATAATAAGGAATATGCCTCTCACTTCAACTTATTCTGCTGCTGTGTTTCACAGCCTAGAATGGATATGTCAAAAATCTACACAATTGTGTTGGGGTCCTGCTTCCACAGTCCTAGTCTTCCAGTCCCAGTAAAGAGAATGACCAAACTGTCCAGTTCTCCAGTCATCTTCACGTGTTGGCCAAGCCTCTACCATTCGAGGACAATATGCCATAAAATATGACATGCCATATTTTATCAAACTCCACTTGTTGACAACGCAACAGTTCCATTTTCCTGTGATGTAGAGCAATACTAAATTCAGTGATGTTGAATCTACCTGTGACGTTGAATCTACTTTTGCAGAGGTGAAAGATTATTGGGCATGTTTGAATGCACCTGCTGACTTCTCATGAAGTCACAATTCCAAATTACTTAATCAGTTTCCTAATTAGGCATACAACTAAGGCTCCAAAAGTCAACACAATCCATCAAATATCTGAAGTGTTGGTCTATTTTTTAACAGTTCATTTTTTAAAATTGTTTATTTTTATTGAGTTTTCCATTACCATTTATTCCCCCTATACCCTCTCCACCTCCACCCAACCCCACCCCCGCACAATCACCACACTGTTGTCAATGCCCCTGAGTTCTTTTTCTTTTTTGCTGAATCCCTCCCCCTGAACCCCCACCCCAGCTGTCAGCCTGCTCTCTATCTATGAGTCTGTCTTTAGGCAGGTTATCATTGTCAGATCTGCTGCCATAATTAGCCTCACACAATATGTAAATAACGAACTTTCTCCAGAGACAAGTGTCACAGAGACTAGCTAGAATGATGCAGATTCATCCATAATCCTCAATTCATCTACACAGCTTCTGAACATTCAGAGATTCTGCATTTCAAACACACAATAAATTTTTAGTTTCTATACAACTCTATCATAAATTTGTAATTTTTAAATTAAAGCATTTTAATCACTGAGATCCATAACCAGAGACACTGAAATAAAGAACAAATTGACAGTTACCAGAGAAGAGCGGGGAGAGGGATAATAGGGGAAGGGCCATCAAGGAGCATGTATAAAGGGCACATGGACAAAGCGAGAGGGGAGTAGGTTCAAGGGTGGGAAGCAGGGATGGATGGGGCAAGGGGCAGTGGTGGTGGGAAAACGGAGACAACTGTACTTGAACAACAATAAAATAATAGAGATTTTCCTTATTATGTTTTATTGTTTGTTGGTTGGTTTAGCTTGCTTTTAAATAATTTTGTTTCAGAAATATAAAATTGAAATATTAATATATCAGTTAAATAATACAGGAATTTTTCAAAAAGCAATTATTACTTTGAGCTGTTTTTTGACAGGAGAAACAGGGAGCCACAGTTTAAACACACATACACAAAATGAGAGGTGGTCCAACATCCAAAAATTTGTTCTAGGTTCTGAGATGATAGAAATTTAGGTCCCAAACATTAATTTATGTTGGAGTCATCAGATAAATAAAACAGAATTTTAAGATATTACTGGAAATGTAGGTACCATAGGTCTATTACAAAGCATGACATGCATTTCTCAAATAGCTGAAACCAAGATCATTAACAAATATACCAATATGCTTCTCTTAAAACAGCCATTTGGCAGGCTGAGATGTGACTCATTTATGTTCCTGTCAATTAAAACGCAAATTCACTATATTGCTTATTTTAAAGAATTGTTAGTATAAGGCAGGTCTCTTAAAAAAGGCAGTTAAAAGTTTCTAGTATATTAAAAGGGAGTTTACAAAAAGATAGATCTGTGGCAAATATTCATAGGAATAGCAAAACAGTAGGGTTTCGAAGCAGAAAACATTTAAAATGTGTGACCAATGTTTTCTTGAAAATTACTCTAAAATTAGGCAACCAAAAGTATAAGTATTATGTATACAGTCTAGAGATGTAAAGATTTTCCATAAAAATGAATGAGCACAACACACATAGATTCTGCAAGCATAGCAAAATCTGAAACTAAAAATATTGTTTTAGCTGGTAAAAACATTTTTTTATATGTAAGTGAATTATGGTGAGTTTCCTAACTGCCTGAAGTGAATACTGAATTGAAACAAAAAAAAAAAACCTGTAAAACTTGTATGTATAAATGAGAAGACTAGAATAAATACAAAGGAAAAAAATAAATGAACACAGTAAACTACCCAAAGAAACAAAGTAAGTATAATTTGTAGGAGATATAATGCTTTTGTTATACAAGGAAAAATCTAGATACCCAAAGGATCTATTCTAGGTCTTGATAAGAAGGTCCGTCTATAAAATTCTTTAACCAGTCCATAAATTTTACAGCCTCTGAAATAGGATAATATCTTAACTTATAAATCATGGTGTCCAGAAGGAAGCATTACCTGGGCTTGGTTATAAAAGTAACTCTTCAGTTACAGAACAAGGAACACTAGTTCACAGCCACACTGTTAATTCTGGGGTTCACTCCACTCACTCCAGGAGACCAGACTTCTATTGCTGGGCAATACTTTTCCAGAACAGAAGTCTCTAAAAGTACAGGCAGAAGAGAAATCTCTCGACTGTCTAAACTCCTACTGCATTCTCACATTCTACAACAAACAACGTTTTGGAAGCAACAACCCTGCCAAAATCCAGGATACCTGATTAACAGAACTCCATGAAGGCAAGAAGTGTGTCTTGTTTGACTTAAGCCTTCCTCTCCACCCCAAAGTTGCTAACCCTCAACACACACAAAGCCTGTCTTTATACCTTGATCACAAATGTCAATTAATAAACACTACATTAATAAATGTACACTATGACATGCTTGGTGATTTTTTTTTGCCTAACATCACCCAAGTAGACACTTTATTTTATATGATTTAATTTAAGCAAAAATTCTGTACTATTTAACTCAAATGTCTTTACCAATCAAAAAGTTTGTAAACCCAGGAAGGTTAAGGATTATGATTTTTGCTTCTATTTTTTAATATGAACAAAACTCTTCACTTTTTATTTGAAGAATTGTTGTGAAAAATGGCTTTTGTTTATTTTGTATCTCAGAGAGTCCCTTAAACACAGCATATACTGAATAATGATTTAATAACACCCAAAGTACCCCACAAAAATATATAGAAATGAGTGTAACTCTTCAGATCTTGTTTAAAACAAAACAGAACAAAAAACAAAACATGAGACTGACAAAGGTAACACCATACTTTGCCTTTAAAGGGCATGTATATTTTTTATTTTCCCAAACCTACAGATAAGGGCAGGATCTTTATTCCACATATTTACAAATGATCGTACATAATTTTCCAAAATAACTTCGTATTATGTGACTTGACTATAAATTGAGACCCTCTTAAAAATACTATATTTTAATTAGAGAGAATTTAACAAATGGATATGAAACTACCTACTAAAGAACATGGGCTAGAGGTTGAGTAAGATGTGTTCTTGACCTCTGAGGTTCACAGTCTATCTGAAAACTTGCCCCAGTAGTTCAAGGGACAAATCCAGCAACATCCCCCAAGTCCCTTGATGCTCACTCAAGAGACTTTTTCATAGTGATAAATACTACAAAAATGATTTTTATGACAAAAATAATGAACTGCCTGAAATGAATAATCAAATAAAGGGAAACTGTGGGCAGAAAAGGTTTCACTCCCTAATAGAAACCACCTCTATTAAGGAGATTGGAAAAGCAAATACAATTGATCCTCATGATTCATGAATTCTGTACTTGCAAATTCATCTTCTCACTAAAATTTATTTGTCATTCCCAAATTAGTGTGTTTTCATGATCACTCACGGACATATGCAGAGGGGAAAAATTTGAGTTACCTGACAGATATACACATATTTCCAGCTGAAGTCTAACAAGGCAACACCCTGCCTAAGTTGCAGCTCTCATTCAGAGGTCACCAGAGGATGGACATTCAAGTGGGCAGAGCAGTGTACTTCAAAACCTCTTGCTGTAAGGTCAGTTAGATGGTGTTTGAATCTCAACTAGGGCATCCCCAGGCAAGTGAGTTAACACTACGAACCTTGTTTTTTTCTTTTGTAAAATAAAGAAAACGGAATCTATTAAGAAGAGTTGTTTCTAGGGTTTAAGATGACAGTCCATGTGAAGCAGGGCTGTGTGTGCATATGTGTACATATTTCCCCTAGGCCAATGGCGCAGTGTTCCCAGCTATTCTATAGAATCCACCACTGCCAATAACAAGAATCGCCTGGATTTTACCTTTTCCAGCCACTTTATAGAGGTAGACAAGAAAGGGGTTTGGTAATGAGTAGCCTTGTTAGAAATAGACCTACAAGTGTCTATCTCATGGATTACACACCATTGTTTCAAGGTGGGTTTTTTTGCCTTTGTTTTTTGCTTGGCCTTAGATCCCCTAATATCAGAGGAGAGGAACATGTGTCAGACAATTAGAAGTATGCCAAAAAGCAGCTTGTCATAAACAGATTATTTTTGTGGATCCATATTTTATCATAAAACTCATCCCAGTACCTAAAAATTCATTGGAAGCCCTTGTTCTGCTTTAAGATATAGAAAGTCAAAAGAGAACATTGCACCAAACTTTACCATGAGAAAACTCCAGATAATCTATAAAATTATACTTTTCTTGAGCCCATCAGAGACCTGAGATTACAAGGTACCAAGTAAATGAATTCCAGAGTGAAAAAAGCCTCTCAGAAGAGACTAGATACACAAACTATTTCACCATTGACAGAGCACTGGAGAAAGAGGAAGTCACCATAACACTGGGGTAAGAAGAAAGCAGGTAAAATTTTTACGGGTGAGCATGAGCCTCAGTGATGCATATACATGATATATAAAACTACATCAACCTCATAAGACCATTATTTCGCACTAAGAAAAGCTTACACTACTAGAAGAGAAGCAAGAAACCCTCTTGGGCTCAGATGAGCAGATACAAGGCAAAATGCACAGGGCTCACCTAAGATTAAGGTTGGACAAAAAGAACTGAGAAAATTCCATCCTATCCCCACCGCAAGTCCCACATCCAGTGACAAGAAACAGCAGTCTAATGCTGAGGGAAGAGCAAGAGCTCAAAGGAAGACCCCTCTCTCTGGTGCAGACATACAGGAACTTCTGAAAGCTGCCCTGAAAGAGCAGGAGCACCGAGAAAAACCCACCAGGAGCACACACTAATAATGAGGTAACTACAGCCCCCTTTGGAGGGAACTGAAATCTGGTGCACTAAGCATGACTGTAGCAACAGCTACAAATCCAAACACAGCTCAACTACTGGTTGTCTCAACAACACATGCTTAACAGAAGAAGGGGTGTGCCCATTTTCAAGAGTAAGCACTATGTAGTACAATATATGAGGTCTGTCCAGGAGGTATCCAGCCGTTTAATATGAAAACTAGAGACATTTATTTCAGAAGATACAACAAACAAGAAATACTGTAAACAGGACAATGACGCCTCAGTCCCCTTCAAAGTAGGCACATGGGGACCTCACACAGTTCTCCCAATATGCCATTGTCATACTTTCCTGAATCTCATCAACAGTCTGAAATCTCTTCCCTTTCAAAAGTGATTTTAGTTTTGGGAAAAACAGAAGTCACAGGGCACCAAATCTGGGCTGTAAGGGGGCTGAGTCACCTGGGTCATTTGATGTTTCACCAAAAAACTCTGCATGAGATGTGATGCATGAGTGGGTGTGTTGTGATGGTGAAGCTGCCAATCATCACTTGCTCATAGCTGCAGGCTTCTGAATCATCCAGGTAGTTTCAGCAGAGGAATGTTTAAGCTTAATGCAAAATGTCGATGCATATTTGTTGCTCTACTTGCTCATTTTGAATGCCACAGCCACACAGTACGAATGCTCACTAAACGGCATCTGACGTCTACTGTTGCCCCACTGACGAGTACAGTGAAGTCGTCATTGTTCATGCATGTGCATTCCAGTCCACTCTCCTTGGCTGCCAAGTTACATCGACCATTCTCATTACATTAATGTCACATAATCATTCTCATTATATTAATAATGGCTGGACTTTTTTCTGGACACTGTTTCTCTATAATATATTCAACCAAAATTATGAAACACACAAAAAGCAGTTAAACCACAACCGACTGTAAAAAAAATTAAGTGGCCAACTAATCCAGAATCAGAGATGATTTAGATATGGGAAATATTATATAGAAACCTTAAGTATTATTAATATATTAAAGATTCTAGTGTAAAAGAGTACAACATGCATGAACAGATGGGGGATTGCAGCAGAGAGATGGAACCTACAAAAAAGTCAAATACAAGAACTAGATCAGAAAAAAATAGATCAGAAATTAAATCCTTAGTTGGGCTTATTAGCAGTAAGGACACAGTAAAAGAAGAGTCAGTAAACTTGAAGGTAGGTGAATAGAAATTATTCAAACTGAAACATAAAGGGAAAAAAAAAGAAAATAAAGGATCCAAGAGCAGCGAGACAATATTAAATGGTCTAGCATGCATACAATTGGAATGCCAGCAGGAGGAGAAATAAGTCATGTGAGGAATAATATTTATAAAACACATACTTAATAAAAAAAAAACACAGCCGGAATAAAAAAATCTTGCAACTCAATAGTAAAAAGACCAAACACAAACAAACAGAAAGGAATAAAAACTGAGCAAAGGATTTGAACAGATACATCATCAGAGATACTCAAATGGTCAATTAGCACATGAAATGATACAAAACATCATTAGAATTTTCTTAAGGAAATGCAAATTAAAGTCATACTTATATACTATTACACAGCTATTAGAATGTCTGACATTTAAAAGACGCAATACCAAGCATTGGCAAAGATGTGAAATAACTAGAACTCTCACGGACTGCTGCTGGGGAAGTAAAGTTGTAGGCACATTTTCAAAAATACTTTGACAGTTTTTAATGTAGTTAGACACATACTTTGTGATGATCGACTTCCACTCCTAGGTTATTTACCAAATAGATTAAACAAATGGTTAAAAAATTGTCTTAAGAGGAAATCACCAAGAGTATATTAGGATATCTGGAAAGATAAAAACTATGTAGTTTAAGATTGCTCCTGGCTCTGGCCAGTGTGACTCAGTTGGTTGGAGCATCCTCGCGTAACCAAAAGGCTGCAGATTTGATTCCTAGTCAGGGTACATACCTAGGATGTAGGTTCAGTCCCTGGTCCAGGCACATACAGGAGGTAACCAATTTATGCAAGAGAAAGCATCAATCATGTTTTTCTCTCTCCCTTCTTCTCTCCCTCTCTCTCTCTAAAAAAGCCATGAAAAAAATGTCCTCAGTGAGGATAAAAAAAAGGAAAAGACTGCTCCTGAGAAGGTTTCTCCAATTGGGTTAAATATTTTATTACACAGAGGAGTTGCAGACACTATAAAGCTTAGCCAATGACATGACTTTCTTTCCAACTTAATGCTATGGCAAAAAGAAAAGCGATGTAAACAAAGTATGTATTTCAAGTACACCAAAGTCAAAAGCTCTGGATCCACCACTCTCCATGAGCTTCTTAAATGATAACTAAGCACCTGCCTTTCCTGTGAAGCTGCTAGACTCCTTCACTCTGTTTGACAGAGTGCAATGCAGTCATGTTAACAAACTTTTTAAGAGTAATTTTTGGTGGTGTGGCCAATAAAGGATGGTGGATATTTTTCTGATCTTTTCTGTCTTTGTTCATGTGCTAAATTAGCTGCTTTATATTTTGTTAAGTCTTAATCAACATTTATTACTTTAGGGATTTGGGCATTCAATTAAAAATCCTAGGAACAAAGAGATTGGTAATTATGGCTGATTTTTTTCCCTTTCTGGCTGGAATAAGGGAAATTTAGATGACACTGAAAACAGAGATAAAATATTTACTGAACTTTTGATGAAACATGGCAATAGCTTCACTTGGATTTTGATCCTGACATTGGCAAAACTAAAGTTCACTTCTCAAATCATATAAAACTGTACCCTGATTATAGTATACGTAAACAATATATATTGGCTTTTGTTTGTAATTAGAACATTGCTTAACAGTAATCCTAAAGAAATTATTGCTTTCAGGACTTCCACAATTTATCCTAGGAAGCCTTTCTTTACAACTAAAGTTGTTCATAAATTAACTATCATAATTACTATAATTAATTACCTATGAGAATTTTTTTAGCCCCATGCTTCTCAAGAACACAGGTAGGTACTTCTGTCACTAAGGATAGTAGAAATCCACAAGATAGAAGCTAAAGCATATCTTCAATGGGTGTCAGGTTTACTCATATTATTTACAAAGGATTTTTAAAAGCCAGATTTAGTGAGATATAATTTTCATACAGTAAAATTCATGCTTTTTGAATGTATAGCTTGAGTTTTGACAAATGAATAAATAACAAATGTGTAAATACCACCACAATCAAGATTGAGAATATTTCAATCACTCCCAAAGTTTCTATGTACCCTTTACAGAAAATCCTCCTCTACCCTATCTCTGCTGAGCACTGATCTGTTCTCTGGTTACTACAGCTTTGACTTTTCTAGAATGTCATAAAAATGGGATCACACAATGTGTATATTACAGCTGGATTTTTTCATGGAGCATAAAGCTTTTCAGATATGGCCATGCTGCTTTGTATATCAGTAATTTGTTGCTATTTATTGCTGGCAAATATTCTATCATATTGGTGTACCATAAGTTATTTTTTCCTTTACCAGTTGATGGAAATTGGGATTGCTTCCAATTTTGATTTATTATGAATGAAACTGTTATAAACATACATTTCCTCTGCCCTTCATACATGCACATGCCTCACTCCCTTAGTTTCTTCAGAACTCTGTTTCATCATCATCTATTCAGAAATGCCTTCTCACTCTTCTCCACTTGAAATGGCACTTCCTGTCACTCTCTAGTCCCCTAGCTTGTTTTATTTCTTCAAACCTCTTAGCATTACCATCATTTATATTATATATATTAGAAATAAAGAAACATAGAGAGATTGCATTAGTCAATGATCTCCAGAGAATGAGTCAGTAGGATATATCTTTTTATGTACATAAGCAACAGAGCCAATGTGATATATTCAAAATTTTAGAGCTGAAATCTAGCCCAATTCAGTTATTTACATATGAAGAAAAATAAGTCCGAGGTAATGATATAATTTGGTCTCACATAAGTCCATTGCTCTTTTTACTACTCAAATGCAATCTTATTTTCAGAAGCTACTGTGCTATTATACCTAAAGCAAAAAAAATTATTATGAAAAAATAAAAAGCAGTCTCAATTATAAAAATTATTTTAAACTACACAGAAATTATGGGGAAAATGGAATTTATACCTAAAATATAAAGGCTTTCTGAAGATTAACTTTTACTCAATAAATATTGTTGAACACTGGTGTGTGTAGCATTAATCTACATTATTCCAAGATAGAATTACTCATTAAATAAATACTTACTGAGCGCTTATAATAAAGTATGCAAAACATTGCTTGGAGGTTTAAAAAATTACTATGTTCAGTCCCTAAGTTACTTACAAAATACTGGAGTTAGAATCTTTAAGCATTTCACATGACCACAATCTCACAAGTCTGAAACAAGTCAGAAAAGAGTGTTTTCCAGTATTGGTGTAAACCTGCAAATTAGGACGAAACTTTGATGACATGGAAAAAAAACCTTGGGACTGAGGCAGGAGACCAGAATCTCTTCTGGGCTATGCGGTCAGCACTCTCTAGGCAAACCAGTTCACATCTTTGGGCCTCACTAGAAACAGTAGGATGTTGGGCTTAAATAGTTCTTCACTATGGATGTAGATTAGAATCATTACCTCAGAAGCTATGACATGACAATATGCCATGCCCAGAAGGTACCTCAAAACTACCCAAATGACCTGGAGAAATTCGTTAGGAAGTTCATCAGATTACTCTGCTACTGCTCCTTGATCAGTAATCTCAGGAATCTAGGGTTCTTTCTAACTCTAACAGCCTCATTCTGTGAAATTTAGTTTTAATATTCTCTAGCCAGAACAAAAATTTATTCAGAATCCTTTCACTTCCTTTACAGTAATTAAAACTGAGTCTAATACTTCAACAACTGCAAAGTACATGAAAACTGACAACAAATACTTAAGAAGGATAAACTGCCTATAATTTTTTTTCCCAATATTAAGCCTTAAGCCAGTATAATCAAAAAAATGCTAAATAAAATTATTGACTTTGAGTCTAGCAGGGGACAAGTGGTTAAAAGGAAATCAAACGCCTGCAGCCTGCTTTAATGCTTCCCACCCCTATCTTTCTTTTTTTTTAATTGTTGTTCAAGGACAGTTGCCTGCATTTCCCCCCGACCGCATATATCCCCATCTCCCAACTTTGATCCTACCCCCTTTGGCTTTGTCCATGTGTCCTTTATACATATTCCTTGACAACCCTTCCCCCCTTTCCCTCCATTATCCCTTCTACCTCCCCTCTAGTTACTGTCAGTTTGTTCTTAATTTCAATATCTCTGGTAATATTTTGCTTGTTTGTTTTGTTGATAAGGTTCCACTTATAGGTGAGATCATATGGTATTTGTCTTTCACCACCTGGCTTATTTCACTTACCATATGCTCTCCAGTTCCATCCATGCTGTCGCAAAGGCTAGGATTTCCTTTCCTTCTGCTGCATAGCATTCCACTGAGTAAATGTACCACAGTTTTTTGATCCACTCATATACTGATGGGCACTTAGGCTGCCTTCAGTACTCGGCTATTGTAAATTGTGCTGCTATGAACACTGAGATGCATTCTTTTGAATTGGTGTTTCAGAATTGTTAGGGTAGAATCCCAGCAGTAGAACTGCCGGGTCAAATGGCAGTTCCATTTTTAGTTTTCTGAGTAAATTCCATACTGTTTTCCACAGTTCCCAACACTATCTTTCAACACAGTTGGCTCACTTTGATTTAGAAAAGGCTGTGATTTAAAAACACCTTTTGGTAGACCTCTACGTAGGAAATTTATGTTTTCAAAGGGCATGATGATATTACTGCTATTAGTTACAGAGATGTGATTATTATGCAAGTGATTGTTAGAAGTATAAAAAAAAGTCATTTTTGAACAATTTTGTAGAAGTAGCTCTACACTGGGTGCAGATGTGAGCCTTGTCAAGTTAAGAGCAATGTAGGACTGTAGGAAGTACTTTGTGTTTCCTTAATTTTTTTCTGATTAGGTCAAAATCATAGCATATGAAATTTCCCTCATCCACCATGTGTAGAACATTTCCCCTCTGTTTTCTACAGAAAATCCTTTCTGCCATCTCCACCAAATGAAATGTTTATGTTCAAAGACTGTTAGCTAAGTCCACAAATACCTGGTAGGTGAAATTTCACATATATGGTAGGTAAGTTCAGGGGATTTGGAAGTAGCCCAAGTACCACCAGTAGATGAGTGGATAAAAAAGCTGGGGTATATTTACACAATGAAATACTATTTGGCTATAAAAAGAAAAGAAGGAAATCTTACCCTTTGCAATAGCATGGATGGATCTGGAGAACATTATGCTACGTGAAATAAGCCAGTCAGAGAAAGACCCTCATATGTGAAAGCTAATGAACAAAATAAACTAACAAACAAAATAGAAAGAGACTGGCAGCTGCCAGGAGGGAGGGTGTCAGGGGGCTGGGTATAAAAAGTGAAAGGGTTAAGCAAAAAAAAAAAAAAACCTCACAGACACAGCCAACAGAATGGTGATTACCATAGGGAAAAGGGGGTGGAGGGAGAATGAAGAGGGCAAAGCGGGGATAAATGGTGATGGAAGGGGACTGGACTTGAGGTGGTGAATACACAACATAATATACAGATGATGTATTATAGAACTGTACACATGAAACCTATATAATTTTATTAACCAATGCCACCTACATTCAATGAAATAATAAAAGAAACATTCTGTTTAAGGGAACTAAAGTACATCTATGCCATTTATCATAAACTTTAAAAGGTATACTAATACATCACCATTACCTCTCAAAAGTGTATTAGTACAGCATCACTACAAAGAAAAACTTGTGCTTGGCTTAGTTTTACTTTTGTTTTTATTTTATTGTCCTTTAAATTTGAACCTGGAATTCTCACTTGGTTCCTTGTTCAGAATTTGAATATAATTTTCTTTTACTTAACTTAGATGCTGCAATTACTTTCACTTCTATAGGGCCTAACATTTCCCCAGTATCTCTATAGTTGTCATTTCTGACCAGGTACATAAAAATGCTGGCTTAAACTGCCTCTTTTAACTTTTTTTTCCCAAAATGAATGGAAGATAATATAAAATAATTCTAAGATATCATGAGTCCAGTATTCATTAAGATTAATTTTAACATCAAGACATCTCCATGGGCAATGTAGAAAAGAACATGGACTACACAGTCTAACATCTTGGTGGTTCACTATGTGTTATGACTATGGGCAAGTCAATTAAGCTCTCTAAGATAACAACACCCCTTCAAAAAATTGATGGTAGAATCAAGGACATCCTGTACATGAAAAGCTCTATAAATAGTAAAGTATTACATACATGCTAGCTGCTGGTGTTTTTAATTTGTATTTCAAAGCAATGTAAGTTTTAAAAAATTGTCTTTGACCAATGAAAACTATCAGTAATAGGCTTTTATGGATTTGCTTCAAATCTCAGATACCCTAATAAGCCCATTCCTGTCACATCTGAATGGACTGATTATAAATCCTGAATATTGAGGTCTCTAACAGAATAGTTCATGTGTATAGTAACTTTAAATTTCTAAAAAGTATTCACTTTCGTACCTATTTTAGTTTTAGCATCAGCATTAAGATGATAAAAACAGCAACAACCTGGGCAGGTAGCTGAGTTGGTTAGAGCGCCATCCAGATAAGCCAGGGTTGCCAGTTCAGCTTCAGTCAGGAATCAACTAATGAGTGTGCATAAGTAAGTGGAATGACATCAATGTCTGCCTCTCTCTCTCTTTCAAATCAATAAAAAAAAAGTTTTAATTAATCTTAGGGCTCTAATTTATCAGAAGTACAGAAAGAGGCAAAAAAAGGGCAACTTTTCTAATGTTACTTTCTAAAACGAATACCTTATTTAACATGTTATAAAATGTTTATAAATTTACATCTTTATTTTTCCTTTTTCTATTTTATAACACAAAATAAAAATATACTTAAGAAATATTTGCTGCAAATAAAAGCAATACCAACATTGAATAAATGTAAACAAAAATGGTAAGCACACCTACACAAAAATCAGCACACTCTATTTTTAATCAAAACCCCAAACCACCAAGGCATTTTTATGGCTTATAACTGAAGAGGACCTTTCAAACCAGTACCCCTAACTGGAATAATGAGTCACTTAAAGATTGATAAAACTAAGATCACAATCTAATGTAAGAGTAACACCTAGCTGTTACAAAATACAGACTTCTCTTTGGAATCAACCCCTTCTGCCAGTAATGCATTCACAAAAATTTCAATTGCTTTTTTAAAAGGTATGAAATGGACTTCCGGCCAAGATGGAGGCATAGGGAGACGCACCGTGCCTCCTCCCACAACCAATATAGGGACAACAACAATATAGAAACAAAATAGCAACCAGAACTGACAGAAAATTGAAGTGTATGGAAGTCGGACACCCAAGGATTTAAAAATAGATGCATTCACCTAGCCCCCTAGGAGGGGCGGAGTCAGCCAGGCAAGGGACAGGGAGCAGAGCTCAGAGCAACTGGGGCGGCAAGCAAGTCCACAGCAGGCAGACCCTGGGTGCACAAGCAGCAGTGGCTGGTGGGCCTCAGCCAGGGGGTGGCGACCAGCAGACCCAGCAAGGTGGCCATTATGAAGTAAGGCACGGCGCGCAGCTCAGGGGCCCAGCATCGGGAAATAGAGCTTTGGGTCACTGACTGAAAAGGAAGGTCCCGCGGGGTGCACAGGCCCACCCACACCGGAATTGGTGCCAGAGGGGCCTGGTGGGCTTGCGGAAAGTGGCGGAAGGGTCTGAGGTCCTACAGAGAGTAGAGCAAGCGCCATTGTTCCTCCTCGGACCCCGCCCCCACATACAGCCTCACAACCCAGTTACTGGGGTGCCTCGCCCTGGTGAATTCCTAAGGCCCCGCCCCTCACTACAGGAGCTTGACAAGACCAAACAATAACATCAAAGAAAACAGAAACAAAAACAGCAAAAAGATGGCTCAAACAGAAGAAGAATTGAAAGCCCCAGAACCCATCCTTTTAAGTGACCAAGAGAGAGCCAACCTATCAGATGCACAGTTCAAAGCACTGGTGATCAGGATACTCACAGAATTGGTTGATTTTGGTCACA